>CM067312.1:27452979-28052979 GCA_034231615.1 Meghimatium bilineatum
TCTCCCTCTCAGTCTTTACTTCACAGATTAATCCGGTGCCCGGTCGACCCGGGAGCCGTTGCGATCTGAAATACATTTCCGCCTCAACTGGGGAATGAACCAAGGATCACTCATATGAGAAGCCAGTGCGCTAACCTCTGCGCTACGCGGCTCTCACACACAGACATGCAGATACACAGATAAATTGTAGTCAGACGGACATACAAATAGATCAATAGAACTACAGACAAGGGATCTTCGTAACGTAATGGTTAAGCTATTTGCGTGTACTCAAGAGTTCATGAATTCAAATCCCTTTCATAATGCCATGTTTACAAAAGTGGAATTTATTCACAAATACCTGAGAATTATCGCTTGAAGCTGTGAAGTTACGTGCTATCAGTGGTACAGGCATAGCGCCATGTTTGTTGAAGTTACGTGCTATCAGTGGTACAGGCATAGCGCCGTGTTTGTTAAAGTTACGTGCTATCAGTGGTACAGGCGTTATGCTACGTAAGTTGAGACTGAGAAATGTTATAGGAAACCCGAGTACAAACATGTCAATTCTCTAGGCCTTTTTGAGTCCTTTTTCGAAACAGATAATGAGTTTGTGGTTGTGATCCCCAAATGTGGCCAACGAGACAGCTAGATTGTGAGTTGGCAGAAAGCAGGAGATATGTGTTTATATGCATGCACCCTCTGTGGTTGGGAGATAGCCAGAGAGATGTATTTATATGTATGCACCGCACCCTTTGTGGTTGGGAGGTAGCCAGATATATTTCTTTAAAGATTTTTGTTAAACTTATTTTTTTGTGAGGGGGGGGGGAAGGAAAGAGAGAAAGAGAGAGAGTGGTGGGGTTTCTCAGATTTCCAGCGGGAAATTAAGGAAAATAGTTGTGCCGACATTTTATGTTCGTCAATGTCCCAACACATCCGACGTTGGCTTGTTAAATGTCTTTAGCACTTCCAGAGACTGGTGAACAGCAGTAGCCCATCACTATAGTATAGTAGCCAGACGTGTGAGAAAATCGGTTCCCTTTACTGTGACTGGAAACCAAACTGAAATCTTACGACAGTCAAGTATGCTTACCTTTTCTGCCGCCGTGGGTATCGCTATCGACATAGCCACAGACGTGAACGCTTCAATTAAAAATTATAAGTTTTAATTTGTGTTGGAAGTTATTGTTCAGGAGGGAAAGATTGATACTCGTATGTTTTGTTTAATAAACTACATATTTATCATATGTAAACATTTGACGTGGTCATACGTGTGATTGATTACACGACAAACTGGCATCCATAGTTGCTTCCCCTGTTCAGATGAATTCTATGGTGAGTTACAATGTTTAAATATTTGTTTCCCATTTGTTTAAATCAACACAATTAAAGCTTGAAAAATATACCAGTACATTACTGTACCAATACATAAATGTACCAATACATAAGTGTACAAATACATAAGTGTACCAGTACATAAGTGTACCAGTACATAAGTGTACCAATAGTTAGTCGTTGTATCATCGTCATCTTTCCTTGAGTGTAGCCGCCATTACACGTTGACTGACGTCCCAGTACGCAGTTGATTGAACATCATTCTTTCTTGCCAACAAAGCCGCTCCCGTCTAGCGACATCACATTTCAAACCAAATTCATTTATTCTAGTCATGAAACAAGAGTCATCGTCATTTATACAGTCATTTGTTCGTGCGTTTTCCTGTAGGATAATCAAAATGTCTGCGCGATCCATCGCTCCACCAACAGCCGTAGTAGCAGCGTGTGCGGCCAACCTATCTGCTCTCTCATTACCCCGGATTTCCGCATGTCCCGGCACAAAAATGAAAGTCAATTTACGCATACAGGAATTATTCCCTGCAACCAGCCACTGTTCCCGAATGTATCCCGCCTGTACTTTCACAATCATGCTCATCGACTCACTGAGTATGCAGACATGTTCGCAGATAGTCTGCGAGCATACCCATTGCAAAGCCTTGGTTATTGCCAAAATCTCTATTGTCATGCTGCTTGTCGTCTGATCGAATTCACCACATTCCTCTCTGATGATCTCCCCCCCCCCCCACCTTTGAGCTGAAAAGGCCCAGGCTTTTCACACTCCTGATGTGTCTCTCAACAGACCCATCTGTATATATAATCATATCACCTTCCATGGTATTTTCACCGATCAGACCGAGTACCTCCGACTCCACCACTGTCGGACACCATTCCCTGCATTCTCTACTGAGTGTTATTATTACTGTGAAGGTTGTCGGACAATCTAAGGTCGCACGACTCCATTCTGCACCAGGTAGCACATCTTTCAATCTGCACACCCTCTGTATAATATCCACGACCTTCCTCTCTTAAGTCGACTGCCTTTCACTTTGATAATTTCAGGGTTAAGCGGATGTTCTTTATCAGCGATGTTTTGTAGGTAGTCGCACGCCCTACACATTTGTATTCTGTGCTCTGCAGTTGGGCAATCCAGTAAGTATCGCATAGCCCATGTCGACGTATCTTTCGTACACCCCAAAATGATTCGCATTGCCTCATTCTGGATTCTATTCAATCTTTCAGTTTGAGTCTGACTCAGTGTTAGAATCGCCAGTGCGTACTCTACCACCACCACCACCAATTTTCAATACAACAGAAATAGCAGCCTCTGTTCACATTCACAAACGTTGAGAAGCACTGATGTACACTATGGTTTCTTAGATTGTGCGATATATCTATAAAAGTAAGACGCAGAAAGAAACACCAGTAGGCTCTATCGAGTTAAGGGACGATGACGTTTGGAGAATACTGAAACAATCGAGGCAAAAAAAAAGAGTGAGGATACTTTCTACTTTGTAAGTGCAGGAATTAGGACATGTTCGAACATTTCTATTGATAGGAACCAAGCTTTAGCCCTAGATTACACCATGTATTTTTTTAACAAACCAATGGTCTCGTATATCTTTGTCATTTTTGTTTTAACAATTTTAAGAGTTAATTCCTTGGAATACCAGATTTTGTTTTTCTATGGATTGACACTTTCAAGGTGATCTATGATTGTTATCATATTCTACATGTATTTACATTTGTAAAAATAAATGGTACTCTTCCAAAAAGAAAATTGTGTAAATATTATTTTAAAATCCATTTTTACCAGACTTATTTTTTTCTTCTTTAGTTTGACTTCATTTAGATTTCTATAATTAAACTTGTATTTAGTAGTTACGACACTTCATTTTACTTATGCATTAGATTTTTTGGCCAAATGAACTTCTTCCCCACCAAAAGCACACAATATTATGCATTGCTGAACTTTAATATATTTCAAATTTACAATTACATTGCAAATTATTCAGCTATTTTTATAATAAACGTTATATATATAATATTGAACAACTCAGTTTTCCAGAGCATTACATGGATATAATGCCATGGTCATGCTGGGGTCAGAGGAAACGAGAGAGCCGACTTACTGGCAGGCAATGCGGCGATAGACTGCACATTGCTGAGAAGAGATAAAGCAGACTTAGTGAAGGCAGTAATAAATTAATTTCAAGATGCAGCTGATGTGAATGAGGCAGAGAATGTACACATACAGAGAATGTTAGAAATTAGTAGAGTATCTAGAGGTGAGGAAAGGAAAAGTAAATCACCTGACCGGGACTCTGTCTATATACACTGGGATGTCTGCTGGAGCGGAGGGTGGAGCATTTATGGGAATGTCCCGCGTGCTGTGAAGCCAGTTTCTAATCAAGAATTATATATATATATATATATATATATATATATATAATTGGTAATACAAAATTATATATATATATTTGCATCGGTAATACAAATTTAGTTAAACATGTTACTAGGAAAACCTAATTATGAATAAATATAGATGAAAAAGTATATAAACCATGCAATAAAACAAAACAGGCCAACTTTCGACGTATCGGTCAAAATGGGACTTTTTTCAAGAAACTAATAATGTTTAAACCAAACAAAACTACACAAACGTGATAACTTTATTTGGCCAGATCATGTTTCACTTACGGGAAATATAACACAGTACTGGTGGCGGAAACGCAGCATGTCCAGTAAAAGTGAAAATTCGTGCTTTTAATATGCGGATATATTGTTTTTCGCAATATTGATGAGCAATGACGAGGTTGTAAGGGCAGGGGGGATTTGAGAAGGAAAGAGTAAGAAATTAGTCGCAAAAAAGGGGGGGGGGGTTGTGCTACCAATAGAAGTAGAGACTATAGAAATATAAATGAGGGATCAGCTTTTGACAGTGCATTGAATAAATATGCAACAAATTATAGACACAGACAAACATCCATACATACATATAAATACATATAAATACATATATAAATATATACAAACAACATTAGATAAGAAATACACATAAAACAAAACAAAATCGAAACATAGATGTATGAAAGATACTCACCCAAAATCCACAAGCATGTAAATGTATAAACTCAAGTGAGGGCTCACACAAGAATAGGCGTATATATTGGCACATAATGGAGATACGTGCATTTATATAAACACGCACTCACAGAAATATATATATATTCATATACATACAGATGCATCCACATAAACCTTTTCTCAAATAAATAAAAACAATAACATGAACATTCACACAGACACACACACACGCACACACACGCACACGGACACACACACGCACGAACACACACACACACACACACACATATATATATATATATATATATATATATATATATATATATATATATATATATATATATATATATATATATATATATATATATATATATATATATATATATATATATATATATATATATATATATATATATATATATATATATATATATATATATATAAACATGCATTACCATAAACATTCGTTTACATGAAGATATTGACATGCAATGCTATAACACATGCATATGTACACATACAAATGTGTGGCCCAAAGTAATTGTGTGGATACATAGATCCATGTAAAACAAATGCATATACAAATAACTATACGTGTGTGGGTGACTTTCAGTGAGACAATTTCAATAACAAATAGAGGAAATAAAAGTAAAGATATGTAAATGATTGAACAAAACTATAACAATAAGGTATACAATTGATGGACTAGAGTGCAAAATAATCACATGTTGACATACATAAACTAAAAAAGACATAATAAAAATATACAGAAGTCTGGCAAACACAAAAATAATTACGAATGAACATGTACAAAGTCAAACAATTGCAAGGATCGGTACAACACGGGAGTAGAGGATATGAAGAAGAAATGGGTAAATAAAATAAAACGGTGATTGATGTTCATGGCATGTGGTTGTAAGACTCCCATGTGACAAATGAGACGATATTTCAAAGACTGACGTTGTCGGTCACAAGTACAACAACGTAACAAACCAGTTACAGAGACATCAGAGATACCATGATGTGACAGGCTGTAAATGATTAGCCATTGGGGAGTCACGATGATTCATAATATATCTCAAATGTTATCTCAAATACGTAGTGCCAGCATATTATGAGGCTGAAAAGTAATAACCAATATAGGACTATCAGATGTATGTTTAGGTGGTACGAGGGCCACTGAGGAAGAAATAGTAAGAACACGCTGTAAAGCTTATGACAGGATATCCTCAGGACACAACCGACGGCGAAAAAATCCAGCATCTTGTGAGCTTGAACCAGGAAATCAACATAGTTTTGGCAGAGACGAGGAAGCCGGAGCAACTGAGAAAGAGGGGGGGAATGACAAGACCTTGGGTGTGATTATTCATTGAGTGTTTGCAATACAATCGTAATATATATATTTTTAGTATATAAAAAAAATTGAAGCTAACTCTTTCCGACCAACTGCCGATATATCATCTATTTGTTGTTGTTATTGTTTGAGAACCACAGGAATTACGAGCGATTAGCTCTTGCTTCCAATGTGCAGTGGAGAGGTTAATGAGCTTCTTTCATACCCAGAAGGCTTCACCTTTCGGCTTGGTGCAATGTCTATTGGAGGAACCTTCTACTCAGGAGGGCTACAGGAGACGGGACGAGACTTGGCGAACTGATACTTTGCTTGGGTCACCCATTACTTGTCTATCCTCTGACGAAGCGCTTCGCAGCCAGCGAACTCTTCCTCGTGTAGGAAGACTATTCCATTACCACCCTTTGTGTCCCTAGATCCAAGAGCTAACTTCTTTCGTATGAGCCGTGTTGGGTAACGGTGATGGTCGAATTAGACTAGGGTTGATACATCTTCCTAGACGAGGCGCTGCTTTGCCAAACACGTCAGGCGTCTGGAGTTTGATCTGTGCATTTCTCACGCACTCGCCTTCGTCTGATTGAGATGGCCTTCCCATCCATCGTCAAGCGCTTTCTGTGTAGTTTGACTCTTCGCCATTGCGTATGTTACCCAGAAACAGGTAGAATTCGAATCTTGGGCGAGGGGCTTTGTGGTGGGCCCTTGGGTACTGAACCCAATCCTCTTTGTATGAGTCGTGTTGATAACGGCATACAGTCGTGTTGGGCTAGGTTTGCAATGTCGATAGAGATTTGCGCCCCCCCCCTCCAACTACGTTACCCCCAGTGTCCAGATTTCGAGTCTCAACACTGATTCGGTCAGACATTTGAACAATGCTCTCCCCAACATTTGTTCAGTGCTTGTCCTATGTGCAATGGGGGGCTGTGTTCGGAGCTTTCTTCCATACCCAGGAGTGCATACTCAAGTTCGCGAATACAATTCTTGAGTCATAACTCCTACTCTGAATGGGGTCAATTGTGATGGGATATGTCGGCTTCTGTGTGTTCTCGAGCATGAAAAGCACTTCCGCCAGTCTGTCTCAAGCTGGGTCGTTGTGCCACTGAATTCGATTCACGTACACTGCGCTGCTCTCTAGCGTGTGTTAGCTTTTACATGTGGTGTACTCATAACTGTATGTTAGGAACATTGACATTGGCCGCCCCTCCAATGTTTCTGCTTTTTAAGCCGGCAAGGTCGGAAAGCCCAGATAGCTTGAACATGTTGGATGTGATGGAGTAGAGGTTTCTGAGATATTTATGTTTCCAGGGTGCACCACGAGGAGGAACTTTTAGACTCTTGGTTATCCGATAACTCTGGGTCCGCACAAGAGCAATGCGATACCCTTTGCACCCCACATCAGCTATTTAAAGATATTTTTTATAAATCGCTAATATATATTTTTATTTTAACCAAAGACTCTACGGATACTTTCGAGATTACCTTCACTTCTATTTACACAAAAAACAAACGTCTTTTGTCGTTAAAACTTATGGTTTTTACTCTAATACCCCCCCCCCCATTACTTGTGAACCCACGATCGCCCCCTAGACACCTTCAGCTCCCACTGGGGGAGCGGGGGAAGGGGGAGCGGACCACCCACTTTATGAACCTTTGATCTAAACTAACGATTCAGTAATTCGTCATCAACGCTATATTTGTGCGTTTTATGCACGGCATTATAGTCAAACTCAATGAATCCATTGGTAACTCGCCACTTCCACAAGCAGTCTTATGATTCAAGTAAACACCGTCACATAGGTACTTCTGTGAATGGTATCGCAAGATTACGCAATCTTTGCAATGTTGAAACATGTGATATCCGCCCGAAATGGGTGGAGTTGTTAAAACAATACGCAACAACAATAATTACCTATATTTTCATTCCCGAACATGCGAATGTTGGTAATGAACGAGCTGACAAGTTGGTGAGCTTGGCCACAGTATAGAAATGTACACTGATCAATCACTCTGATAGAGTCAACGCACTGAGGAACGTTGTCAGTTCTGAAGATTTTCAGAAGTGAGAATCATGGCCTATTGCAACACTACGGTAAATCTAAAGCATAATATAAAAGTATATGCAAAGAGACTTATAAATCAATACCGAACTGGAACTATGAGCTGATGGATTTGCAAAGAAAGGAGCATCTATGTACTTGTCCGGTATACGCTGATCTCATAACTCAAACACTGTCTACAAATGTCAAAATGTGCTGCACTGTGTGTCATCAATTCTAAACATCGTCCAACATAAATTGTTGCTTTTTGAATTTAGCGACTTATGCAACGCTTCCGCTTGCTAACTGTGTATATATTCAGGTGTGGTTTATTTTAAGTTAAATGTTCTAACCTCCAAGATAATGAACAGTAACACGATGTGTAGAATACTTGGTAGATATTGTGTAACTATTACTGCAGTAATAGAATTCTATACTGTGTCAACATTGACTGTTGAAGAAGTTATATAGAACATTATCAACATTGTTTAATTGCTATATTGTTTAGATTCACAGAATCAGAAATCACCAGTGATAAAGTTCTAGTTTCCTATGTGCAATGGAAAATTTCTCACGAGCTTTCTTGATATCAAGAAGGCTAAAATTTCAACGTTCTGTCATGCATTGAGAAGAATCCTCCTACTTAGGGGGAGTCTATGTCTGTATCTATGGCCTTTTGAGTCTTGCAGAGGGTTTTTGAGAAAAAATAGAAAGTAGGTCAATGAGCAATTTCTTCCAGACCAAAAGGTGCAGATGTCGCAACAAATCTGTACACTATAACAAAATGCACCCGTCCTCTTGACTACATCCTGTTAATCTGCAGGAGTTTGAAAGCAAACGCAGAACAAGATACTGATGTTGCTTGAATATAGTACGATGTAAAAGTTAACTATTGTAGAAGTAATAGCGGACTTTTGGACATTGTTTTCTTCTTCTTCTTCTACAGAAAGAAGAAGAAGACATTGTTTGTTTATTACATTAGTTCTCATCCTGGGTCATATAGCCCCATCGGAGACATGGAAAACATGCAAAGAATAAAGAACAAGATTTTTAGCAATAACACTTAAGAAATAATGGTGACTTGCAAATAAAGTCAATGACCTTTCTTCTAGACACCGGGGGGGGGGGCATGGAAGAAATTTGCCCCAAAGAAGGGGGGGGGGAGGGCCTAAAAGATCGAGAAAGACTAGTACAATATTACATCCCTATGTTACCAAATTGCTTAACAATTATATAAATTGTTATATATTATGAGTGACAAAATCAATTGAGATTTCACTTCAATTAAGCAGCAGAGATCTAAACTTTCAAACAGAACGTCATTTCTCGATATGGTAGTTTCACAACATTCAAAGCAGACTGAATGGTCTGTTCAATAAAAGTTCTGCTATAAAGCACGGGATAGAGAGTACATATTACGTGATATAAGATTGGAAATGACGTCATACTTGTTTGCAACTTGTATCATTTGCTTAAATCGAGTCATGATCATCTATAGTACAAAACCTATTTGCAAATGAGAAATCCAGCATTCCAAAATTACTAGTTTCATATTCAATTGACTTTCATTGGCTCTCATACACTTTATAAATCGTAGTGACCACTGAAATTCACAAGAATGGTCAAGATTCTTTAAGAAGGTTTGATTTCACATTTGCCAATATGCCATATACAATCGACTGTCACGATCTAGATCTTTTAATTCAAATTTTTAGTGCAGTATTTTGCGAAACTACTTTTAAACAACTAACTTGTTTCGTGCTTGCAGACTTTCGCCATATTTGCTTTTGTTTATTTATGTACAGTAAGAGATTGTGTTAGTATTTTGTATGTAGTGTTGTATATTGTGTTAGTATTTTGTAGGTAGCTGGTATTAGAGATTGTGTGGCATACTTCCTAAGCCGTTCGCATTGTACCGTAACTGGGCTCCCATATAGACCTCTCAACAGACGGTAAACGCGCCTTCATTCGTGACATTTTTGATTAGTGTCGTGATTTTTCTGGTCACTATTTATATACTTGGATTCGCCTGCCAACAAAGGAAAGAAAAGAACCCAAAACCGACCAAGGAAACGCAAGGAACTACCAAAATATGTGCCTTCTAAATCATGTTTACTTTCTGTTGAGAGGTCTTATAGTACAATAGAAGATTAGGATTGTGAACAAGAGATCGCGAGTTCGAATCCTGCTCGTGAAGTCTTGTTTACAAGATGAACATTTTCGGAGATAGCTGTAGATTAGCGTTTGAATCTACGGAGTTACGTGCTATGATTGGTACTATTGGCAAAGGACTAAATATGAATCCATAAATTCCATTTTTAACACAACCATGACCTTGAGACAGCTAACCCTATACAAGTTTGGATGTCGCCTCAGTTACAAATTGATGAAGACCTTTGCTCTTGCCAGTAAGGCTATGGGCTGTTAAGAACCACCTAAAGCGATTTCACCATCATAATCATCACTATATTCCGTATGTATACCATTTGGTACACGTACACCACTTTTGAAGTAGCTTCTTTTTTTTTTTTTTACAAAAAGAATCAGTTGTACAAGAACCTTTTATTCGCCAGTAAATGGTTCAACTGCCTCAACGGACATTCCTGAGTACCACCAAGAAATGCTTAAGAAGAAAAACCATTATCTGCATAATTCTAGTAACTTCTGTCTTCTCATTGTGGATTCAGTTAAACATGCTAGTGTACCAAAAAGGTGAGTTTCCTGTACTTGTTGATAATATTTATTCTTTAATAAAAATGTATTTGTGTTGATACGTTAGATATATGTTTCAGGGTTGATTTAATAGAGTTGATATCTTGGTTTCTGCTTATCTGACTATGTGTCTGTCTGTCTGTCTGTTTTTGCCTGTTTGTTCGTCCCTCTGTCTTTCTTTCCATCCGTCTGTCCATCCATTCATCTATCGTTCTGTCTGTCCGTTCCACCGTCCATCTGTCTGTCTATCTGCTTGTCTGTCTGTTCATTTGACTTTGTTTGCTTGAGCGCATGTCTCTTACTGAGTGGCTGTCTGTCTACTCATCTCTATCTCACTATATCTCATTCCAACATCATTCTGTCTGTCTGCATGACCATCACTGATTCTGTTTGCCCATCAGTCTGCCATTTTATAATTCTTCTCTCTTTATTCCCGTCTATCTCTATCTCACTGTGTATCTTTCAAACCCATCCATTTGCCCGTATATCGTATCCGTATCTGTTGTCTGTATATCATCTGCCTGTCCGCCTATCATATCCGTATCTGTTGTCAGTATATCATCTGCCTGTCCGCCTATCATATGCGTATCTGTTGTCAGTATATCATCTGCCTGTCCGCCTATCATATCCGTATCTGTTGTCAGTATATCATCTGCCTGTCCGTCTATCATATCCGTATCTGTTGTCTGTATATCATCTGCCTGTCCGTCTATCATATCCGTATCTGGTGTCAGTATATCATCTGCCTGTCCGCCTATCATATCCGTATCTGTTGTCAGTATATCATCTGCCTGTCCGCCTATCATATCCGTATCTGTTGTCAGTATATCATCTGCCTGTCCGCCTATCATATCCGTATCTGTTGTCAGTATATCATCTGCCTGTCCGTCTATCATATCCGTATCTGTTGTCAGTATATCATCTGCCTGTCCGTCTATCATATCCGTATCTGTTGTCAGTATATCATCTGCCTGTCCGTCTATCATATGCGTATCTGTTGTCAGTATATCATCTGCCTGTCCGTCTATCATATCCGTATCTGTTGTCAGTATATAATTTTTCTATCTATAAATCTATACATGACGATGGTGAAAATCTCGTGGTGAATAAAGAAAGATCATTTCAACCGCGGATGGAAGTTCAATTTGATTATATCAGAGCTGTTACCATGGAAACCTGCATTTCTAGTCAAGGTAGGTCAGGTGACCTTCACTCCCCTGCCTGAAATTATTAAATTACTAACTAGCAGTGAGAAAAAATTACTAGATAGACTAAAACTTCCTGCCGTGACTGATATACGGACCCTCTCCCGATGCTGAAAATCATGCGGACGCCCATGGCCGTGATCTTAAAAAATAACTGACGTCATGATCGAACAACGGGACCTCCAAAGTATATATCTGATGAGAAGTCTATTCCTTCAATCTGTCTGTACTGTGGCTATAGACGGTACTACAGACCTTCTAGTTGAATTAATGTGAACTCCGTTGGTTACGTTTGTGATTATTGTTGGGATTTTGATTGGTCACTATTTACATTCTACTATCAGAAATCAGAGGTGACGGTGACAGTATTCCTTTAGCAGCAAGTTCACATTTTCTAATGTCCATAATGTTTGATATAAATGGATTTGAGTTCCTGGTTGATAATGCGAGCCTCACCATAAGGGAACTTTAATCTCTTACCAAGCACCTCACCGTAAGGGAACTTTAATCTCTTACCAAGCACCTCACCGTAAGGGAACTTTAATCTCTTACCATCCACCTCACCATAAGGGAACTTTAATCTCTTACCAACCACCTCACCACAAAGGAACTTTAATCTCTTACCATCCACCTCACCGTAAGGGAACTTTAATCTCTTACCAAGCACCTCACCGTAAGGGAACTTTAATCTCTTACCATCCACCTCACCATAAGGGAACTTCAATCTCTTACCAAGCACCTCACCGTAAGGAAACATTAATCTCTTCCCAAGCCCCTTCAAGGTGAGAAAACTTTAATATCTTCCTAAGCACCTCGTCGTAAGGGAACTTTAATCTCTTCCCAAGCACCTCACCATAAGGGAACTTTAATCTCTTACCAACCACCTCACCACAAAGGAACTTTAATCTCTTACCATCCACCTCACCATAAGGGAACTTTAATCTCTTACCAAGCACCTCACTATAAGGGAACTTCAATCTCTTACCAAGCACCTCACCGTAAGGGAACTTTAATCTCTTACCAAGCACCTCACCGTAAGGGAACTTTATTCTCTTACCATCCACCTCACCATAAGGGAACTTTAATCTCTTACCAACCACCTCACCACAAAGGAACTTTAATCTCTTACCATCAACCTCACCGTAAGGGAACTTTAATCTCTTACCAAGCACCTCACCGTAAGGGAACTTTAATCTCTTACCATCCACCTCACCATAAGGGAACTTCAATCTCTTACCAAGCACCTCACTGTAAGGAAGCTTTAATCTATTCACAAGCACCTCACCGTAAGAAAACTTTAATATCTTCCTAAGCACCTCGTCGTAAGGGAACTTTAATCTCTTCTCAAGCACATCACCGTAAGAAAACTTTAATCTCCTCTTAAGCACTTCATTGTAAGGGAACTTTAATCTCTTACCAAGCACCTCACCGTAAGGAAACTTTAATTTCTTCCCAAGCACCTCACCGTAAGGAAACTTTAATTTCTTCCCAAGCACCTCACCGTAATGAAACTTTAATCTCTTCCCAAGTACCTCATCGTAAGGGAACTTTAATAACTTCTCAAGCACCGCACCATAAGAGAACTTTAATCTCTTCACAAGCACCTCAACAAAAAGGAAATTTAATCTCTTACCAACCACCACTCTCCTGATTGGAAAGTATTACAAGTTATATGAATGGCCGCTGGTGTTAAAAAATATCAATGTTCAATTGACATTGATAATTGACATCGCTCTAATTAACATAAGGCTGGACACACAACTGAGTCTATTGATTGCATTTAGAATCAAATTAGAAACGTTATTGATTTTAGGATTTTGGTAATTATAAACTAGAGCACAAAAATTACTGGTGAGACACTTCTACATGGACGATTATGTTGAAACAAATAAGGAAACGTCTGTGCGTGTGTGTGCAAGTGTGTGCGTGCGTGAGCATGTATGTGTATATACGATATTACAATTGTAAACAATATTTTTTTTAATTTGTGTATGTATGTAGATACATGGATATACCCCATATGGATGTGGAAAACAATGGGAAACTACCACATTATTCTCCCAAAAAGAAAGTCATGACGACACACAGAAGTAGAATCAATAATATAAGAAAAAGACAATCTTCCTTATTTGGCCACTTCACAAGACGGGCAGGTTTGGAGAACAAGTCACAACAGGAAAGATTGAAGACAACATAGACAGAGGGCGACAACGTGAGAAAATAATAGACAATTTGACAACCTGGCACGGCAGGGAAACAACAACAATCTTGATACATAATACTGTAGACAGAGAGATATGGAGAGCCATGATCGCCTACACCAGTCGGCATGGCACCTGATGATGATGATGTGTGTAGATAAGCCAAGCCAAGAGTATGCAGACTCAAAGTCCCAGTCAGGTGTTAGTTATGTGAGCTTTGGATTTTTCCAGAGAGTAGACATTTTCTTCCATCACTCCTAGTCATTACATTTTCTGCTATTCTTTATACGAGTACGGTATCACCTCCAGTGCCGTCTTCTTTACTCTGCATTAAATCCATGACTGCCATTTCTTCGGCACTATGTCTTTTCAATACTGTGTCATCCAGCACGACATTGCGCGCCAGTGAGTTTGCTCTTCCCTTGTCTCTGTGCCCTGCATGTATAGAGCAGTTCTTCAATGTAAAACTGTGGACTTAATGGTTGATTATTTAGTGTCAACAATATCTTCTACATTGGGAGAGAAGTCTTCAAATGTATGACCAGACTCTGGGGTGTCACCTCATATAGAGTCAAAGTGACGAGCAAACCATGATGAAATCAGACCAATAGGCGCAGATCACAACTAAGTAGTAAACTATGGCACAATGCAATCTGTTTTTTTTAAAACGATTGTTCGAACAACTTATAGAACAACTTATAGAACAACTGATGAACAACTGATGAACAACTGATAGCACAACTGATAGAACAACCGTTTGAACAACTGATGCAACAACTGATAGAACAACCGTTCGAACAACTGATAGAACAACTTATAGAACAACTTATAGAACAACTGATAGAACAACTTATAGAACAACTGATAGTACAGCTGACAGCAGAACTGATAGAACAACTGTTTGAACAACTGATAGAACAACTGATAGAACAACCATTCGAACAACTGATAGAACAACTGATAGAACAACTTATAGAACAACTGATAGTACAGCTGGCAGCAGAACTGATAGAACAACTGATAGCACAACTGATAGAACAACTGATAGAACAACTGTTCGAACAACATATGGAACAACTGATAGCACAGCTGACAGCAGAACTGATAGAACAACCGTTTGAACAACTGATGGAACAACTGATAGAACAACTGATAGAACAACTGATAGAACAACTGTTCGAACAACATATATAACAACTAATAGCACAGCTGACAGCAGAACTGATAGAACAACTGATAGAACAACTGATAAAACTGATATCCCTTATGTTGTTCAAAAATACGACCTGTGATTATTATATCCGTAGCATAATTAAATATCGAACATGTGTCTTGACATGAATTAATTGAAAGTTCACATGCATGTATTACACAGAACAAAGTTAATCAATCCTGTATACCTGTTTACATTGATTAAGTGTTCAGTACAAATTGAATTACAAAGAACCTGAACTCACATGTCTGCGCTTGTATTGAAGTTCAAGTAAGCATGATTATCTGAACGAAATAAACAACTACCCGTGTTGAAACTTGAGTGGTGTGTTTCTAGTGATCAGATTTTTTTTAAAAACACAGGAAATATCGGATGCCCTAGAGTTTGTAAGTTTGTTCAGAGCTTGTATTGAAGTAGGGAAGGGAACTCAATAAATGTGTAGTGTCCAAGCTTGCGCATGTGTAGTTAAAAAAGCTACGCAAATGTACAGAAGTTGAACCGTGATACTACCTGAAAATGAGAAGCGTAACAGTAGGAAAATATTAATAATGAAAGTTATATCGCTGCTGATAACAGGATTGGAAGGGGTCACATAAGACGACTATGATTAAGAAATATCTCAAACAAGCCCTTGACTGGGGCACGTAACCTCGCCAAAAATAGGACTTAAGAGCATATTTCAACCACTATTATAACTGAATAGCTGTTGAACTCCAATCATTGTCCACAGATTGAGGTAATTATGTACAGATACAAGATCAGTACTCCAAGAACTCCAGTCTAAAAAACTACAAGACCTACAAACACTACTGAATGGCTGTGCAAGTCTGTAGATTGGGGATGGGGTGTGTTCAAACCCACACCCGCAAGAAGTCAGGACATGACTTTTAGTGCAAGGAATTCAACTAAAATGCCGGTACCCCCCCCCCCCCTTATACCAACCTTTGAAGTTTAATGAAAATTCTCACGAAGATAAAATTACAGAGGAAGATAATATTACTAACGAATATGAGCAAATTCCTATGTTTAAAGTTAAATCCCGCCCATAATTTCTTACTGACGACATATCTCCAGCTCTGGAACTGTATAACTAGCATAAAGTGGATTTGCAGTGGATACCATCTCACTGTGGATAACCAGGAAATCAGAGATCAAATCAACTGGCTATGGTGGATACTGCCGACGACCAATCAGGTGTATCAATTATCATCAGAAAAAGTAAATTATCAAATCTTTCAGAAAGCCACAAACACCAACAAAAGATAACTATCAAATATGAACAGGGAATATAGAAAGAACTTCTAAACTTGAACAAAATCTTGTTTCGGTATGGAAACCAATATTAAAAGAAAGCATGATAATGGCGAACAAAACAGAGGTGATAAACAGACTCATGTTAATATATATGTACATGGTAAAGATCTTGATAACTTTAAATATTAAAGATCTTATATAAGCATCGGCGGAAGCACTAACAAAAAAGAAATCAAGATTAGACTTGAAGCGAGCTCGATTGCTATGTCTCAATGAACACTATATGGAAAAAAGCATAATAAGTACTTTAATGAAGATCAACTAATATCAATCGCTAATAATGCTTATGGATGTGAGAGCTGAACAGTTACAACGAAAATTGAGAGGATGACATGTTTCTGAAAACAAATTTTATAGAAGAGTATCACGCATCAATTATACAGAACATAAAAACAATGTAAGTGTAAGAAACAGAATAAATGGCTCTTACAGGTCAACAAGAACATCTGCTAATGATGAAAGGTAGCAGGCTTGCGTGATTTGGGCACGTGATAAGACATGATCCTTTTTCAAGACTGTCGCACAGAGGATGGGTCTTGGTGGAAAAGAAGAGTAGGACACATGGGACTGACAACATCAAAGACTGAGTATGTGTTTTTGTGAATGGACTTTTCTGTTGATGATTCCAGAGTGGCAACCCTACGACCCTGAATGATTTGAAGAATCTGATGATATCAGTTTTTTTTTTTTTAAAGCAGTATAGACCAGTGGTTTTCAGTATGAGCGACATGACTCCACGATGTCATGGAGATTTGAAGTGGAAGAGATTTGACAAGAAGAAAAAAATGTGAAATGCGTAACAATACATATGGGCGCACAAATGCCACCCACAAGGGTGCCACAGAAAGGTAAACAAGAATTATGATAATATAGTATATAAAGCATTGATACAGAAAATCAACAAGTTTTTATTTAAGAACCGGGGGGGGGGGGCTGCTGAAGAAAATTTGAATCAATAGGAAGCCACGGTCCCCAAAAAAATGGTTGAGAACCACTAACATAGACAATTATTATTACTATTCTCATCTCACAGACATGATCACAACTAAAGATGCAGGGGTAAACAATGTTTCCACTGATGACAACAGTAACCCAACAGAACAATCAACATTTTGGAAACCTGCACAAGTACAGAAGAATATAAGACTTGACAGCAAAGGTCCTGAGCGGATGGAAACTTATTTCTTGAACTCTACAAACATAAACCAGCAAATCAGGTTTGTGAATATTTCTACAATTATGTTTTGATTGCAGTGTGTCGTCATCATGTGACAATATTTCGAATATTTGTCACGTGTCGAATGGGAGTATACTTTTCATCATATGTTTTGCTGATTCTTCTTCTTCTTCTTCTGCGTTCGTTCTCAAACTCCTGCAGATAAGCAGGATGTAGTCCGGAGAACGGAATGCGTTGTGTCATGGTATACAGCCTTACTGCGATATCTGCGCCTTTCGGTCTGACACATCCGACTTCAGCATGGCTTTGGGTCACTGACCCTATATAGGATGGGACAGGCAACTCCATCCCATAACCTCCTTAGTCGCCTCGTACGACATGCATGGAAGGTAAACAGTGTTGCTATTCTTTGCTCCCTTTCGGGCCCGACAACACACCGGCGGGTTTGTTGATTGATCTCTGATCTCTACACAATATTATTGAGTATCAGCTCCACTGTTGATCCCACCATATTATTGGCAGTACCGTATATCAGCTCCACTGTTGATCCCACCATATTATTGGCAGTACAGTGTATCAGCTCCACTGTTGATCCCACCATATTATTGGCAGTACCGTGTATCAGCTCCACTGTTGATCCCACCATATTATTGGCAGTACCGTGTATCAGCTCCACTGTTGATCCCACCATATTATTGGCAGTACCGTGTATCAGCTCCACTGTTGATCCCACCATATTATTGGCAGTACCGTGTATCAGCTCCACTGTTGATCCCACCATATTATTGGCAGTACCGTGTATCAGCTCCACTGTTGATCCCACCATTTTATTGGCAGTACCGTGTATCAGCTCCACTGTTGATCCCACCATATTATTGGCAGTACCGTGTATCAACTCCACTGTTGATCCCACCATATTATTGGCAGTACCGTGTATCAGCTCCACTGTTGATACTACCATGCCATAACGTTAAACTATTCAGCATCTTTCATCTGTGTCTTTTTTTGCCTGAGTTTCACGTTGTCATATTGTGTTCCTTACCATCTGGTCAAATAATTTACCAATAAATGTATATTGGTTGTTTTTTTCTGATGCTGGTAGCTAACTTTTTTTCTTGACAATCTCCCTTTGAACCTTCTCATTAGTTTTCCAGCTGTTCCCTTCGAACCTGCTCAGTCGTTTGCAAGATGTTGATGAGATTCATGGCTTCTACAGTTATTGTCAATATCCCTTCGAACCTAGTATTTAGTTTGCAAGCTGTTCATGAGATTCATGATTTCCTCTGGGGCATCATTTTCATGACATCTAGTTTCTACTCATTTGTGTTTTAAGGATTAAAAGAAAAATAGCTGAATGTTGCCAATATTAAATTACACAACATACTAACAACAACCGCACAAACAGACAACGTTTCGTCTAAAAAGTACATTTAGACTAATAATCACTAACATAAGCCAAGATGAACGCCGCAGGGCGAGATGAGCACACACGTTTACTATGTAGAAGAGTTTGGTATCAAATGTAATGGTAACCTTATTTAGTTTTGGTAATAACCGACTCATTTATGATGTCGTAGCATGACCCTATATATATATATATATATATATATATATATATATATATATATATATATAATCGTATTTGGACCTTCCACTTTGATGTTACATGATTGATTAAATGGGGGAGGGATGAATTATTTGCTTCCTGGAAAGCAGCGTCGCTTTTTTCATGTCTTTTTTCTATTTAGTTTTAGGATTAGTCCTCTTTGTTTTTATTTTATGTTAGTATATAAATGTGTTTTGGATCCGTGCATGATCCACTGAGGGTCTTGGACTCGCTTAAAACGAAAGATGACAGAGCGGGTCATGGATCACCATTGATCTGGCCATGTCTTAGTGAATGACATTTTCTGATGTTTTTTTTTCAGTTGTTTTTGTTAAATTAATTTTTTTTAAATTTTAAATTGTTAAATATGTTTTTATGATTTAAGTGTTGGTGGCTGAAATTTTTTCCTTTTTATTTATTTTTTTTTTGAAAAAGGGGGGGGGGTGGTATTATCTTTTAAATGTTGGCTGCACTTTTTCTGGATTTTTATGGGGGTTTTTTTCCCTGGTGATTTGTAATTTTCAATATTGAAATTTTATTTTTGAAATTGGCTTTAACGTATTTGGACATGATAGCGAAAAAGGAAGAAGCAAGAGGCGAACACAACACAGAAATAACAAGAGACATAAGTAACTTTCTGCACGATCTATTCTTTGCAGATAATCAAGGTCTCAATGTATGAAACTGAAGATGAACTACAAAGACACAAAAATTCATTACATGCAGTTGAGAACAATAAAATATGAATTTAAACACATCACAAACAAAAACTATGAAAATATGTACAGAAACAGAACAGTTAAATGTGTATGTTAACGGCGCAAAATTAACACACACATCAGAATTTCAATATCTAGGAAGAATTTTTACAGGATTCGGTAAAATTGACAGATAAATTGCAATGAGTTGTCAAATATCAAACACTCTAGAATACTGTAATAACTGCTTAAAAACACAGCAATCAACATGGCAACCAAGGGACACATAATAAACACCATCGTCATTCCAAAGTTATGTTACCAGTGCCAGATAAAAACACTCATGAAAAAGATTATAACACGTTACATGAAATGCTTGAGAAAGATATTAACGTCACCAGAAGGCCCCGAATAAGAAATAAAGACATTAGAACGTTAGTAAAGACCAGATTATAAACACAACATATAGAGAGACAATAGATCATCTGGTTCGGTCACCTTATGCGAATGGAACTATCACTAGCAGCAATGCAGGCACACAACAGCAGAAAGAACGGCTACAAAGCAAGAGGAAGATCAAAAAGAAGATGGAAAGATTAAATCAGAGAGATTGTTTAAAAAGCACGGCCTAACCATTGAAACCGCAACAAAGATGGCCAAAGACAGAACATTTCTCAGCAAGATAGTAAAGACCATATCATGCAAACAATATCAAGAGAGACAACAGTTCAACTGGTGTGGCCACATTATGCGAAATAAACCATCACAATCAGCGAAATAAACCATCGTACAACAGCAGAAAGTACGGCTACAAAGCAAGAGGAAGACCATGAACAAGATGGAAAGATTTAATCAGAGAGATTGTTAAAAACACGGGTTAACCATGGATGGCCAAACACAGAAAACTTCAACTCCGCATGAAGCCTAACAGCAAATATAGAAGGAGATAATAGATAGCTATACAAGATTGGTTTTATGTGATAAATTAGTGGAATGATAAATTTTCTGGGGTTTTTCGTGAATTTTTATGAGTTTTTATTTAAAATTTTCAAATTGATTTTTATTTTGAAATTCGTTTTTTTTATTTGAAGTTTTGTTCGATTATGAAATTGTTTTGGCGTTTCTAGTTTTTTTGGGGCTTTAAATTTTAAAATTGGGTGTTTACTTTTTGAAGTTGCCTTCCCTGGTTATTTGTCCTCTTGCTGACCTTGTTCGATAAATGGTCTTATATAAGAAAAAAATTGATCCGCAACTGCTTATAGGGACTTATGGGGAGCACTTAGCAAGGCTATGTTAGTGATGTTGGTCTTGTAGGTAAGAATAATGAATAATCAACGTCCGCCGAAGACGGATGTGTCGGGCCATTGGCGCAAATAAAACGGCGTCACAACGCATTCCACTCTCTGGACTACATTCTGCTGGAGGTCTAGTAGTCCTGTTACAAGAGAGATCCAGCGGGATTTTGAGAATGAACGCTGAAGAAGAAGAAGAAGCAGAAGAATAATGAACGGAAAAATGAACAACCGAGACAAGAATTAGGTTGTACGAGTCTAGTAGCAATCGAGACAAGAATTAGGTTGTACGAGTCTAGTAGCAATCGAGACAAGAATTAGGTTGTACGAGTCTAGTAACAATCGAGACAAGAATTAGGTTGTACGAGTCTAGTAGCAATCGAGACAAGAATTAGATTGTACGAGTCTAGTAACAATCGAGACAAGAATTAGATTGTACGAGTCTAGTAACAATCGAGACAAGAATTAGGTTGTACGAGTCTAGTAGCAATCGAGACAAGAATTAGGTTGTACGAGTCTAGTAACAATCGAGACAAGAATTAGGTTGTACGAGTCTAGTAGCAATCGAGACAAGAATTAGGTTGTACGAGTCTAGTAGCAATCGAGACAAGAATTAGGTTGTACGAGTCTAGTAGCAATCGAGACAAGAATTAGGTTGTACGAGTCTAGTAACAATCGAGACAAGAATTAGGTTGTACGAGTCTAGTAGCAATCGAGACAAGAATTAGGTTGTACGAGTCTAGAAGCAATCGAGACAAGAATTAGGTTGTACTAGTCTAGTAGCAATCGAGACAAGAATTAGGTTGTACGAGTCTAGTAGCAATCGAGACAAGAATTAGGTTGTACGAGTCTAGTAGCAATCGAGACAAGAATTAGGTTGTACGAGTCTAGTAGCAATCAAGACAAGAATTAGGTTGTACTAGTCTAGTAACAATCGAGACAAGAATTAGGTTGTACGAGTCTAGTAGCAATCAAGACAAGAATTAGGTTGTACGAGTCTAGTAGCAATCGAGACAAGAATTAGGTTGTACGAGTCTAGTAGCAATCGAGACAAGAATTAGGTTGTACGAGTCTAGTAGCAATCGAGACAAGAATTAGGTTGTACGAGTCTAGTAGCAATCGAGACAAGAATTAGGTTGTACGAGTCTAGTAGCAATCGAGACAAGAATTAGGTTGTACTAGTCTAGTAGCAATCGAGACAAGAATTAGGTTGTACGAGTCTAGTAGCAATCGAAACAAGAATTAGGTTGTACTAGTCTAGTAGCAATCGAGACAAGAATTAGGTTGTACGAGTCTAGTAGCAATCAAGACAAGAATTAGGTTGTACGAGTCTAGTAGCAATCGAGACAAGAATTAGGTTGTACTAGTCTAGTAGCAATCGAGACAAGAATTAGGTTGTATGATTCTAGTAGCATTTTATCTATGTTTATGTGGGTATTTTTTATGTTTATGTTAACTAAGCATAAACGATAGTAAAAAATTCTATATATGGATATAAACTAGTGTTTTTACATTTTTGTTAACTAAAAAAAATGGTTGTTTTTAATATATGATTTCTAATTTTTTCATTAATCGCAATATGTAATGTGTTTAAGTATTACGGCTCATAACCCTTGGATTATAGTTTTCGCTTATAGCAACTGTTGGCCATGTCTCTAACACTTGGATTTTTTCCAAATATAAGCTTATATCTACCTTCCTCTATAGTATAGACACCACAAAGACACAATTGCCCATATAATTGATATCCCAGATACACATATAAACCATATATACTCTCAATTATAGACACCAAAATATTTTAATTAACACATACATTGAAAATTACCAAAAACACTAAACCACCGCAACAAAATCCCAATTAACTATTAGTTATTAAGCAACATTGTTATCTGTTACCCATATTTCTCTTCCTCTTGTAAAACATGGTTCTCACATTTTCTCCTAATAACCCCTGAGTATTTTACCTACCTCCTCCCCAACTCACACACACACCAAAACATGCATATTGAAAAACAAATTATTTTTACTTCTTAGGAATTAAAAAAATAAAAATAAAACTAGAAACACCGTAATATTTTTTTTTTCAAATATGTTGTTCTCATTTCATCTTATGCAGATTACCTCAAATAGAAGACGCTATCAGCATTCCTGGCATTCATACCTATCTACCACACCTGAAAAATAACCTTGAATACTTAGTGCCTGCAGTCAAGGTGTCCAAGAATAGAACAGGAGGTAATATTTCTTAGAGAAATTATAACATTGTTATTTCTTCAACTGGTAGTGAATTCGCTAATGTTGTACTACTACTACTACTACTACTACTACTACTACTACTACTACTACCACTACCACTACTACTACTACTACTATTACTACTACTACTGATACAACCACCACTATCACTACTGCGGATGCTATGTCTACTACTATTACCACTACTACCAACACAAATCCAACTACCACCACTAAGTTACTACTAATACAAAAACAACAGCAACTACTACTGCTGCTACCATCACCCCCGTCATTACTGCTGTCTTATCTACCCTACTACCACTACTACTACCACTACAATAAGCTTTATTCAAGACGCAAATGTCCTTGGACATTTCGGACATGGAATGACCACTATACACGGTATTTTGGTCTACCCGTAACTTTCTAGATACCCCCCGCTGATGAACTGCTGTATTTCTCCTCTTCTCTCAAAGATCTTGCTGCGCCTTTTTTGACTTTAGGGCGCCATGTAACTAAAGAGACGTTTAGAGAGAAGAGGACTGGCTCCTCAAAACTGGACATTGTCCTCACTGTTACTCTGTAAGCCTCTTGGTTCTGTGCAAGCTGTTCAGTCTCCTCCAGTGCTAAAGATGTAACTAAAGAGACGTTTAGAGAGAAGAAGTCTGGCTCCAAAACTACCCAAATAAAACACCAAGTTAGCATATTTTGGACATAAAAATACACCATTTATTTAGAAAGATTAATCATGAAGTATAGTGAGCAGTTCTAGGAAGGAAAATACAAGGCAAACTAAGACTGCGCTGGACAACAGCCATCAAAGATCTTCTGATAATGGCACTGGAGGAGACTGGACAGCTTGCACAGAATCAAGAGGCTTACAGTGTGACAGTGAGGACAATGATCGGTAAAGGACACGTCATATAGAATAGAATGATAGAGATATAAAGATATATAGATACAATGATATATGATATGTAATAATAGGGTTATACCTCGATCAAATAAAGGAAGCAATGCATATTTAAAATAACATTAACAAAATTAGCCTGCAAAGATAATAGTGTTGAATGTGACAAAATGGCGTAAACATGATTGAAATAGGACACATTACAAAAACAAAAGATCGTCACATGCAATTATAAGTGCCAAAATAAATGTCACTAATATATTATAACCGAACTACTGTCGAAGTCGGATGTGGCAGGCCATTGGAGCAAATAAAACGGCGTCACAGGGCAACTCCGTTCTCTGGACTACATTCTGTTTAAACAAAATATAGTTGGATCATTGTCCTGTTTTCAGAAGAGATTCAGCGTGTGCTTTTTCTTCTTCGGCGTTCATTCTTAAACTCCCGCTGGATATCTCTTGTAGCAGGACACATTCTCAAACTCCCGCTGGATCTCTCTTGTAGCAGGACACATTCTCAAACTCCCTCTGGATCTCTCTTGTAGCAGGATACATTCTCAAACTCCCGCTGGATCTCTCTTGTAGCAAGGCAATGGTCCAACTATATTTCCAGCTGGATTTAGTCCAGAGAATGGAAATGCTTTGTGTAGCTTTTTCTTTGTAACAATGGCCCGAAACATCCGTCTACGGTGGAATCTTAAACAGCTAAAAATAATCCTGCTTATAAAGTTCTTAGCAGAAACTTGTTTCTTTTCTTACGAACAGTTGCCTGTGTTCAGCGCAGACCGTTGGCTATAAAATAAAAGTAAACAGGAAATTATTCATTACATTTGTTTAATTATTGTCGTGTTTTCTGTTAATCACTATTTATATACTCGAAGTCGCATGCCACAAACACAAATACCTAACTAATGAAACACACGGAAATAATCCACATCAGTCTTTATGGTCACGTTTACGTTTTTATACGCAGGTCTTTATACTGGCGACATGTTATCGCTCAGCGGCCTATACTGATTGGTGGCTGAACAACCATTGGGTTTTTTTCATAAGTACTAGTAGTCTACAGTGCTCTGTGTGGGTCATAAAGATGACAGAGTGTTGTGATTTTCCCAGCTTTGTGATTAAATCACATAGAAAGTTTCTTCCCGTTTCTGACTCTGCATATTTCCATTTTCTTTGATGATAATTTTGCTTCCTTCAGTGATACTCTGTGATGGAACTGTCCTCTTTTGTGTGGTTCCATTTCCTACAAATCTGCAGTGCGCAGAAATCCACTACACTAACACTGCCTTATTAGTAGAGAGTTCATTTAACTATTCTAAGTTTGTTGTTCTTCAAGAATCTCTTGGATAATTATTAGTAATAGAAGCGATAATATGAAAAGTTTACATTCGGTGCAACAGTTACCAAAATACGCTTTATAACACAAAATACGCAACATAGCACAAACAAACAACACATAGCACAAAATAGAACACATAACACAAAATATACCACATAACACAAAATACACCACATAGCACAACACACCACATAACACACACCACACCAAATAACACAAAAAACACCACATAGCAGAACCACAAGTGTATTATGATCATTAACCTCACCAGCTAATAGGAGATTGTTTATTCATGTGAATGATTCTACCTCATGACTAACTCTACTTAACACAGTGGAGCTTGTGATTGGTATTCCGACAGTCAACAGGCCGAAGGATTTCTACCTGATGAGCACAATCGATTCTTTATTACGTAATTTAGCCGTCAACGACTCTTTACGATGTCTCATTATTATATTCATAGCAGAGGTAAGTTATTATTTTCTGTTATACGATGTCTCATTATTATATTCATAGCAGAGGTAAATTATTATTTTCTGTTATCTCTTCTACGACTTACCCCTCGTTCTCATACTCCTGCAGACTAGAAATCGCCCATACATTACAACAATTTTATTCCACACATAAACACAACCAGTATTGTTGGTCTCAAGTTTTGTCAACCGTCCTCACTCTGTCTATAAATATTTTTCCACCCCACCCCCAACCGTATTTGTTTACGTAATCTATGTACAACCCTTAGGAGAATGTAGTCCGGAGAACGTATTTGTTTACGTAATCTATGTACAACCCTTAGGAGAATGTAGTCCGGAGAACGTATTTGTTTACGTAATCTATGTACAACCCTTAGGAGAATGTAGTCCGGAGAACGTAATTCGTTGTCTCATGGTTTGCAGCGTAGCTGTAATATGTACGCCTCTTGTCATGACATGTCCGACTATAGTATGGCTTCCTGGTTACTTTGACCCTCAGTGGCAGCAGTTCTCAATTTGTAGGATCCACCCCCCCAAACCTCCTTCTATCATATGAGAAGGTTCCCTTCTACCATATGAGAAAGTTCTACCTGTATATTGCAGTTATTACAATATTCATTCACTTGAATTATTTATATATCAGAGTTGTGTAATTTAATAGCAATAAATAAATGTTATGAATGATTAAGCTTGAATGAAAGATACAAAATTATTATAAAATATAAATTAACAAACTAGTCAAAAAATTGTATACTTTACGAACCAGTTTAACAGAATCATAGGTTTTTGTGATTTAGAGCAGATGAAGAATAAATGAGACCTCTAGAATTATTGCTCTTTGCTAACTCTTGAATACGTGGAGTAGTTTCTGAAAGGTGACAATACAGGTCATTTTCAACATCAAATCTACTTTGCTGCTTTGTTTTCACTGGCACCAGAGACCAGAAGCGGACCTCATAAAGATATGTTGACACAATGGAAGCAATGAATCGATATTTATTTTTGCCACCCTTGGGTAGGAATAGCACATCAACATTGTTTGATTGATTTCTCATCCAACATTGCATGACTCCCATATCATGACCCATTGTGATAACACCCATTGGAGTGAATTCAAATCGAATGATAAAATCAGAGAAGAGACACATCAAAATTTCATCACAGATGTTATCAGAAAACGCCGTTGGTCCTACATCGGACATGCCCTACGAGCAGACACCAACAGAATACACTACCAATCACTTGAATGGATACCTACAGGCAAAAGAACAAGGGGTAGACCAAAAGAAACACCCTGAAGAACAATACTTATAGAAAGTAAAACAACCAATATTCATACTATTCAAGAACTGCACAGAATAGTTTTGGACAGACATAATTGGATAGATCTGACCTCTGCCCTATGCGCTAACCAGCGCAAAAGGAAAATGAATGAATGAATGAATATTAGTCTCCAGTTTCAGACATTCACCCTGGTTGAATTCAGCAATTTTTCCATCTGACAGTTTTATTGATCTGAGTAGATTTCGTACTAGATTAAATTCTCTATCACTGAGTTCAATGATAATTCAGTTTAATTCAGTTTCCAGTGCTGTGAAATGCTGCAAAGTTTCATTTTGTGTGTGTGTGGCAATGTCTGTGGTATACTCAGCAGTCAGTCAGTCAGTCAGTCAGTTAATTGGATAATTAGTATGTCAGTCAGTCAGTCGGTCAGTCAGTCAGTCAGTCAGTCAGTCAGTCAGTCAGTCAGTAAGTCAGTCAGTCAGTCAGTCAGTCGGTCGGTCAGTCAGTCAGTCAGTCAGTCAGTCAGTCAGTCAGTCAGTCAGTCAGTCAGTCAGTCAGTCAGTCAGTCAGTCAGTCAGTCAGTTAGTTAGTTAGTTAGTTAGTTAGTTAGTTAGTTAGTTATTTAGTCATCAGATCATCATCACTGTGCTCTGGACATACCCAAAGGTGTTCCATTTGTAATTTGAGTGTATCCACGATTACATGATGTGTGATGCATTCCAACCGGACCCTTCTACTGCATAAAGCCACCTTTCACGAAAGAAATACATCTGCATTTTTCTTACCAAGTTTATTGAGTAATGGAGGATGCAGACGTAAGTTCAAGTAGGAAGCATGAGAATAAATGAAACTAATTCTTACAACAGTTGACTTAATAGTAACTATGGTTCTGGTTCATAAACGGTGGTAGGTTTTACGTTGGCAGTAGTTTACACAACCGAACAACCGATCATTACTACTTAAATGTTGTGTAGCACTAGTAAGAATTCCACAGCAGTCACTATATTGGGTGCCATCTGGAGTAAGAAGAAGAGGGAGACCTAGAGAAACTCTACGAAGAACCATTAATAGTGAAAGCATGTCAATGAACCTAAACAACACGCAACAATTGAAAGACCTGGCAACACAAAGACAGAAATGGAAAGTTATGGTTTCAGCCCTATGTGCCTATGGCCCCGGAGGAACATAACATAACATAATTCTTACAGCTAACGGGAATTGAACCAGGTCTGTTCTAGCAGCACCGAACCGCTTTGCAACACAAGTAAACAGGTTTTCCGTACTTGACCAACAAAAAAAAAGATGTGGAGCGGTCAAGACTTTCAGCCTGTGTACTCAAGTCACTGAGAACAGACCAATCGAAACAAGGACTATTACAACATCAATGAACATCCCGTACAAGTATCAAAGTATCTTCAGGAACACAAACACAGAACATGCATATTCGTACACAAGGACCTAAAGGTCTTCTTGTAAACATAAATAAAAATAAAGACAGAACAATGTTGCTTCAAATAATATCTTATACAAGTGAATTCAAGTAGGAAGCTTGAGGATAAATGAAAATAATTCTTACAGCTAATAATTAACTTGACGGTGTTAACACCGAGAAGGATTTCCTTAAAAAATTCAACGATATTCATTCGATTATCACTAGCTGTCTGTCAGATTTCTTCCAGTCTATGAATTAGACTGAGAAAGAGTGTGATTGAATGAGACAGGAACGCCGAAGACGGGTCATTCGTGCAAATGAAACGGCGACACAACGCATTTATATTATCAGGACTGCATCCTGCTGGAAATCTAGTTGGTCCATTGTCCTGCTACAAGAGAGATCCAGTGGGAGTTTGAGAATGAATGCTAAAGAAGAAAGTAAGACAGCAAATTTGATGCATACATTCCTATTTCAACCACCGCGAGTGATGTCACATCGTAGCAGATGTGTGGAAAACTAGTATTAAATTAGAACCAATAAGACTGTCGCCTGTCGGTGAAATGAGAAGCGTATTCAACTACAGATTTTCAGGAAATACTAACTTGCATACACTTTGAAATATGCTTAGGGAAACTGAGCACGTCCGGGTATGCCTGGAGTGCAATGATGTCGGATCATAATTAATTTATAAAATTACTGATTGTCTGGGGTGCAAAGGGAACGCATTGCTCTAGGCGGACCCAGGGTTAGCAGATAACCAAGATCCCAAATGTACCTCCACGTGGTGCACCCTGGAAACAGAAATACAGCAGCTCGTGCTGATTCTGGCCAAATCTTTTGGGGATCGTGTCCGAGAATGTGGAGGTAGCAGATGGAAAGAGATTTGACTGCACAAGAGACAGACAATATCTCCGACACCACCAGCATCACCACATATAGCGACACTGTCGACATACAGTGAAGCTAGTCAGTCCAGTCCGAACATTGGAGGGGCGGCCAATGTAAAATGCACGTAAAGGTAAATGCATGGCGAGAGACAAATATGTTTCATACAGAGTACAATGAAACAATGAAAGGGCGGAACAGCGCTAGAGGGCAGCGCGAACTGCAAATAGAATGTGAAAAGTCCCTAGCAAAGGGAACTACTAGCTCCGTCAGCTCGAGACGGGCTTCTAGTTACCAGAGTTCCTTACAGGCAGAGACCCAGACCCATCCATCGGCGTTTGGTAAAGCAAAAGACCTAACCCAACTCTAATGTCGAGCCTTCCTAAACCGGAAATATGCTTGCAAAGAGAAAGGGTTCTGTACCCGATGGGTGTAGGCAAGAAAGGGACAACGATGGCAGTCCTGGCCCAACTCTACTGTCAAGGTTTCCTATACCGGAAGTACACTTGCAGAGAGAAAGGGTTCCGTACTCGATTCGCTCAGGCACAAAAGGGACAACGATTTAGCCCTGGCCCAACTCTACTGTCACGTTTTCCTACACCGGAAATACACTTGAAGAGAGAAAGGGTTCAGTACCTGATGGGCTCAGGCGCTATTGGGACAAGGACGCTCAGCTCGAGAACGCCTAGCTCTCAAACGCGTGGCGTGAGACTCGAACTTGGACAAGGGGTACACGATGTCGGTGAATGACACCTCGGCTAAGAGGGCGAAAGAGCCAGGGTCCAACTCCTCTGTTGAGTTCTTCCCCATAAGGAACCAGGCTCATGGATGAGAAACGGTTCAGTACCCAATGGGCACAGGCACAGCACGTCCAATTACACGAGGCAAGTTCATAGACTGTGGAACACCTCGTTCGAGTGAGACGAGAGCAAGAAAATCGTCTGGGCGAAGAGTCTTCACCACGCGTGCCTGGAGACAGATATAGAGGCTGTCACAGGCTAAGGGTAGCCCACCCGAATTGTCAAGGCATGCCGAAATCGGATGTGCTAGGCCTACAAGGCGCATAACGGTGGCACAACGTAATCACGCTCCCGGCGGAAATCGCACGGATATCCGTGATTGTTACAATGGAGCGAACGAAAAACAAACAAACAAACAAACTGATTGTCTCGTTCATAATGACGTTCCTCTGTGTGACGTCACATTCAGCATTTGAAAATATCAGTTCATTCATATTCTCATAGTTTGTCCTTTAAACATGTGTCCGACATTCATTCATATTCTGTGTCCGACATTCATTCATATTCTCAACATTCTTTTGTAAACAAATAACCTCCAATTCTGTAGCTATTTATTTATGTATTGTCAATATCATGTGACATTTTGTAAGTTCTGATGCTATACGGGACTAAAGAACTTGTGTAGGTATTGACGTTATACAGCACTGAAGAACTAGTGTAAATAGTGATGCTATATAGCAATAAAGAACTAGTGTAAATAGTGATGCTATATAGCAATAAAGAACTAGTGTAAATAGTGATGCTATATAGCAATAAAGAACTAGTGTAAATAATAATGTTGTGTAGCACTAAAGAACTAGTGTAAATAGTGATGCTATATAGCAATAAAGAACTAGTGTAAATAGTGATGCTATATAGCAATAAAGAACTAGTGTAAATAGTGATGCTATATAGCAATAAAGAACTAATGTAAATAGTGATGCTATATAGCAATAAAGAACTAGTGTAAATAATAATGTTGTGTAGCACTAAAGAACTAGTGTAAATAGTGATGCTATATAGCAATAAAGAACTAGTGTAAATAGTGATGCTATATAGCAATAAAGAACTAGTGTAAATAGTGATGCTATATAGCAATAAAGAACTAGTGTAAATAATAATGTTGTGTAGCACTGAAGAATTCTTTTAAGTAGTGATGCTATGTAGCACTAAAAACTAGTGTAAGTATTATTTTGCGTTTGTTCTCAGACTCCCACGGGATCTATCTTGAAGCAAGATAATGTTCGAACTAAATTTCCAGCATGATGTAGTCCAAAGAATAGAAATTTGTTGTATTGTAATTTTATTTGCTCCAATGACCCGACGCATACTACTTCAGTGGTTGTACCTAATAGATTTTCCAACTTCCACTGAACGGTAGACGTCTTAATTATATCACTAGTAGGCCAGCCGTACGAGAGAACTGGTTACCAGCTGGTCACTAGCCTCACAGCTAACTACGATGAAACTTGCTTTACCTTTATGTCGCTGTCTTCGACGCCGTCGACATAGCAACTGAAATCCACATTATAAATCTTGATGCAAAATAGCACTCAATAATTAGTAGAAGTGTTGATGTTTATGTGGCACTAAAGGATTGTCTAAATCCCATAGAATGGGGTGAGCATCATTTCTCCATTGTCCAACTCCTCTGTTGAGTTCTTCCCCTTAAGGAACCAGGCTCACGGATGAGAAACGGTTCAGTACCCAATGGGCACAGGCACAGCACGTCCAATTACACGAGGCAAGTTCATAGACAGTGGAACACCTCGTGCGAGTCAGATGAGAGCAAAAATCGTCTAGGCGAAGAGTCACCACTACGCGTGCCTGGAGACAGATATAGAGGCTGTCACAGGCTAAGAGTAGCCCATTGTCAAGGCATGCCGAAATCGGATGTGCTAGGCCTACAAGGCGCATAACGGTGGCACAACGTAATCACGCTCCCGGCGGAAATCGCACGGATATCTGTGATGGTTACAATGGAGCGAACGCAAAACAAACAAACAAACAAACAACATTTCTCCATTATTTTGTTGAACCTCTGTCTTCCATAAATAGTGTTGAATAGAATCTTCTTGATTACTTTGTTGAACTATCATAGCTAAAGGAATATTATAATTATCATCTTCATCATGAGTCAGTTCTCTCTGGGCAAATGCGATTAATCCTGTTTGCGAGCCACCAATGATTGAGCACAATCTGAAGTGAGGCCACTTAGTTTTACAAATGATAGATTAAATATTTTCAGTGGTAAAATATGTCTCTCAAACACTCTATAGTATATGTAGTGCTGTACATAGTTTTCAGTGACAGAAATTCCAACACGCATGTAGTGATGTACATGGCTTCTAGTGACAGAAATTCCAACACGCATGTAGTGATGTACATAGCTTGCCGTGACAGAAATTCCAACACGCATGTAGTGATGTACATAGCATCCAGTGGCAGGAATTCAAACACGCTTGCAGTGCTGTACATGGCTTCCAGTGACGGGAATCCATATCACGTGTCAAACTCTGATGTTATACATCGGTAGGAAACATCCAGTTAGGCATGTTTGTTATATTAATCGTCTCTTCACAATCCATCATGTTACATCATCAATGTATCGCCGGAGTATCCAAGAAGTGAATATTCCCTTAAAATAGATTCCTGTAATCGTAACCTTCGATAAGAATTACCATGTTGTTCCGACAGACCGACATTGTGCTTGAACTAGTTACGGGCACGGCGTCGGTGGTCGTAATAACAAAGAAACTTGTTGCAAGGGCCAGAGTTGTGCCCTGATGTTGACGTCTGTTTCGGCGGCATTAGACTCGATACACCATCGAGTCGGATGTCTGCTAGAACAGAGGGCGGAGCACTTATCGGAATGCCCCACGTGATGTGTGGCCAGTTTCTAATCAAGAATCAAGAAATGTATTCTGCCATGAAAATGTTTATAGATTTAAATAATTTCAGGTTCAGCCTCCAGCTGTCTTAATAGGGTCGGAATAAATGATTTCACTGGCCGGGGGTTCCTTTATCAATAATATAAATATAATTTTGGACGTCTGTAGTTATATCGACAGTGCCCCAGAAAACGGCGCAAGGTGAAGCAACTGGGACAGGGGGAATATGCAACAAAGAAAGCTAGCGTGATGAGTTGGAAAATCTGATATACAGCTTATGATATGGGTAAGGACTTCCACTCTCCAGAATAATTCGTAAAACACTGGTTTAATTGTTTATATAAACAATTAAAATCCCGTTGTCAAAGTCATATTTGTCGGGCCTATGGTTATTACAAATAAAATCGCGACACAACGTTTTTCATTTCTCGGGACTAATTCACGCAGGAAATCTAGTAGTTGCATATTTCTGCTACAAAACAGATCCAGCGATAGTTTTAGAGCGAACCTATAAAAACACGGTATATAACTGACATTTTCACATTCCTCAGCCATCGAATATGACATTTGTGAACACATTGACAGAAACCTTAGTTAAACGGTAAGTTTCTTTGTTTTATTTGAAGCAGTTCTTGAAACGGCTGCGTTAACTTCATGGTGTCTACAAAAGTGACTGTGAATTTCCTTACTAGCATAGAAACAAACAAATTTACTCATACCTATGTGACCGTCGATGTTATTACTGTTCGCTGTCTGTTATATGTTTAAATTTTGTTTTAATTGTGTCCTTATAAAGGCTTTTTGGTCGAGACGTCGATTTGTGTGTGTCATTATGTGTGTTTTTCTGTATTAGCAAAATTTTATGTTGAGGAATTGCATCAACAATGTTTTGCAAATTTATTATCCTCTCCCCTTGTAAACGAAGCGGAATTGTGGTTTTAAAACTGACCTTAGATCATAATTTTAGATTTGAATATCAGGAAATACATTGGTTGTGAAGATTGAAAAAAGGGTTCAAAAGTCGTAGTAGATGGACTTCACTGTACTCGTTTTCCCATATGTACTCCGTCACTCTCAACGAAACGGAACGCCGCCTGCCAAGAGTACCACTCATAGTAACTCCATAGCTTCAAGTGATAATCTCCAGGGATCTCCATAAAAAATCCACCGTGTAAGTAAGACGACACGAACCGGATTCGAATCCATGACCTCTTGAACACAAGGCGAACAGCTTGACCACTACGCTAGAGAGATCGAAGATAGTTCGTTCCACGTTTACTTTCTCATCTGTAACTCACTCATAATTCGCCACGTGCTCACTAGTTAGGACACGTGTGTGACATGAAGGTTTATTCATAAACAGAAAATTACAAGTTTAATGGCACGGCACTCAAAATATATTTGCAGGTTAAAAGGAAGAAAAGATGTAAAGGATTGACTTCATTGTAGTTGGGTTATCCATATGTACTCCGTCCCTCTCAACGAAGCAGCACGCCGCTTGCTGAGAGTACTACTGATACACGTAATTCCGTAGTTTCAAGCGATAATCCCCAGATACTTATAAAAAATGCACAAGACACGAGCTGGATTCGAATCGCATATCTCTTCAGTATACAGCGATCGGTCTAACCACCACGCCAGGAAGACATTATAGACTACGTTGACCGTATGGCGCTATATTAATTAGCAACTTCTAGGACACCCTCAGATGATATTACTTGTTCCCAGGTGTAATGCGACGATACCTGCGATGCCCACCTATTAGTACCTGGAAACATCCCTGCCTAAGAAGAACGTTTCATTGAGCTGACTGGCGATGTATATAGACACTAAAGCCTAGCTTAACTGTTACTATATATATGATCAGGCGGGAAATTACATAATATCACACATATAATTGTGAGATTGGTTATTCCGTTAGATGCACATAGGGCAGTGTTTTTATCCACCTTTTTTTTACCATGCACCACCTAAGTCTTTCTAAAAATCTCCCCCCCCCCCAATAAGAAACTATATATGTTTAAAAAAAAATTAATTACTACCTAAATGAAGCCTAATTACAACTTGTTTGAATAGCCCCCCCCCCTTCCCTTTTGAACAATCAAAATTTTCCTCATCCCTGAAAAAGTCTCTCTTTTTTGGCGGTTAGTCAAGTACGGAAGAACCCGTGTACGAGAGTTGCTAGGCGATTTGGTGCTGTTGAATGGACTGGTTCAATTCCCGTTAGTCTCAAGAATTTTTAATTTATCCTCTGGCTTCCTTATTGAATTTACTTGTATAAGCAATTTTTCGAAGCAAAATTGTACTGTCTATATATGTTATCCATGTTTACAAAAAGACCTATTGGTCCTTGTAGAATTAATACAGATGTTATATGTTATATGTTTGTTGTTACTGAGGATACTTCAATACATATACGTGATGTTCGTTGTTGTTGTGATAGTCCTTGTCTGGATTGGTCCGTTCTCAGTGGCATGAGTGCACAGTTTGAATGTCTTGACACAATCGCATCTTTTTTTGGACATGCGGTTAGTCAAGTACGAAAGTAGCCGTGTACGAGAGTTGCTAGGCGATTTGGTGCCGTTCACGGACTGCCGTTTTACTTGTCTTAACATTAAGTAGATTTGTGTAATTTATTCTTAGTTTATTTCTGCGGAATAGGAAAATCATTACGGAGATAAAGAAAATCATCCTTACAGATATGAAGAAAATAATCCTTACAGAGATGAAGAAAATCATCCTTACAGAGATGAAGAAAATCATCCTTACAGAGATGAAGAAAATAAATCTTACAGAGATAACGACTGAATGATCATACACAATAATATTAACAAATAGGTTGTTATTTCTACCTGTTGAAACGTATCTCCCGTAAGCGAGACTTTCGCTCTTCAATCTCATGTCGAAGACACTGCTCCACCAGTACGCTGATTGACCTGTGTGTTCGTCCATCACAAGTGATGTTGACAATTTTTACATCCACTTTCGAAAATCAGTTAGAATTATTGACCATGTCGCTTGTGTGTTGCCGGGGCCCAAAAGGGGAGCAAAGAATAGCAACACTGTTTACCTTCCACGCATGTCGTAAAAGGCGACTAAGGAGGTTATGGAGTTGGCTGCCCATCCCATATAGGGTCAGTGACCCGAAGCCATGCTGAAGTCGGATGTATCAGGCCGAAAGGCGCATATATCGCAGCAACGCTGTAAACCATGACACAATGCATTCCGTTCTCCTGACTACATCCTGCTAATCTGCAGGAGTTTGAGAACGAACTCAGAAGAAGAAGAATGACCATGCATAGTGCGTAGATGGCTAATCGAGCTGTAAATTGAAAATGACTTGCACTGGGGATTTTGATTAAAGTGAGGAAGATTTGTCATTCAAAGCTGATTGACATACAGAGCAGAAGAAAGCCTGCCGGGAGTACCACTGGTAGCACGTAACTCCGTAGCCTCATATAATAATCCCCATATTTTTTTTATGCACCTGTAGACAAGACATCACTGTCCAGTAGTTCACACTTCACGAGACAAATGGTTTAACGACTATCTCACGGAAATTTCCCAAGTACATCAGTCGTCACTTCACGAGACAAATGGTTTAATAATTTCACAGAGATTCTCCAAGTAAAAATAAGATAAGAGTATATTTATCTACAAATGAATGTTTTGATATTGTTTTCATATTGAAACAAACCCACCCAAGAAAAATGTATCTTACTATAGCGATGATTTTCTTGCAGGTACTCCTCGAATATTGAGTCAGGACTGATAGATATTATAGCGCCCAAATTCGAGTTTTACCCAAATATGGATTCCTTACCTCTGACATTCAGCGATTCTGAAGAAAGGGTAAGGTAAGTTGTCAGAATCTTTAGTTATTTTCTAGATTGAAAAAAATAATGGATATGTTTGGTATGGGATGACTAGTAGTGCAGATATTCAACGCAGATTGTGCTTCAATTATTATATTTCTTACAAATCCTGCTTCACCTAGTATACACCTGTATTATTTCTTACAGATCCTGCTTCAACTAGCATACACCTGTATTATTTCTTACAGATCCTGCTTCAACTAGTATACACCTGTATTATTTCTTACAGATCCTGCTTCACCTAGTATACACATGTATTATTTCTTACAGATCCTGCTTCACCTAGTATACACCTGTATTATTTCTTACAGATTCTGCTTCACCTAGTATACACCTGTATTATTTCTTACAGATCCTGCTTTACCTAGTATACACCTATATTATTTCTTACAGATCCTGCTTCAACTAGTATACACCTGTATTATTTCTTACAGATCCTGCATAAATGATTATAATACTAAATTATTTCTTATCTGGAAAGATGCTTTAAATAAATATATGGCAGCACCCGAAGATGATGTCCTGATAAAAAACAACTGTCATCATCATCGGGTGCTTGCCGTCTGTCGTAGGGCGGCAATCGTTGATCTCCATAACTCTTTATTATCTTTCATCAGGAACATTGATGACTCTCTGCCATGCCACGGTATCACCCTATCTAATATTGTTCTGTCGTCCTTAATTTCTCTTGCCTTCTATCCTTACAGTTGTATCTATATTCTCAAGACATTTATGTCTCATAACATGTCCCAAAAATAAAGATTGTCTAACTCTGATATTATTATGAAACTCCTCCCTCCCCCATCCGTCTCGCAGAAACCACTAAAGTCATAGTAGCTGAGGATGCTACCCTCACAGAAACCACATTCCCATAGCCATTCTCAACTTCCCGTCTAGTCATGCCATGGATGCAAATCTACCTGCCCTTTCTTTACAACATCTAGCCTGCACATCCAGGACAACAGACCCTCTATTAGGCACAGCACGTGATGTGGTGATGCTGATAATGATATTTAACGGTGTAACGAGTGACACACAAATATTCAGGAATATCCAAGTGTACATATTACATTCTGTAGGCTAGATTTACGCTATACAGAATCTCTAACATTTTATGTAGCTCGCCAGTTTTAAGATGTCTTAGGTATAAGAAAGCGGGCTACTTTAAGATAAATAAATTTTCTCGTTTTTGTAGAATTTGTAAAGACCAAATTTGGGAAAACCACTTGAAGGGGAGGCGTCGTTCATTTTAATTGCTTCCTAGAGGGATTACAAAATCCCCCTTCCTACCTCCCACTCATTTATCTACAGAATTGGGGTATATCGCTGATTTATATAAACAACAGTTGTAAACAAATTGCGTAAAGCGGCGAAGTCATTTGGGAAAAATATGATTAAAAAATGAAGGATAATATGAAAGACAGTACAAATATTATGTGTGGCTGTGATTTGATCGCACAGAATCACGACAGATACAGCTCTCTACCTACATTTACGAGAGATACTGCTCTCAACCTACATTTACGAGAGATACAGCTCTCAACCTACATTTACGAGAGATACTGCTCTCAACCTACATTTACGAGAGATACTGCTCTCAACCTACATTTACGAGAGATACTGCTCTCAACCTACATTTACGACAGATACTGCTCTCAACCTACATTTACGAGAGATACTGCTCTCAACCTACATTTACGAGAGATACTGCTCTCAACCTACATTTACGAGAGATACTGCTCTCAACCTACATTTACGAGAGATACTGCTCTCAACCTACATTTACGAGAGATACTGCTCTCAACCTACATTTACGAGAGAAACAGCTCTCAACCTACATTTACGAGAGATACTGCTCTCAACCTACATTTACGAGAGATACTGCTCTCAACCTACATTTACGAGAGAAACAGCCCTCAACCTACATTTACGAGAGATACTGCTCTCAACCTACATTTACGAGAGATACTGCTCTCAACCTACATTTACGAGAGATACAGCTCTCAACCTACATTTACGAGAGATACAGCTCTCAACCTACATTTACGAGAGATACTGCTCCCAACCTACATTTACGAGAGATACTGCTCTCAACCTACACTTACGAGAGATACTGCTCTCAACCTACATTTACGAGAGATACTGCTGCTCTCAACCTACATTCACGACAGATACAGCTCTCAACCTACATTCACGACAGATACAGCTCTCAACCTACATTTACGAGAGATACAGCTCTCAACCTACATTCACGACAGATACAACTCTCAACCTACATTTACGAGAGATACAGCTCTCAACCTTACATTTAAGAGAGATACAGCTCTCAACCTACATTTACGAGAGATACAGCTCTCAACCTACATTTACGAGAGATTCTGCTCTCAACCTACATTTACGAGAGATACTGCTCTCAACCTACATTTACGAGAGATACTGCTCTCAACCTACATTTACGAGAGATACTGCTATTAACTTTTGACAGTTTCACCTATATATTTCTTATCACATTGTTTACACAGGATACCGTAAATGACATTATAAGATCAACATGTGAAACATCGTCGCTAGTGAAATTATAATACTAAACTATTTCTTATCTGGAAATAAGAATCACGTAGTAGCTTTGATAGTGACCCACTTATAAGGACTATTTATAGCAGTGATCTAGACTATATCTTATTTATGTAAATAGCAGTGCTGAAGACAAAGTGTATACAAACATCTAAATAAAGATTTAAATTTCAAACGTCATAATTTGCAGCACAACTTCATTCCAGTATCATTTGTGCATTACTATTGTTGGTCCTCGTTAAAAAATTTAAAATTACGGTAACCATAAGTTATAAGCCCCAATGTCCCGGGCAAAATTTTACTTTAGTATACCTAGAAAATGTAAATACTGTAAGAGAACTCCTAGAAAAGTTTGGGTTTATAAGCAGATCGTACCCTGACGTGACAAATCTTGCAGCATATCCGTGTATGTAAAGATCCGTGTATACGCTCATACATTTCTGTATTCATTCTGTTGATGATTCCTTGCAACATGAACGATTGCATCCTTTCTATCAACCTTTCCCATTACTCTAACTTTCAACATCGTCAATTCTCTAATTTCCACACACACACCCACACACACCCACCCACACACACCCACAAATTCACAACAAAATTACCGTAGTTTGTTTCCATAAATCTTAAATTTGTACACACTATTATTTTTAAGAAAAATTTCAAATGTTGTCTACTTTATTTTTTTTGTTCCGGTACTGCAGAAAGCAACTGCTAATTTTAAGTATACCTTTCATGAACAGGTGGCGGACAAAACAGAATCTAGACTATGCTTACTTGATGCTATATGCTCAAAGCCGTGGACGGTTTTATATTCAGGTCGGTGATGTATGAATGATAAATAAGTGTTTTTATATGGCTAATATCATCGTGAGATGCCGTCTCCGTATCGTAAAGGTTGGCTTTAACGAATCTCCAACATCTTCCGTGTTCTTTTTTTTTCTTGGTTGCACACAGCAATATTGTAACCAGCTCATCTAAAGTTGTTTCTTCCCATTTGTGTCGCTGCCTATCACTTGCTGGACTACCTTCTACTCTACCTTCAAGCAAGGTCTTTAACAAAGTATCATGTTTAAAAAAAAATAATATCCACAATATTTGTATTGTTTTACTGTTATTTCTTTCAATATACAGGGAAAGTAGAAAATGAGCACTGATTGTCTCTGAGAAGTAGAAAATGCGTAATGATTATCTCTGGGAAAGTAGAAAATTATCAAAGATTGTCTCTGAGAAAGTAAACAATTATCAATGATTGTCTCTGAGGAAATAGAACATGAGCAATGATTGTTTCTAGGAAAGTAGAAAATGAGCAATGAATGTCTGAGGAAATAGAAAATGAGCAACTATTATCTCTCAGGAAGTAGAACATGAGCAATGATTATACTTAGGTAAGTAGAAAATGAGCACTGATTGCACGAGGAAATAGATAATGATTAATGATTGTCTCTGGGAAGTATTAAATGAGCAATGATTGTCTTTGGGGACGTACTAAATGAGCAATGATTGTCTTTGGGGACGTACTAAATGAGCAATGATTGTCTCTGGGGAAGTAGTAAATGAGCAATGATTGTCTCTGGGAAAGTAGTAAATGAGCAATGATTGTCTCTGGGGAAATAGAAAATGAGCAATGATTGTCTCTGGGGAAGTAGTAAATGAGCAATGATTGTCTCTGGTGAAGTAGTAAATGAGCAATGATTGTCTCTGGGGACGTACTAAATGAGCAATGATTGCCTCTGGTGAAGTAGTAAATGAACAATGATTGTCTCTGGGAAAGTATTAAATGAACAATCATTGTCTCTGGGGACGTACTAAATGAGCAATGATTGTCTCTGGGGACGTACTAAATGAGCAATGATTGTCTCTGAGTAAGTATAATATCATAATGGAGCGCTGCTGGCGCAGTATGTGATAAATAGTCTTCAATGACAAGACTGATTATTACCGTAAACCATCTGTAAAGGTGGATAACATTAATGTTTTAAAATAAATGTACCGTTTGTAGTTAGAAACATCCCCACTCCTTTCAATAATTGGATGAGTCCAATATAATTATATCAGCTTATGGAAAAAAATATATAAAATTGGTAAAAGTTAATGTAAAGGTTCAGGTATTCCGAGAGACATCCGAAAGTTATGTGGTTTCATCGTATAAGAACAATAATCGCATATCTCATATGCTATTGTGTAACAATAACGTGTGAGATATATGTATACGATTACTGTGTAATATACGATAAGTGTATCATAATAGTTGCAACTATTACATAGGAATTTCACTGCCTTGCACTGTAGGCAAAATACTTTCTCGAATTATGCTGCGAAAACTCCAAGTTCTAGGTGATCTGATCTATGGATATATCCGTACACACAGTGTGGTTGTTGTGGAAACTGATCAAATAGTCGGATATGGAATTTTCACTTCATGAATTATAAGAAATGCCGTGAACAAATGTAGCTCCATTTAGTTGCTTTCAGTGATCTCACAGACATTCGACTTAGTAAGCTGTGAGGGCCACTCACAACATCCGAGAAGATCGACTGCCTCACTGAACCTTTTAAGTATAGTTGATACGCATGCGGTTACGTCTGTGGGTCTCACCAATGGCCCACTAGACAAACCACCCATGCAACAGAATACCTTAGTAGATAACATGCCGTTATATTGAGGCTCTCTTAAGGAAGCTTTGTAGCATGTCATCTATACAATTATAGCTTCCTTCTGAGTAGATGGCTTCTTCAATAGGCATTGCACTAAGTCGAAAGCTAAAGTCTCGTAAGTATGAAAGAAAACTAAAATAAAAACCACTCCACTGCACACAAAAAGTAAGAGTTAATCGCTCGAATTTCTGAAGTTCTCAAACAAATAAACAAGCATAGTTGATTCATTCAACATTAGCATAAAGGTACAAACAACTGTGAGGACGCTTCTGTAAAGGAATTTCTGATTGATAATGGTGTAAAACAGTGCTGCATTCTAGCATCCATACACTTTGGAAAATACTTTTTGCTCTTCTTGAAACATGTTTTTCATAGCCAGAGGAGCGGTATATTCATCGATTCTAGTACTGGTGTTGATCTCTGCAATGCTCAAATGTTAAAATGTTAATGATCAAGATCAGGATAAAGAAGGTTTGGTTCAATCCGAGTAAACGGTTCTACCTTTTTGCGGAACGCGAAACGAAATACATTTTCCGTGATTATTTCCCTTGGAAAAAGATTACCCATCAGGGGTTTAAGGTCGGTATATTTACTTTAGGGGATTGGGAAATGTATGGGTGGGACTCTCAGTTGATGACGCGCAATAGGGGAAAACACAGCTATCTCCATACTTAACGTGATCTCATTTCCTCAATTGCCATTTTAACATATTTTTGACTCGAGATATTTGAAGGTGGCAATTTGTTCCAATTTGCACCCGCTCTATTTAGATCTATACAAGTTGTCAGTGTTTTAGCAAATATTATCATTCATTGATGTCTCTTTGTTCTGTTGCAGCTGGAGGACGATGTCATAACAAAGCCAGGTTTTTTCGATCACATCATGAGAGTCGTGAACTCTCGGTTGAGAGAGTGGATTATGATTAAATTCTCTCCCTTGGGTTTCATAGGTTGGTATAAATATAAGCCAATGGTTTTCAGCCTATTTTCCATCTAGAATTCACTTTTTCAGAATTGTTTTCATTTTCTAATTGGATACTCTCACACACATACATAATAACGCTTTTACTTTAATTTCATAGCATCATTGAAACTAACAAGAAACGCTTTATAGCAGGGGTTGGTAACCTTTTGCTAACTGTGTGCCAACTTAAGGTTTCAAATTATTCAGAGTGCCAACATCACATATCATTTTATACAAGTCGAGGTCAATATTCTTATTTTACCATATATTTTATTTTTATATTTTAATTAATTAATATATAGTGATATTCAATAATATGTAAAGTTGTAAACAACATTAAAAGAAATAGAGTTTCTTGAAAGATTTTTTAAAAACTTTGTTATTATTAATGGGAGCCTTGCCCTTGCATAGTCTTTGCCAGTTGCTCAATATCAACAACATACTTTGTCACTGAGTTTGACACAATTTTCTGAATGTTCAGGCGTTAGACGACTACGCTGTGGATTTAGCACTGCTTTCCTGTGAAAGAAAATTTGCTCACAGGAATAGGTTGATCCAAAAGCTGAAAGAATAGCAGAAGCAATTTTCTTCAAACAGATGTAATAATTTGGAAGGGATGTCCAACAGCTGAGAATAGCTGCAGACTTTTCTAGATTTTCATTTTCCAGAGACTTCTGTAGTTCAACAAATTTTGGTGTCCATAATTCTGAAGATCTGTTGCTAAAACCCCGCTAATCGATTTATAATCAACTTTATATAGGAAACTTGAACAGTCTGCGTGCCATTTGAAATTGCTTGGCGTGCCAAGTGTGGCACACGTGCCATAGTTTGCCGACCCCTGCTTTATAGCATTTGTCGCGACTCCCAGGCTGCGGACAATTTATTTATATGTAAATGAAGATGCTGTTGTAATATAGCATGCTAAATACATCAATTTTCATTGTTCCTGATTAGTGAGTTATGAACTGACACCATTGCACTCCTGACAGACTTATAAGTGCCCAGTATTCCTCGGCTGATGTGAAAGAGTATGCATGTTAATGGTTCCAGTGGCTCGTTGGTTAAATATGCTCCATAGTCTTCCACGTAGAAGACAGTTTCTACTATCACATTTAATACGAATTGCATGTACCTCTTCCTAGGTGTGTCTGCAACCAGGAGACATTCATAAGACAGCTTCAGCACATCCTTCTTATCCATTGTTAACTCCCCGCATATCGATGCGTTTGATGTAAGCGTGTTTGCTCTCTCTCTCTCTCTCCGGCGAACTCCCGCATGTCTCGACATTCGATACTAAATAATGTTTTAACAATTTGCTTTATTGAAATTGCTGCAAATAAATTATGTTTAAAAAATATAATTTGGTAAAAAACTATACGACTCCCTACCAAATCAGATAGGGGTGTATAGAATATGAATGGAACACCTTTTAAAAAAAAGCAATAACAGAGACAATAAATTCGAAGTGTGGAAAAAAAGTGTCGCAAGAGGTACGATGAAGAGAACAACTTGGTGGAATGATGAAGTCAAGAACGAGGAAAACGCCATAAAAGACACTATAATGCTTTGATTAAATCTAAGAAGCAATTATATTGCAAATATCACAATGCCAGAAAAAGTGTTTAAAAAGTAATCAGAAAGTCAAAAATAGAAACTTGGAAAATCTACGAAGAATAAACCACCAAAATCTGCAACGACCCAAAGATTTCTTTAGACACATAAATGCCATCAGAATACGAGATGAGTCGTTCAATCACACAACAATAATAAACCAAAAAAATGGTTACCTCATTCTCAATTCAAGCGAAATAAAGCAAACATGGGGAGAATATTTCCAGGATTTATTAAACCCAGCACCAGCTGAAAAGAATTCCACATTCAAATCAATCATAGAGGACAAATAAGAATCAAACATATTGATAGACGATAACAGAAACAATAACTTACAGTCCCCCACAGAAATTACATGGAAGAGATAGAATAACAACAGATGCAATCAAAGCAACAGGTATAACGTGGCTGCATATTGTTTTCTTAGCAACCTGGACAGGAACGACAGACGAGAGTATTAGCAAGCATCTGTCTGTGGCAAAATGATAAGATGTATCTGGCCTGTTCTTGTAGACGTGAAGTCGCGAGCAAGAGGAAGAAAAGAAAGAAAGTGACTCGTGTTTCGTGTCATGCTTAAATCATAGAAGTCTACACCGTTTCCTCACAATGACGAGAGACAAAAAGGGGGTAACTGCCTCCCCCCCCCCAACACACCAGTGGTTTTTGAAGGAAAAAAAAGTAAAAAATCTCAGGAGGAATTTACTTTTTTTAGGCAACTCCCCCCCCACCCACCTTTTTATTTTGTTAATAGAAGACACATATACGGTCCTGTTACTTAGTACATTTCATAAACCAGACATTAATAGCCATAGAAAACTTACACATTGGATTATGTCATGCTGAATAATCTCCTCACTATTTGTCTTTCAACTTTATGTGTAGCTGTGCTAGCTCAGAGGTTAGTGCACTGCCTTTATGGGATGTGGTTCAAGTTCTATTTTCTAGTTGAATTTGAAAAAAGAAAATTTGTCCACGGCTCATAGATTCACTCTGACTAAGGAAAGGGGTACCATATATTCTTGGGAAAAAAAATAAGCAGCATGTGCGCTGCTGTTCGACTCATCCGTATATGTATCGGTAGTTCAAATATATACGGGCATACCAACGTATTTCTTCAAGGTATGAAAACGGACCACTTAATTAAACACACTAGGAGCACTGGTCTTACTAAACTTCTTCACTTTCTAACCTTTGTGACTCTAAATACTATGATAAACTAGCACTAAATTCTTCAAGAGTGTTCTGAGCATGAAACGCTGAGGCAGACATATTGGCCACACAGGAAACAACACTTGAATCAAAGCTCTATGGGACACTGTATGAACTACAAAAGACAGTGAGTTTTATTAAGGAGACAGAATTACAGATATAGACATGTTTCAAGTGAACGAAAGAAGAAACACTAAATTCAATGCAAAGTGTGCTACAGAACCTCGTCCTTTGCAAGCGACATTGAGGGGGTCGATTTCTTACGTTTGCAAATTTCATAGCACCATTTGCAATTTGACCAGTCACGTGTTCTTGTAGTCGCATGTAATCGCTGCTGTTGCACGGGATCCCGTAAGTGGAGAGCCATTGATCTCTAGGTACATGGGTATACTGCGGCATTTTTAACGTCACGATAACAGTTGGTAGTAAACAAAAATATTGCCGGTGAGTTCCTTACAGTATTTACATTTTCTAGCTATACTTTTGAAACTTGTCTCAATGACGTTATAATAACTTTGACACGTTTTCACCAATGTATCTTAATAAATTCCATGTGTATGTTTAGAGTACTCATAATGATGTAATGGAATTTCTAACAATATTTGCTTATAATCACCTGTTACCTCCTCATGGAAAATCGTAGTATACCCTTGTTCCTAGAGATCTGGGGTATGACCGTACGATGTATCTGTTGGGGAAAAACCGTGCATGAATGGCTCTATTTGGAGAGCAGTGACCTCCATTCATGAAAAACAAACAATACATTTTTCCTTACATCTTAAACAACTATTAAATCTTCAACAACTATAAAATCTTCAACAAATACAAAAAATCTGCAAACATAATCGTTCCAAGATATGGTGACATATAAGGTGTACATACCATATAAACATAATCATTCTAATATATGGTGACATAAAAGGTATACATACCATCAAACAATTATTCTAATTTATGGTAACACATAAGGTATACATACCATCAAACAATCATTCTAATATATTTGGTGACATATAATGTATACATACCTTCAAAAAATCATTCTAATATATGGTGACATATAAGGTATACATACCATCAAACAATCATTCTAAAATATGGTATAGGTATATATACATATAAGGTATAGTAAAAAAAGTAAAGTAACCCATAGAATTTATTAATGCCGTAGGGGTGTGAGATGTTAGCGATCTCACATTTCACAGGCTCTGCAAATGAGGGCGGTAGCCATCTCCTCTCCCTCTTTACTTCCCGGATTAATCCGGTACCCATTTAAGGCTGGGTCGACCTGGGAGCCGTTGCGATCTGAAAACATTTCCGCCTCAGCTGGGGAATGAACCCAGGACCACTCATATGCGAAGCCAGTGCGCTAACCACTGCGCTAACGCGGCTCCCTATATAAGGTATACATACCATCAAACAATCATTCTAATATACAGTGCCAAATAAGGTATACATACCATATAAACATAATCATTCAAATTTGACATATAATAAAGTATGTTTCTTATCCATCCATAAAGTTATTATCCGTCAGGTCGTAGGGGTACTACATTGGATGCGTCCATACACGGAAGTCAGTGTCGTAGGGGTACTATATTTGATGCGTCCATATACAGAAGTCAGGGTCGTAGGGGCATTACATTTGATGCGTCCATACACAGAAGTCAGTGTCGTAGGGGTACTATATTTGATGCGTCCATATACAGAAGTCAGGGTCGTAGGGGCATTACATTTGATGCGTCCATACACAGAAGTCAGGGTCGTAGGGGCATTACGTTTGATGCGTCCATATACAGAAGTTAGGGTCGTAGAGGCATTACATTTGATGTGTCCATACACAGAAGTCAGGGTTGTAGGGGCATTACATTTGATGTGTCCATACACAGAAGTCAGGGTTGTAGGGGCATTACATTTGATGCGTCCATACACAGAAGTCAGGATTGTAGGGGCATTACATTTGATGCGTCCATATACAGAAGTTAGGGTTGTAGAGGCATTACATTTGATGCGTCCATATACAGAAGTCAGGGTCGTAGGGGCATTACATTTGATGCTTCCATACACAGAAGTCAGGGTCGTAGGGGCATTACATTTGATGCGTCCATACACAGAAGTCAGGGTCGTAGGGGCATTACATTTGATGCGTCCATACACGGAAGTTAGGGTCGTAGAGGCATTACATTTGATGTGTCCATACACAGAAGTCAGGGTTGTAGGGGCATTACATTTGATGCGTCCATACACAGGAGTCAGGGTCGTAGGGGTACTACATTTGATGCGTCCATATACATAAGGCAGGGTCGTAGAGGCGTTACATTTGATGCGTCCATACACAGAAGTCAGGGTCGCAGGGGCATTACATTTGATGCGTCCATACACAGAAGTCAGGGTCGTAGGGGCATTACATTTGATGCGTCCATACACAGAAGTCAGGGTCGTAGGGGCATTACATTTGATGCGTCCATACACAGAGGTCACTGTTGTAGGGGCATTACATTTGATACGTCCAAACACAGAATTCAGGGTCGTAGAGATACTACAGTGGATGCGTTCATACACAGAAGTCAGGGTCGTAGGGGCACTACATTGGATGCGTCCATACACAGAAGTCAGGGTCGTAGAGGCACTACAGTGGATGCGTCCATAGGACTAATTGTGCGTTAACTATGCGCATACTTTAAGGTATGCTTTCAGCACATCTCAATTGAATATTACATATCCAGAGTCAGTAAATCAAATAATGAATATTGACTAGGTATAAAAATCCAAAAAAACCCTCAAAAACCATAATAATCAGCAAGATCGCCGAAGAACAGCAACTAAACATAAAAATACATGGAAAGATACTACAACAAGTAGATCATTATAAATATCTTGGACATATTACAAATAATGGTAGAGATTAAGCAGAAGGTAAAATAGATATAGGAATGGCTAAAAGTACTTTCAAGGAGATGAGGACAATATTAACATCTAAACAAAGTAAAAACAAACTGAAAAGGACAATTACAAAATGCTACATCTATTCTATATTCATATATAGCTCAGAGAAATGGATAATAAACAAACAACTAGAAGATAATTGATGTAATTGAGATGCGGATATATAGAAGTTTCATGTGTATGTTCTACATTGTCTAATCTGAGTTTCTGTCCAAGGACATTTACAGCTCGAATAGGGCTCATTAGCCATCTACGAGCTCATAATCAAGGACGTAACTAAAATTGAATTTTCAAAAGTGGATGTAACAAATGGTCATCATCATCATGTGATGGACGAACAACAACAAATCTGAGTTTCATGTGTATGTTCTACATAGTCTAATCTGAGTATCATGTGTATGTTCTACATTGTCTAATCTGAGTTTAAGTGTGTGTTCTACATTGTCTAATCTGAGATTCATGTGTATGTTCTACATTGTCTAATCTGAGTATCATGTATATGTTCTACATTGTCTAATTTGAGTTTCAAGTGTATGTTTTACATGATCTAATCTGAGTTTCTTGTGCACTTTCTACATTTCTAATCTGAGTTTCTTGTGTATGTTCTATATTGTCAAATTTGAGTTTTACGCGTGTGCTCTACATTGTCTAATAATAGCTTTCAAAAACTACAGGTAAACTTTTTCACACCTCAGACCTGCCGTTTATCGCAGAGTTTCTTCTTATGTTTTACATGGATAAACCTGGAGACTGGCTCTTGGATAACATTATGTCAACTAAAGTCTGTGGAAAAAACATGATTTTGGTAAGTATGAGAATACAAATGAAACAGTGAAACTCAGTCACTAATGTTAACAGAGGTTCAAATTCCATTAATATCAAATCACAGACTAACCATCTACTGTTAACAGAGGTTCAAATTCATACTCCGTGACCATTCGGCTACTGCGATACTTATTAGACATATAAGATACTAGTGACCATTCAAATGGCGCGAAGTGACAGCTGTGTTATTTCTTGTGACCACAAATGGAAGTCCAGTTCAATATTTCAGGACTATTCGCATGAAATATCTTGTTTCTTTCTGAATGTACTGGTTAGAAATAGCGGTGTATCTATTTGAATTTCCTGATACAACACTGAGACAGGATTAGCAAACCGTCAGTGACAACACAATTTCTCGTAGTAAAATGGAGAGTTTTCTGAAGACGACTACTAGTAATATTAAACAACGAAGGGAAAAAAACATATTAAATCGACAAACAATATGATTAGCAGATACGAGGATTAAAGAAACTGTTAGAAGGCTGTAAGAAATTTATCAAAATTACACGTTCTTAAACAGTGTAGTTGTCCCAGTTTCAAGAGCAATGTACGGGGTAGGCTTTTCGTAGACCGATATTTGCTAGGAACATAGTTGAATCCTAGGAACATCGCTAAGACAGAGAGATGAATGAGGACATTAAACAAATAGCCGGCACCAACCCAATCTTGGAATATATTAAGAGCCAATAGATAAAATCGTTTGCACACATTAGCAGACTACCACCAGACAGTATACCATAGCAAGCTATGCTACACAGATACAGTGAAGGCAGACATAGAGGCCGACCATGAAAACGATGGAACACTGAAATAAAAGAGGCGACAAATTCCACAATATACTCAGCATACACGAGGACCATCTCCAGAAAACTCTTCTACCCCTGACGTTGAAAGGCAACAAAGGGTTTCAGCGAATAGTTAGATACCATTCGGCTACTGCAACACTTATTAGACATATAGGAAAACAGGAAAACAGTCACCATTCGGCTAAAGCAACACTTACTAGACATATAGAAAAACAGGAAAACAGTCACTATTAGGCTACTGCAACATGTATTAGACATAAAGCAAACCTGTTACTATTAGGCTACTGCAACACTTACTAGACATATAGTAATCTTGTCACCATTCGGCTACTGCAACATGTACTAGACATATTCTTATTCTGAGTTTGTTCTCAGACTCCCGTCAGTTAGCAGGATTTTGTCAAGAGAACGGAATTCGTTGTGTCGTGATTATAGCTTAGCTGCAACATCGACGCTTTTCAATTTGACAGAACATTGCACTTCAGCATGGTTTTTGCGCTGCTTTGAAAAAGTACAGCAAACCCCTACCCCCCCCCCCTTTCTCCCAATATCCTTATTCACCTCTAATAATATGCATGACAGGTCGCAGTGTCGTTATTATTTACTTCCATTTCGTGTCCCTGCAACAAGCTGTCGTTAAAACATCTATTGAGTATGTTTTCATTTATATATTAAAATTCAGTATATTATTTTGATTTCAAAGGGTATGTTTGACTCACACACATACACACACACATCTGTTGAGAAGTATTTAGATTACAGTGGGTATGTTTGACTCACACACACACACATCTGTTGAGAAGTATTTTGATTTCAGAAAGAATGCTTGATTCACGTAAATAAGATTGCTATAGAGGCTAGACCATCACAGTTTCAGCACGTCGGACTCCACTCATCGTTAAAAGGAAAGATCCAGCCGCTGAAGGTGAGCTTATAACATCTTTTTATAAGTACACAATTAAAAATTATTATAAGTATGTATTTCCTGAACACCGCATATGAAAGATCTGAAAGTCTCCCTATTGGACAATTATATTAACGTGAAAGATCTGAAAGTCTCACTATTGGACAATTATATTAACGTGAAAGATCTGAAGGTATCACTATTGGATAATTATATTAACCGCCATGCAACCCAGTAAACTCTCAGTGGATGACATACCGATATAGTGATGATTTCTTCCTGTGGAAGCTCCCACATCATGTCATGTGTACACTTATGTTTATTATGGTGCAATATTATGGTGCAATATTCAGAAAACTCAGCGATTCACATCTTGGCACATCAGATGAGCTTCAGCCTGATCATGGCTGCCAACTTTTACTTGGTGCTACAGTTTCGAACAGTTTAAAAACTACCAAAGACGGATGTATCGGACCATTGGCGTATATAAAACGGCGACACAATGCATTTCCGTTCTCTAGACGACATCCTGCTGGAAATGTAGTAGAACCATTGTCCTGCTGCAAGAGAGATCCAGTGGGAGTTTGAGAATGAGCAGTAAAGACAACGAAGAAGAGGAAGGACAGGAAGTGGAACATGGGATGCAAAAAACATGTTTTTTTCCTGCATAATTTGAGAACCTCGTTAGGTGGTGTAGAATGCATATATGACTGCCCTACTCATCCTAGTGACCATGGCCCAGAGCTGGGATGCTATGGACTCCTCTTTGTTATTATTCCTATATGTGAACTACGGGGTCATTCGTGTAGACAATAAAACCTCCATGGAGAAATTTTCACTAATCAGAACAGATAATAATATCTCCATCTGATGAGTTATCACTGATTAGAACAGAGAATGATATCTTTATCTGATGAGTTATCACTGATCAGAACAGAGAATGATATCTCCATCTGATGAGTTATCACTGATCAGAACAGAGAATGATATCTCCATCTGATGAGTTATCACTGATCAGAACAGATAATGATATCTCCATCTGATGAGTTATCACTGATCAGAACAGAGAATGATATCTCCATCTGATGAGTTATCACTGATCAGAACAGAGAATGATATCTCCATCTGATGAGTTCTCACTGATCAGAACAGACAATGATATCTTTATCTGATGAGTTCTCACTGATCAGAACAGACAATAATATCTCCGATGAGTTCTCACTGATCAGAACAGACAATGATATCTCCATCTGATGAATTCTCACTGATCAGAACAGAGAATGATATCTCCATCTAATGAGTTCTCACTGATCAGAACAGACAATAATATCTCCGATGAGTTCTCACTGATCAGAACAGAGAATGATATATCCATCTGATGAGTTCTCACTGTTCAGAACAGAGAATAATGTATCTCCTACTGACAGATTTATATATGAACGAATACTTGAATCAAAGGATAGATAGTCCTGGATAGATTTTTCAATATAGAGATTGGTGGATGTAGATCGTGGCAGGTTGGGTCCTGTATACATACGTGCTATCATGACCCTTGATAAAAATCTGGCTTTCACTGTCCATTTTTTACTTTGTTGCCATTATGTGTGTGCTCATTAATATGGAAGGAACGTAGACCAGTCGCTGCATCAGTTAAGTTATTTTACTATTTTATTCTCATATATCACCATTATCTGCTCATATTCTCTTCCTGTTGTTCGTTCTTTCTCTTCTGTTCCTGCCTTTTTTGGCCTCTTTCTCTCTCCCCTTTCTCTCCCACCTGATCCCTCGTACCATCTCATTTTGCTCTTTCTTTACATCATGATTTCTTGTCTGTAGCATTCATTCTCTGTTGCCACTTTTGAGGTGAGTATTTTTAATGTACTTTTAATTTACTTGCTACCATATCTTTTCCTTTGTTCATCTCACTTTCTTCAGTCTACTTTTTCCTCCCTACTTACTACTAATTTCTCTCCCTACGTTTTTCTCACATGTCATTTTTTCCACATCTTTTCTTCCCTCATTACCTATCTGCTATTGTCCTCCTCATTATAACCCTATTTGTCTCCATGTAAGATTTGTTCTATTGTGGTCATTTGTTTGTCCTGATGAAGGCTTTATTGTCGAAACGTCGTCTGTCTCTGTATCTCGTTGTTAAGTTGTTTTATGTTTTATTTTGGTAACACACTTACCTATTTTTGTATATCTTGACATTTTGCCAAGTGTTACCCCAGCCACCTACTTCCTGTTTAGGGTTATTACCATACACTGGAAGATTTATCCCTTAACAAGTCATGGATATTTTTACCATTTAGTTTAATGTTTAAGGCAGCCAACTTTAGCAAGTTACCATTCAGCCCACTTCAAAAAGGGGTAAGGGTGCGTAGCACAGCGGCCTTATCATTGTCTTCGCATATTCGTGGTCCTCGGTTCATTCCCTAGTTGAGACGGAAATGTTTTTCAGATCTCAACGGCTCCCTGATCGACCCAGCCTTAATTGGGTAGTGGATTAATCCGGTAGGAGAAGACTGTGAGGGAGAGATGATGACTGACGCCCTCATATACCAGAGCCACTAAAATGTGAAATCGCTAACATCTCGCACCCCTACAGTATTAATAAATACTATGGGTTAACTTTAATTTTACTTTAATACTTCAAAAGGGTCCAATAGAGCTCACTTTAACATCTTACAGCAGATGGAAGAAGTTCAACAGAAATAAGATGCAGAATAGGACAGGCAAAAACAACATTCAGAAAAATGAAAAATATTACTGTGTAATATGACGTTGTCATTAGAGGTGAGAAAGAGAGTTCTGCAGTGCTATATAACCCCTATACTAACATATGGGTGCAAGTCTTGGACAATAAATAAACTGGAAAGTGGAAGATTGGAGGCAACAGAGATGTGGTTCTACAGAATAATGCTGAGAATACCATGGACTGCCAGAAAAACTAATTTAGAGGTGTTAAAAGAGTTAAATGCGAAACGGACCTTAATCAAGAATATAAGAAAAAGGCAATCTTCTTTTTTTGGCCACTTCATGAGACAGGCAGGTTTAGAGAACATAATCACAACAGGCAAGATTGAAGGCACCAGAGACAGAGGGCGACAACGTGAGAAAATATTAGACAGTTTGACAACCTGGCACGGCAAAGTAACAACAACGACTTTGATACATAATACTGTGTACAGAGAGCTGTGGAGATCCATGACCACCTACGCCACCCGGCATGGCACCTGATGATGATGACATAGAATTGGCCTCAGTTGCGTCCTATAGAGCCTACTTTAAAATGTTATTATAGGAGTAGATATAGCGTACTTAAATAGAGACCTATATAGCACACTTCAACAGCGATCCATAACTCACTTCAATAAGACACTTAAACGGGGGCCATAGTGCTCACTACAACAGAGATCCATAAACTCACTTCAATAACACACTTAAACGGGGGCCATAGAGCTCACTTCAACAGCGATCCATAACTCACTTCAATAAGACACGTAAACGGGGGCCATAGAGCTCACTTCAACAGAGATCCATAAACTCACTTCAATAAGACACTTAAACGGGGGCCATAGAGCTCACTTCAACAGTTCCATATCGTCCACTTCAATAAAGCCTAATATAACTAACCTGCCATCAGACAAGCTAATGTAACACCTGACCAGTCCGTGCAAGGATAGAGGAATTAATAAAAGTAATTATGAATTAATGCTTTGACGGATATACGGATGCATGGATAAACATGGACACAAATGAACAAATTGATAGATGGATAGATATATTACTGAATGCATAAATGTACTCATAAATGAGAAATGTATAGAAAAGTATTTTTAGAAGGGACATACAAATAGAAAGAAACAGACAAATATATTCTTTAAAGATGTTATTTATAATTAGGCGTTTAGCAATATGTTATATTTTATAAATAAACAGATAAATAATAATAATAATAATAATTATTATTATTATTATTATTATTATTATTATTATTATTATTATTATTATTATTATTATTATACATTAATTAATTAATTAATAACATCAAATATTCTTTTCTAAATACAGGACAAATCGTTCCGTGCTCATTCCAGTACTGGCGCGAAACGTGACATGAATGTAAGCTTGAATCCAACGCCCACAAGTATCGAGACTTCTATAAAACATTACAAAAAACAAAAGATCGAGTACGCTTATGTTGGAAGGGGATATTTCTGGGGTGTATACCCCGTAAAGGATGATGTTATTGATTTCATCTATGAACCAGCAATTACAATCGCCAGGTATGTAACAAAAACTGGTATCAACATGTTAGACCACAAATCCCTAACATCTTTTCGAGTCGTGATCTCATTTTATAGAAGCGACGTGGCCTGCGACCCGAAACATTTACAAAGATATTTTAATACGGTACAAAAACACATCAATACATTATTACAATAGGTATTTCATTTCTAAACCTCACTGGGAAAATTTTCAACATAATTCCAGAAAGACTACGATCATTCATCGAACCACAACTAAACAACACTCAAACGGGATTCTGTAACAATTAGAGTTTCACAGATGCCATTTTTACACACAGACAACTGACAAGGAAAAAAAAACTGGAAACAACCAAGAATTGTATATCACGTATGTAGACCACAGAGAAGCATTCGATAGAGCTACAGACAACTATGGAAAATACTATCAAAATATAGGGTTCCACAGCACCTACTAATCAGCTTGTGCAGGAGTAATTACACTGGTAATCAATGTACAGTTAGAACGAATTACTTTCAGACAAATTCCACATACACTCTGGCGTGCGAGAAGGACGTATTTTTATCTCCCTTGCTATTCATTACATACATCGATTGTATATGTAAAATTATAACAATTATATTCAGGCAGCAGAGATGTTTTTAAAAGATGAATGTTGAGAACACCATGACAAATAAAAAGTGTACTGAATATAAATATATATATATATATATATATAAGAAATTTCTTCTTCTTCTTTCGTACACTTGAAACATGTCTATATCTGTAATTCTGTCTCCTGAATAAAACTCACTGTCTTTTGTAGTTCATACAGTGGCCCATAGAACTTTGATTCCAGTGTTGTTTCCTCTGGCCAATATGTCTGCCACAGCGTTTAATACTCAGAACACTCTTGAAGTATATGTTTGGCACTCTGTGCTCCCTGTCCACATGTACACATGGCAGTGTTGCCAATCTTGAACTTTGTATGCATGTGACTGCGGAGTCGGCTGTGTCCAGTTCTGAGGCATATAATTATTACTTGTTCTGATCTGCTCATAATGTAATAGTCATTTTTTTTGGTGTTTGTGGCTTTCTTATTGACTTGATCATCTGTTTTTTTCTGATGGTAGGTGATTGGTATATCTGGTTGGTCTTCTGCAGCACCTTCCTTAGCCAGTGGGTCTGCTTTTTCATTTCCTGGTATTCCACAGTGATGGTTACCCTATACTTGTAAGACAATTCATTAAGTAGTTTTTGCAAGTCTGTTAGTTTTCCAGACAAGAACTTGAAGCACTGACCTTGCAACTGTCAGGAATACCACAGGCTGTAGGCCAGAGTTGGAGTTCAGCAGTTTTTTTAGTTGCCACACTAATTGCCTGAATTTCTGCATCATAAAAAGTTTATTCAAAAAATAGCTGCTTACCCACATCAGAGACAATCCACATTTTTGGACTCATTATGAGAAGAGGAAAGATGGACCACATTATAACAAGAGACAAGTTGAAGAGCAAGAGAGGTAATGGAAGACAGAGAAGATGCTTGACAGCCTAGCACTGTGTGGCATGGGAAAACATCGGTATCAGAAATGATTGACAGCGCACGAAATAGAAGGCTGTGGAAAGACATGATAACCAAATCCACACAGCATGGGTCATAATATAAACATCACAAGAACAACTACAACAACATATAAATATACTCCACACAACATGTAGGAACTTTAACATGAATATAAACACCGAAAAAAACCGAAGCAATGTCAATCGCACAAACAAAAAGAAACACTATTATTTTCATCAATGACCAACAACTTGAACAGGTTAGGAATTTCATTTATCTTGAAAGTATCATATCATCAAATGGGGAACATACTACAGAAATACAACGTATATGTAACATAGCATACCAGGACTAATGGCAGATGTCTAATATTTTTTTTTTAAACACAAACATTTGAGCATGAACACTGAAGCTGCACTATATAAAAATCATACCATCACTAGTTGGAACATATGAGACATATAAAACACTACTGTATCATCATTACTGATGATAAAACACAGAACATAGCCAATAGGGAACTAATCAGCATCAGGTAACCCAGTAGTAAAGCAGCCCAGTAAGAACCAGCTCAAGATTTCAAGCACCATTTCTTTACAATCAATAAAGTCCTTCCTATTACCAATCCTAACCCCCCCCCCCAATATTTATGGTCCTTATCAGACACAAGGTCAAACCAACAGTCCCAAACACAACAACTCAGGTCACTCGGCCACAATATACGCTCCAATATAGCCACAGGAAATCCATTCCAACGTTAAAAGAACGTGTCTTACTCCAGCAAGACAAATCATCAACAAACAAATACATCATAATGATGGAATCTATTTGGGAAGATTGTTGCAAATTACTCCATCTGTACCAGGTTTTAATATGGGACATGCCATGTTGGAACATTGTGTTTGTTATAATTAGATCGTGCATGAATTCGGTTTCTATAATATTCTTAGCTGTTTCTGGGTGTAAGATGAAAGCAACGCCTTGTCTAGCCGTAGTCTCTTGACTAACAACTCTTCCTATGAGAACATAGTTATCATGCATTTGTTTAATCATGTGTACTTTTATTTTGGTGTCAGATTTTGGTGTCAGATTTTATCTAAGCACACCTATATACACTTACATATAATCTACCCACATTCATACACACTTACATATAATCTACTCACATTCATACACACTTACATATAATCTACTCACATTCATACACACTTACATATAATCTACTCACATTCATATACACTTACATATAATCTACTCAGATGTTCCCACACGTATACTCTTGTCACATCCTCATACAGTCTATTCACATCCTTCTCACACATACTCTACTCGCATTCTCCCTCACATATACTCTACTCACAACCTCCTTCACATACTCTACTCACAACCTCCTTCACATACAACCTCCTTCATATACTCTACTCACATCCTCCTTCACAAATACTCTACTCACAACCTCCTTCACATACTCTACTCACAACCTCCTTCACATACTCTACTCACAACCTCCTTCACATACTCTACTCACAACCTCCTTCACATACTCTACTCACAACCTCCTTCACATACTCTACTCACAACCTCCTTCACATTCTCTACTCACAACCTCCTTCACATTCTCTACTCACAACCTCCTTCACATACTCTACTCACAACCTCCTTCACATACTCTACTCACATCCATATTTATATACTCTTCTCGCCATTCATCCTCTTATATAATCTACTCAAATGTTTTCCCTCCAACAACTTGATTGTCATTTTTTCCTCAGTTATAAACTGGTTAGCGGCAGGGAAAGCTACAAAACTGACATTTTCCCAGTAGACACCACAATAGAAGTATGTGTTGCCAACAACAAAACTGACCAGGTAATACGTTCCTGTACTTACAATGTTTTGTCAACATTTCAAACTGTTACTTACTTAATTACAATATACCATCTTCAGATTCACATAATAAATCCTGGAGGTTTCCTTTAACTCAGAGATAATAATAACACAGTTGAGATATTCTCACTAAATATTGATATTTCTCAAATATTAATGGTAACCTTACTTATGATGACATTTCCTTTGATTGGTGTGTGTGTGTGTGCGCGCACGTGCGTGAAGTGCAGCGGCTCTTAAACTGGCGTTCTCGGACCCGAGTCCCCTCAGGGAGTCCATGTAGACTTAGACAAATTATTATGAGCTTTACATTTACAATTAAACAAATACAAGGGCACATAATTGTACGGTCCTCGGAAGAAGAATTTTTTGTTAAAAGAGGTACGCGACAGCAGTAAGTTTACGAACCGCTGATCTGCAGGTTTAGAGCCTCGCCCTCAGGTTCCCAAACAATGGGTAGTCAACCCGAATCGAGCTACATAGAGTTTTCAGTTGATTCACAAGCTAAAACAGTAAACTAAAAAAAAAGTATTTTTTAAACATCAATTTAGTTTAAATCGAAATTTACTTTCCTTTGCTTGTATACACCATGTGAGAGTAGAATCATTTTGCAGTCAAATCTCTTTCCTTCTGCTACCTCCACATTCACGGACACGATCCCCAAAGGTCTAGCCAGAATCAGCACGAGCCGCTGTATTTCTGTTACCAGGGTGCGCCACGAGGAGGAACTTTTGGGATCTTGGTTATCTGTTAACCCTGTGTCCGCCAAGAGCAATGCGTTCCCTTTGCACCCCATACATCAAGTGACTTCTCGATGTTCATTATCCGTTTTGAGCCATATATTAATAGGCATATAGCGTACATGTATCATTTTATCATTCTTATTTTCAGTTTCTGATTTGTTTCAGTGTTTCTCGTGTCATTGAAAGTATCTTTGTTCGCTGGACTGACCATCGTCTTATTGTGTCAAAACTATGAATTCGCATCCAGCCTGCCAGAGGCCCACAGGGAAGTAAAGCAAAGAAACGTATAGACATCAAAATGCTATCAAATGTAAACATACAACAGTCCCTACCTCTACTCTGATTAATGTCTGAAATCTGCACTAACAGAGCAAGATGTGGATACAAATTGGACATTTTTGAGCAAGCAAATTTACGACACTGCTATGGAGGAACTAGGTCATTCTATAAAGAAAGAAAATGACTGGTTTGATGAGAATGATAATACAATTAAAGAAATGTTGGCCCACAAACACCACATTCACAAAGCATACTTAAATGATCCAAAATCAATATCTAAAAAAGAAGCACTCAATTGCAAACTGAAAATAATACAAAATAAACTACGCCATATGAGGGACTCACGGAAGAGTGAAAAAGCAGATGAGATACAAAGATTTAACGACACCAACATTTGAGACACTTCAATGATGCACTTACAACGTTATACGGTCCAACCTCGCCAAGATCCTTTCCATTTCTCAATGCAAATGAAACACAAAATGAAACGTAGAGAATGCTAAAATCCTGCAGCACTGGGTAGAACACTTTGAACACATTTTGAATAACCCATCATCAATAAATGAAGAGGCTCTCAACCTACAACTGCAGGTTCCTCTCAATGAAATGCTAGGTGGTATCCCTACTTTAGAGGAAACTCGTAAAGCAATTCATAAGCTTTCTAGTGGGCAAGTACCTGGCTCCAACTTAATACCAATCGAAATATACAAGTATTAAATTAACATCAAAGTTGGAAAAAGTTACCAGCAAGTACGGAATGGAAATCAATACAGATAAGAGCAAACTCTTGGTAAACAGCAGAGACACAGAAAACCAGACTAATATCATGGTGAATAGACATAAGCTTGAGGAGGTGAATACCTTCAAATACCTCGGATCCAGTATATGCAGCGATGGTAAATGCAAAGCAGAACTAAAAATAAGGCTGGAGATGGCTTTAGCGTCCTTGTCAAGGCTAACTGTGATTTGGAAAAGCAACATCAGTGTTGGAGTGAAAATCAAACTGTATAAGTCGCTGGTGCTTTCTGTTGTGTTGTATGGTTGTGAGAATTGGACACTCACTGCGGACATGGAGAGAAGTTTACAGGCTTTCGAGTATAAATGCTACAGAAGAATTCTACGAATTTCCTATAGGAAACATAAGACCAATGTGTACGTAAGAAATAAAGTAGAGATGTGTGCAGGTGTCCAGGAGCCATTTCTTTCAATAGTGAAACGACGAAATCTAGCATGGTTCGGACATGTATGCAGGCACGATTCCTTGTCAAAAACAATACTGCAGGGAACTGTCTAGGGTGGAAGAAGCAGAGGAGGACAAATAAAGACATGGACAGACAACATCAAGGAATGGACAGGGCAAGATATTTCCACACTCATCCGCATCGCTGAGGATAGAATTCGCTGGAGGACTCTGTGTGCTGAAGCATTCAATGTGGTACCCCTACGACCCTGAAGGGTTATGGGTTTATTTATTGATACAAGTATGATGGTAAAAATCTTACTGAGAAACTTCATATAATTGTCCAACAGTCATGGAAAAACGAAACTGTTCCACGAAATTTCGGGGATGCAGCAATTATACACTTATATAAACGTAAAGGGAACCACCAGTCCTGTAATAACCAACGTGGTATTTCTCTACTGTCCATCACTGGAAAGATATTTGCTAGAATCATTTTTAACCATCTTAAATCTCATCTTAATGAAGGATTATTACCAGAAGACCAATGTGGTTTCAGAAAAGAACGTGGAACAATTGATTTGGTCTTTGCAGAAAGACAATTAAAGAAAAATATCGAACAACACTGTGACCTGTACACAGTATTCACAGACTTAACAAAAGCATTTGACACAGTAAGTACAGAGATGGGGTGTGGAAGATTCTGGCAAAATATGGATGCCCACAGAAATTTATTACAATGGTGCAACAATTGCATTACAAAAACATTAGAATGCAATCTAGAGTTCAGAGTGATGGAGAGTTATCTGAAACGTTTCCTGTTTCAAATGGAGTAAAACAAGGATGTGTATTAGCACCTACCGTATTTAATATCATTTTCTCTGCTATGTTGGATGATGCTTTCAGAGATCTAGGCTTGGAAGTAAACATCATATATCGCATTGATAGAAAATTATTCAACCTTCGGCGGCTCCGAGCAAAAACCAAAATTAAATCACACACGACCAGAGATCTCATATTTGCTGATGAATGTGACCTAAATGCCAACTATCAAGCTGAACTACAACGTATAATAGACAGGTTCTCCAAAGCCTGTACCAATTGTGGACTTAGTATTATCACAGAGAAAACAGAAGTCATGTTACAGCCAGCGCCTGGCAAAAGTTATCTCGAGCCTTGTATAAAGGTAAATGGCGTAGCACTGAAAGTTGTGAATAGATTCACATACCTAGGTAGTACCTTATCACAAGATGCTAACGTTGATGATAAAGTGTATACAAGAATCGCCAAGGCAAGCAGCACTTTCGACAGATTGTACGCAAATGTGTGGCGCAGAAATGGTAACAGACTAAGCTGAAAGTCTACAGAGCAGTAGTACTTTCAGTGCTGTTATACGCTAGTGAAACATGGACTGTGTATAGACGCCACGTGAGGAAACTCGATCACTTTCATACAACTTCTCTCAGAAAAGTAATGAACATTAGATGACAATACGAGATTCTAGATACCACTGTCCTTGACAGATCTGGTATCCCGAGCATTGACACTATTCAGATGCATTACAGATTTGTTGGGCAGGTCATTTGGTACGTATGCCAGACCATCGCCAGCCAAAGATACTTCTCTATGGTGAGCTGGAGACGCGATCTCAAGGTGGACAAAAGAAGTGCTACAAGGACTTGCTAACGACCTCACTGAAAACCTTTGAAATAGACCAAGATACATGGGAAGAACTTGTGCAAAATAGATCTACATGGCGCTTTACAATAAAAAAGAGCGCATTATCTTATGAAAAGAGGAGAAATGCAACAGCTCAACAGCGGAGAGTAGCTAGAAAGTCACGGATATACCAAAATCCGTCTACAATGGTCATTCCATGCCCGAAATGTCCAAGGACATGTACAGCTCGAATAGGATTCATTAGCCATCTACGATGGCTAATGTAGGCATGGTCGTGATCATACGAAGGCATGGTCATAATTATAACTGAATTTTCAATTGTGGATGTACAAAATGGTCATCATCACTTGTGATGGACGAACACACACATATTTGTTAACTTCTATACTCCTTTAACTTCTGTTCAGGGCCAGATTTAGACTAAATAGGGCCCGAAGCTATTTGAGATATGAAGCCCTAAGCTATTTGAGATATGGGGCCCTAAGCTATTTGAGATATGGGGCCCTTTAACGGTTAAGAATATATAGATAGTGAAATTAAAAAAAATAGGGGATGGGGCAAGGATGTTGGGGCTCTAAGTTATAGCTTGTTTAGCTTATAGGTAAATCCGGCACTGCTTCTTTTTCACGTCTATCTGAAAAGGTAAGTACTGAAAAGGAACTCTCAGCAATGTTTATTTTTACAACCAAACCTGCCATAACATTACAACTCTAGTAGTAAATCCTTCTCTTTGGATATCTGTGTTTTATATGCTTTTTACGTGTGCACCATCACAGTACCAACTCCTTTGGGTATTTTCTGTATTGGTATGTTCTGTTTTTATATATGTTTGTGCTGCACGAACAATTTGTATAGGTAATGATGATGGTAAATTGGTACGTTTTTTACATCACCTACAAGAATCTACCTTAGTTGTGTGCGGGCATATGACGATTTAAATAACAAAAACAAACTGACATAGACGTTCATGTCTAATAATATCTGAGATAAGCCGTTCATATACATCTCCATTATTTAAATTGTATGGAAGTAATGAGATAAGGGAAGTCACACTTGTATAAGCGTACATTGTATGGAAGTAATGAGATAAGGGAAGTCACACTTGTATAAGCGTACATTGTATGGAAGTAATGAGGTAAGGGAAGTCACACTTGTATAAGCGTACATTGTATGGAAGTAATGAGGTAAGGGAAGTCACACTTGTATAAGCGTACTTGGTAAAATATATTCTCATTTCTAGTACCTGGTTATTTTCTTTGTTCGTCGTCTAACTTGCATAATTAATTTTAAATTATTTAAAAACAGTTTAGTGTCTTTATTGGTTATTTGTTTTAGGTTGATAGTGACAGATTACATGACCGTCGATTTGCTTTTTATTTTAAATCGTCACACGCCCTGGCATAACCAAGGTGGATTCTTGTAGATTATGTAAAAAAACGGCATAATTTACATAACGGCGCAAATTCTTCGTGTATCGCAAACATACCAAGAAGCGTTGGTGTTGTGATAAGGCACACGTAAACAGCATATAAAACACGGATCTCCAAATATGAGGATATACTAGTTGCAACGTTTAGCAAGGGTTGGTTGTAAAAAAAAACACGAGAGTTACTTTTTTAGTATTTACATTATAATTTAGACATAGGTGACATTATTATCTGAACCACAACCTCCATCAATTTTGATGGCCATAAACTTTGATTAACCAAACTGGACTAATGTCATTGTTGAAAATAGTACACACAAAAGTGACAGTACAATTTTTATGTAAGAATGAACTTTCTAAAACTGTTTAAATTATTTCAGAATGTGACAGCAACTAAACAATTCCACGTTATTGGACACTTTGATAGCCAGGGAGTCGCAGAAGCAAATGTACCCGCCAAATTGAATAATGTGGGGATATTTAGAATACATGTCAACTCCAACATGACGACGTGGGTTACACTGACAAAGGTCGAACTATCTATTCATCATTTTCGAAAAGTTGATCTCAGAAACAGATAATAAAGCATCCATGTGTAACTATTAATGATGATGATGATGATGATGACAATGGTGATGGTGGCAATGGTGGTGATGACAATGGTGATGGTGGCAATGGTGATGTAGCAATGGTGATGTGGCAATGGTGATTGTGGCAATGGTGATGGTGGCAATGGTGATGGTGGCAATGGTGATGTAGCAATGGTGATGTGGCAATGGTGATTGTGGCAATGGTGATGTAGCAATGGTGATGTGGCAATGGTGATGTGGCAATGGTGATGGTCGCAATATTGATGGTGACAATGGTGATGGTGGCAATATTGATGGTGGCAATGGTGATGGTGACGGTGGTGATGGTGGAAATGGTGATGGTGGCAATGGTGATGGTGGCAATGTTGATGGTGGCAATGGTGATGTAGCAATGGTGATGTGGCAATGGTGATGGTGGCAATGGTGATGGTGGCAATGGTGATGTAGCAATGGTGATTTGGCAATGGTGATGTAGCAATGGTGATGTGGCAATGGTGATGTCGCAATATTGATGGTGGCAATGGTGATGGTGGCAATATTGATGGTGGCAATGGTGATGGTGACGGTGGTGATGGTGGAAATGGTGATGGTGGCAATGGTGATGGTGGCAATGTTGATGGTGGCAATGGTGATGGTGGCAATGGTGATGGTCGCAATGGTGATGGTCGCAATGTTGATGGTCGCAATGTTGATGGTCGCAATGTTGATTGTGGCAATGGGGATGGTGGCAATGGTGGTGATGATAGGGACGATACTGATGATGATTGATTATAATAACGATGATGGTGATATTGATGAGGATGCTATAATTAGGATGATCCCAAAAAGTGTGTCACACCTGTTCTTTATTCCAATATTGGAATTTTATTTTGAGCTTCATATGTGTTTCTCTGGCATTTTTTTGTTGAAATTTTCCGAGAGCTTTTGACTGGTTTACGTGGATGTTGGGTGCAATACTACGAGCTGAACAGTCTTCAGCTCTAGAGGGACCTTGGACATATTACATTCTGGAGGCATGTTGCATATAATATGGTTGATTTCATCCGAGCAATCATGGCATGGAATTTAAACATGATTCTTTACAGCGGAGATCCTGAGGGTTAGGTAGTCGACCCCACACCAACTTCCATAATTATTGGCAAGTGAAGTGTTACAATTTTACTCCTTTTTCGAGCCAGATGATACAAGGAAACTATTGACAATAGAATCGTAAAATAACTGATTAACTCTTAACCTCGATAAAATAGTCACTTAATATAACACGCCGTGACAAAAATAAACAAGTTAGTGATTAGTTAAACTTTATTTAGACTTTTTGTGCCCATTATAATTATTTTTCTATCTGAAGGATAACTGAAACGAATTGCTATTTACAGACGACCAAGCACTAGTAGCATCATCAGAAGAGCAACTACAAAGACAAATAGATTATATCAAATATGCCTAACCTTTAAAATGAAAATAAACATAGAAAAGACCAATGTAATGAAGATAGGAAAAACAGAAAGAAACACCAATATATATATATATATGGGCGGACGGGCAGGACGGACAGAACAGGACATACAGACAGACAGAACAGACAGGACAGACAGACAAAGAAGTTGGAATATTGTCACGTGATGTGACCACTGATGACCACTATTGAACCGCTTTACCTCTGTGGAAGCTCCAGGTCATCTTTACGGTAACGTGCTATTTTAATAGCATCATCCTTTGTATGACGGTGTTGTTGTTTTTTTTAATTTTGCACACATCTGAGAGTTGGAGTCTTTGGGTATGAGCGAAGTGTGGCAAACGGAACCTATATTTCTAGTTAAGGATGCAAAGCATGGGGCCACTGTATTCTTTCTAGTATGTGGTGACTTAGGGAGATTGGTGGTCGCGCTAACAACCTGTAAACTGTGGGGGGTGGGGGGAACATTTTTACTGTACATCCTGTCTGGATTTCCTGTCAATTGGTCCCCGTTCATGGCGAAGAGACGCAGACTAGTGAGAATTGTATCTTTGGTTGTTTTTTTTACGGAAAACTTCTAGATGGGCCGGGAATGTTATCTATGTGTGTCGTCATTGAAGACAGGTTAATATATCTTACAGAATAATTATGAACTGGTTGACATATATGCTGTACTTGTGATAGGACATAATGATCCTGGAATACTGTCACACTTTGAGTGCCTCCCTTCGGGACTGGTTGACATATATTCTGTCCTTGTGATAGGACATAATGATCCTGGAATACTGTCACACTTTGAGTGCCTCCCTTCGGTGATTAAACATGCATTCATAAACCCCCTAACACAGCCATGTCTTTGAGACGGAGCACTGTATAAAGTTGGAGTGTAATACCGATGATTACTCAAGGGGGCATATGCTGTTGTCAAAAAAAGTATATGGGCTGTCGAGAGCTACCTGGTCACAGCTAAAATGATTACTTCAACATCATCATGTGTCGAGAGCTACCTGCTCACAGCTAAAATGATTACTTCAACATGATCATGTGTCGAGAGCTACCTGCTCACAGCTAAAATGATTACTTCAACATCATCATGTGTCGAGAGCTACCTGCTCACAGCTAAAGGGATTGTTTCAACATCATCATGTTTCAAGAATTACCTGCTCACAGTTAAAGGAATCACTTCCTAACTAGTATTCAGGTATGAAATAAAGCCCTGGGATCCCCCTTCCCTTCCATACCAAAATAAATTCACAAAAAATATAAGAGCTCTATGCTATTAATTTCTGGAGATTCACATAAACATAATTAAACAAACAGCAGTTTACAAATTTAAGGCTGTTTTCATTAACCGTTCTATATCTTTTATTCTCAGATCTCAATAACTGTGGGGTAGAAAAACGATGTGTCTTCAGTTTTTACTTATATGAAAGATGTGTACACAGATTCATGGCAGAATCTGTCCGTAACAAGAATTTCTAGATGGACAATGTGCCTCGAAGGTCACAGACAAATGTTAAGAGTACTGGTAATATACTTAAGACCATTCTGATTATAAACTTATATGCTGCATAAATATAAATATATGCCTATTTTTATGAATCCTATTTTGACAAGAGAGGACTACGATGATAAGATTTTTACAAGAATGGATTGGGATGATCGTATTTTGACAAGTTTGAACTGTGGTGATCAGAATTTGACAAGACTACACCGGAATGATACGCTTTTAAAACTGAGTAAACTAGAGTGATCATATTTGACAAGAGTGGAATGGGGTGATCAGATTTTGAGGAGGGTGGAATGGATTAATTATTTTTTGACAAACGCGGAATGGAAAGAGCAGATTTTTACAGGAGTAAACGGAGATGTCCCTAGCAGCTCTGGAAATAAATTGAATGTGTAGAAATTTGTAGAATTGAAATACTTTGTTATAATTTAAGGTCGTTGTGCAACTTGATAACCTTCTTGTAGAAGAGACACTACCGTTATGTCACAACTACACGGAAGGTGGGGTTTTGGTGAATACCACTCTATTGTGTGTAGTACATAGTTTATTCTACGACTTACCATAAGTTCTCATACTCTTTCCACTGACCTTGGTATTATTGTAATGTATCAGCGGCCCTGGCTGCTACATTAGCACTGTCATGCCTAGCGTCTGCACTTTGTTTCGGCTGGTATACATCGATTTCGAGAAACAGCATTACAATACACTTCTTTTTTGCGTTCACTCTCAATTAATCAAAAGATCAGCTTCAAAAAAGATGTAACTTTAACAGGAGAATATGAATAGATTGTACTGCTAATTTACAGCGAAGATGAAATATTCTCCTTTAGGCAAGAACATCCAATTTTTGCATGTATTTTCATTGGGTGTGTCCTTTCCTGTAACAGACTTCCGGTGGCAGTTTATCACCCACTACACTTTTGAACTGTACAGCCAATTCGTCCTTCAAATACAGTTTCCAGGTTGGAAACGCTAGAAAGGAAGTTTAACTTTGGTCAGCGATGGCTATCTCGGACGAGATTTTCCGTTGTCAGAGAACTGGTCTCGTGTAGTTAGACAACCCATTGTTATAAAATACGAAATTATTTATCAACTGAGAGACTTGTTTCGTTTTAGGACACGCTTGACAACCGAGCTGGATTAAAATCACTATCTTAAACGAGGTTTCATTCACCAAAATACTGAACGATGTTCAACTCCATGTACGACGAGAATAAATGTGACTTCCTGTTATGCCTACTCGTCATCGCAACGTACTTCTGGAAGATGATTGAAGTCCTATTCTCACCCATGATCAACACTGCTTTCAGCATGGCTTCTATATTTCGTTGATATGATTTTACCACCACTTGTACTAAGCTCTGATCTTTAGCGCTTAGCTGTCTTCGGAGAAGACATTGTATTCAATAGCTTGTTCTTACTTCATCAGAGACTTTTTCACTGATTTCGCTAAGACGGTGAGACATTATAATCTGGCTGTTCAGACCAGACGTTGTCTGACACTTTGTGAAAGTTTCATGGGCTGGGGAGACATTGTAATAGGAGATATTGGTTGTCTAAGAGCAATCAATTCTCATTTCATTTTGATATATCTGCTTGGGACCAATAGTACAGCGTTAGACAGGTGTTTTACACCAACTCTGAGTACACTTGTTATCAGGATGCACAACGGTGAGGTACTTGTAAGATGTGTATTATTTTCTAGCCCTGTGCAAGCAATGCAAAACTTTTTGCATCACATAAATCAATATCAAATAAGACGAGGGAAATACTTGATCATACAAAATATACGAATTTAACGCAAATGAATAGAGGAGAATAGTGTAATATAGCAATTGCAAATATGATCTGAGGCAAAAATAACTTGCAATAGTTAAGATTGCGAAGGAATATGGTAGTGTACAGTTGTGTACAGTGTAACAGTATTAAAATCATTTAGTTGAAAGCATGATATTTGAGAAAATGTTGAGTTATTGTTTTTATTTTTTGTGTTGTTGCCTTTGTTGTATGCTTTATACAGACAACATATAAACCATGTTACAGTGATTAAACGGTATCAATAACATGATCTTGTGGTCTTATCGCTGCATCTTCTTCTTGTCTTTTACAGAAATGATTATCAACTTGGGTCATATGGTACCTCATAGAAACATGCAGGGCGGAGCCATAGAGAAAATGTTGAAATTAGGATCCACAGATCCGTCCAGGGCAAGGGGGGGGCGGGCACAAGAATGTAACTAACTAAATTATAAACAACAAGAATTATAACTATAAAGCTTCATAAAGTATTAGTGACGTAAATAACTCAATTACCTTTCCTTCCTATAGTCACTTCGGAGGGGGAAGACGTCACGGAAAGAACACGTGTACCAAAAGAGACCCCCTGGTAAAAAAAGTTGAGAACCCAACTGTTATTTAAATCTTCCTTGTGTACCTTCAGATCAGGATAATTCAAGTATAATCTATTCAAAAAACGAAACGCAACAATATTTAGTGCTAATGAACACCAAATTTGAAACGAGTAGCAAAATTTGATTATATGGAATTCTTATTTTTCTTCTTCTTCTTCAGCGTTCATTCTCAATCTCCCTCTGAATATCTCTTGCAGCAGGACAATGGCCCTACTAGATGTCCAGCAGGATGAAGTCCAGAGAATGGAAATGCGTTTGTCGCCGTTTTATTTGCGCCAAATTCCCGACACATCAGTCTTCGGCGGGTTATGAAATTCAACCTTCAATCTTGGAATGAAGAACATTTCAGACTTCTAACAATGTAATAATGTTCATTAAATTTGGTTCGGTCCTTTATTCTTTGTGACTGAGGCTTTCAGTAAGGTTTATGGCCTCCTCTAGCCTCTATCACATAACGATACCTCCCTGACATAGATTTGATTAGCCGTTAGGTCTATTGTGGGATTGGCTGCACACTTTTCGGAGTCAGAGAACAGGTAGCAACTTCCACAAAGTCCCATCCTAATCTGAATAGATCACAGCAACCTACCTGAAGTACCAAGGTAGGATACTGTAGACTATAAGCCCATCTCCACGTAATAAAGGCTGTCCGGAACTGATCAACGCCCATGTCAAATAACGTTTATCTCCAATTGATTTATTAATGTGCCAAGATTAATTGATTTAATCTAATTAATTGATTTAATTAATTAATTGATAATAAATTGATTTATTAATAAATTAATTGATTTAATTAATTAATTGATAATAAATTGATTTATTAATGTGCCATCATCATCACACTTACTACTCCCGTGTGTTGACTCCCCGAATGGAGGAGCAAAAAATTGTGACATTGTTACCTGTATGTACATTGTAAGAGAAGACTAAGGAGGCATTGGTGTGGATTTTGGTGTCCCATCCTGTAGAGAATCAGGGTAACCCAGAAGCCATTCTGACGTCGTGTATGTCAGTCCGATATGCGCAAACACCACTGCTAAGCTGTAGACCATGGCACAATGAATTCCATTCTCCTGACTACATCCTACTAATCTCCGCCGAAGACGGATGTGTCGGGCCATTTGCGAAAATAAACGGCGACACAAAGCATTTCCAATATCTGGACTACAGCCTGCTGGAAATCTAATAGGACCATGGTCCTGCTACAAGAAAGATCCAGTGGGAATTTGAGAATGAACGCGGAAGAAGAAGAAGAATCCTAATCCTACTAATCATAACCTGAGCTTTAGAACGAAGAAAAAATAGAACACTACTCAGACATGTTTCAATATAAATTGTTGTCAACGGATGAGCCGTTAATGTATTCATTCCTGTCTGAAATAATTATTAGAGTTATTTATTATTATTATTGGTTGGTTGGTTGATTGATCCGTGGTTTCATGTGACTACATGTCATTGTGTGATATATGCATGTATTTGTGAGTCGTTGTTTTGCTTCATATAGGGTGCCCCATTTATATGCCCTTGGAGGGAGCCCATTTTCCCGAAATCATCCAGGGTTGGACATAAAAATGGTGGTGGTCGACAATTTCGTAAAGATAAATTGGCGGGCATAACTGAGATTTTTGTGTGTTGAGTGATACAAGTAAACCTATTTAATTTCTTGTAGTTCCACATAGTATTTTCGGAGTTCAGTCTAGAGTCTGGGCAACTACGGCCCGCGGGCCGCATGCGGCCCGCCATTTGATATTATGCGGCCCTCAAACACATTTTTAAATAAACGAACGATCGTCACAAATGATTTTTTTCCATCAATATTACGCAGATATCCATTGGAATTTTAATTCTACTTTCTTATATATTAAATATACACTATTTTTCCCCCAATTTAACATCATTTAAATAGTAATATTGATAGAATTGTAACCGAGAATTGTAAACAAAAATATACATAATATTATATGCGGCCCTCCAATAGCTTTACAATTTTCAATGTGGCCCTCTGGACAAAAAGTTTGCCCACCCCTGGTCTAGAGCATATAGTACAGTCAAATCTCATTATAACAACTTGGTCCAGACCTATGAAATATGTATGTAATAACAGAAATTTGTTATACACAGTACACACAATACAAATTAAACATAATTGGCAATTTTTAATTGTTGTTAAATGGATAAATTTGTTATAATAGAATGCGCTATGAAGAGATTCAACGGTACTTTTATATCGGCCTGTTAGACAGAATTTGACCCGTGGGTCTTATTTTGTTTATCCTGAACAAAACAGTCTCATAATTCACAGAGACTTCAATGGTAAATACTTCCATTATTGTTATGTCTGATTTGTGTGTTTGAATCATCATCATCACAATTTCAGTCTACATGTATATTTGGTGTGATCTATTTATGTATATTTGGTGTGATCTATTTATGTATATTTGGTGTGATCTATTTATGTATATTTGGTGTGATCTATTTATGTATATTTGGTGTGATCTATTTATGTATATATGGTGTGATCTATTTATGTATATTTGGTGTGATCTATTTATGTATATTTGGTGTGATCTATTTATGTATATTTGGTGTGATCTATTTATGTATATTTGGTGTGATCTATTTATGTATATATGGTGTGATCTATTTATGTATATTTGGTGTGATCTATTTATGTATATTTGGTGTGATCTATTTATGTATATTTGGTGTGATCTATTTATGTATATTTGGTGTGATCTATTTATGTATATATGGTGTGATCTATTTATGTATATATAGTGTGATCTATTTATGTATATATAGTGTGATCTATTTATGTATATTTGGTGTGATCTATTTATGTATATTTGGTGTGATCTATTTATGTATATTTGGTGTGATCTATTTATGTATATTTGGTGTGATCTATTTATGTATATTTGGTGTGATCTATTTATGTATATTTGGTGTGATCTATTTATGTATATTTGGTGTGATCTATTTATGTATATTTGGTGTGATCTATTTATGTATATATAGTGTGATCTATTTATGTATATATGGTGTGATCTATTTATGTATATATAGTGTGATCTATTTATGTATATATAGTGTGATCTATTTATGTATATTTGGTGTGATCTATTTATGTATATTTGGTGTGATCTATTTATGTATATTTGGTGTGATCTATTTATGTATATTTGGTGTGATCTATTTATGTATATATGGTGTGATCTATTTATGTATATATGGTGTGATCTATTTATGTATATATGGTGTGATCTATTTATGTATATATAGTGTGATCTATTTATGTATATATAGTGTGATCTATTTATGTATATTTGGTGTGATCTATTTATGTATATTTGGTGTGATCTATTTATGTATATATGGTGTGATCTATTTATGTATATATGGTGTGATCTATTTATGTATATATGGTGTGATCTATTTATGTATATTTGGTGTGATCTATTTATGTATATTTGGTGTGATCTATTTATGTATATTTGGTGTGATCTATTTATGTATATTTGGTGTGATCTATTTATGTATATTTGGTGTGATCTATTTATGTATATTTGGTGTGATCTATTTATGTATATATGGTGTGATCTATTTATGTATATATGGTGTGATCTATTTATGTATATATAGTGTGATCTATTTATGTATATATAGTGTGATCTATTTATGTATATATGGTATGATCTATTTATGTATATATGGTATGATCTATTTATGTATATTTGGTGTGATCTATTTATGTATATATAGTGTGATCTATTTATGTATATATAGTGTGATCTATTTATGTATATATAGTGTGATCTATTTATGTATATTTGGTGTGATCTATTTATGTATATATGGTGTGATCTATTTATGTATATTTGGTGTGATCTATTTATGTATATATGGTGTGATCTATTTATGTATATATAGTGTGATCTATTTATGTATATTTGGTGTGATCTATTTATGTATATTTGGTGTGATCTATTTATGTATATTTGGTGTGATCTATTTATGTATATTTGGTGTGATCTATTAATGTATATTTGGTGTGATCTATTTATGTATATTTGGTGTGATCTATTTATGTATATTTGGTGTGATCTATTTATGTATATATGGTGTGATCTATTTATGTATATATGGTGTGATCTATTTATGTATATATAGTGTGATCTATTTATGTATATATAGTGTGATCTATTTATGTATATTTGGTGTGATCTATTTATGTATATATGGTGTGATCTATTTATGTATATATGGTGTGATCTATTTATGTATATATGGTGTGATCTATTTATGTATATATGGTGTGATCTATTTATGTATATATGGTATGATCTATTTATGTATATATGGTGTGATCTATTTATGTATATTTGGTGTGATCTATTTATGTATATATGGTGTGATCTATTTATGTATATTTGGTGTGATCTATTTATGTATATTTGGTGTGATCTATTTATGTATATTTGGTGTGATCTATTTATGTATATTTGGTGTGATCTATTTATGTATATATGGTGTGATCTATTTATGTATATATAGTGTGATCTATTTATGTATATTTGGTGTGATCTATTTATGTATATATGGTGTGATCTATTTATGTATATTTGGTGTGATCTATTTATGTATATATGGTGTGATCTATTTATGTATATTTGGTGTGATCTATTTATGTATATATGGTGTGATCTATTTATGTATATTTGGTGTGATCTATTTATGTATATATGGTGTGATCTATTTATGTATATTTGGTGTGATCTATTTATGTATATATGGTGTGATCTATTTATGTATATTTGGTGTGATCTATTTATGTATATATGGTGTGATCTATTTATGTATATATAGTGTGATATATTTATGTATATATGGTGTGATCTATTTATGTATATTTGGTGTGATCTATTTATGTATATATGGTGTGATCTATTTATGTATATTTGGTGTGATCTATTTATGTATATATGGTGTGATCTATTTATGTATATTTGGTGTGATCTATTTATGTATATATGGTGTGATCTATTTATGTATATTTGGTGTGATCTATTTATGTATATATGGTGTGATCTATTTATGTATATATAGTGTGATCTATTTATGTATATATGGTGTGATCTATTTATGTATATTTGGTGTGATCTATTTATGTATATATGGTGTGATCTATTTATGTATATATCGTATGATCTATTTATGTATATATGGTATGATCTATTTATGTATATATAGTGTGATCTATTTATGTATATATGGTGTGATCTATTTATGTATATATGGTGTGATCTATTTATGTATATTTGGTGTGATCTATTTATGTATATTTGGTGTGATCTATTTATGTATATATGGTGTGATCTATTTATGTATATATGGTATGATCTATTTATGTATATATAGTGTGATCTATTTTTGTATATTTGGTGTGATCTATTTATGTATATATGGTGTGATCTATTTATGTATATTTGGTGTGATCTATTTATGTATATATGGTGTGATCTATTTATGTATATATGGTGTGATCTATTTATGTATATATGGTATGATCTATTTATGTATATATAGTGTGATCTATTTATGTATATATGGTGTGATCTATTTATGTATATATGGTGTGATCTATTTATGTATATATAGTGTGATCTATTTATGTATATATGGTGTGATCTATTTATGTATATATGGTATGATCTATTTATGTATATATAGTGTGATCTATTTATGTATATATGGTGTGATCTATTTATGTATATATGGTATGATCTATTTATGTATATATAGTGTGATCTATTTATGTATATATGGTGTGATCTATTTATGTATATATGGTGTGATCTATTTATGTATATATAGTGTGATCTATTCTTACGTGAAAGATCTTTGCAGCAAAACAGGGGTGGGAGAGTGATCTCCCTGACGTATTGGTTAAGCCATTCGCTTTGTGCTCAAGAGGTCGCTGGTTCGAATGCAGCTCGCACGTCTTGCTTATACCGTTTTTGTGTTATTTTCCTGAGATCACCGGGGGGGGGGGTGGGGTGGGTATTTCTTGAAGCTACGGAGTTACGTGCTGTGAGTAGTACTCAGGAAGCGCCGCTTCGTTGAAACATGCTGAATACAAATATACCCTAGCGCAATGAAACAATGCTCTACCCCTTTTGAGATTATTTTCCTCAGAAGCGGTTCTAAAAACACTTAATTTGAGGTAAGAATTACTAAGAGAAATAAAGATCAGGCAAATCCAATATTTTGGACACCTTAAAAGACATGACACCTTATTGAAGACCTTACTTGAGGGTAAAGTCAAAGGGAAGCGAACAAGTGGTAGGCAGCGATACTAGTGGGAGAGAGAGAGTAACATCACAAGATGGACAGGTTACAGTCTAGCAGAGTACACCACCAAAACAAGAGACAGAGGATGTTGGAGGTTTGTTTCATAGAAGACAAAAATAAGAAATTGAGACAGGATTGGTAATAATGTTTTCAAAGGTGACGAGTTGTCAGCCTATCCTCCAATTTTGTGGTCAGTGGTCCTATTCTTTGTACCTTGAACTATATGTCCAGATCCCAGTTGCCACACAAAAGGGAGTATATTTATGAAGTGGGAAGGTTTGAAAGACTTGTCTGGGAGCCTGTTCCCACGTTATAATATGAAATAATACAGTGGCTAAGATACTTACATCCTTTTAATTACCGTGGTATAGAATAATTCTGATAATACCATGGACAGCAAGAAAACAAACTAGGGGGTGTTAAGAACAATTAACGTCCAGGAAGGCTGGCTTCTGACCACCATATTAAAGAAAAAGCTAGTTTTTTTCGGTCACGTTAAGAGACACGACGGCATGGAGAGAGTGTTACTGGAGGGGATGATAGAAGGGAACAAGGGCAAAAGCCGCCAAGACGCCGTTGGACAAGAGACTTTCAGGAATGCCTGCGCGTGTCACTAAAACAGACAGGACACCTTGCTCAAGACCGCGGAGATTTCAAGAGATCCATAGGAAAGACTACGTTCTGGAAAGAATATGTCACCTGATGATGATGTGACGGGTTGAGTCGATGCATATGTGCTAGGAGGTGACATTGCCATATACATATACTTTTCTTAAAATTGTCTATTTATGATGCGAATGATGATGATGATGAACTAATTCATTTTTAGCTGTGAGCAGGTAGTTCTTGACATTTGATAATGATGAACTAATTCATTTTTAGCTGTGAGCAGGTAGTTCTTGACATTTGATAATGATTAACTAATTCATTTTTAGCTGTGAGCAGGTAGTTCTTGACATTTGATGATGATGAACTAATTCATTTTTAGCTGTGAGCAGGTAGTTCTTGACATTTGATAATGATGAACTAATTCATTTTTAGCTGTGAGCAGGTAGTTCTTGACATTTGATAATGATTAACTAATTCATTTTTAGCTGTGAGCAGGTAGTTCTTGACATTTGATGATGATGAACTAATTCATTTTTAGCTGTGAGCAGGTAGTTCTTGACATTTGTTAATGATGAACTAATTCATTTTTAGCTGTGAGCAGGTCAGTCTTGACATTTGATAATGATGAACTAATTCATTTTTAGCTGTGAGCAGGTAGTTCTTGACATTTGATAATGATGAACTAATTCATTTTTAGCTGTGAGCAGGTCAGTCTTGACATTTGATAATGATGAACTAATCCCTTTTTAGCTTGAGCAGGTAGTTCTTGACAACCCATAGCTTTTCTGACAAAAACCGAGTACCTCCTCGATTGAGCCGAGGTGATACCCAAACTCATATACAGATTGTTGTATCAAAGGCAATTTTGTGTTAGATATGGGGGATTTATGGATACACGTTTAGTCTCTGGACAAACTATGTACATTATAAATGTATGGTTCAGAAACATGAACACTAAACAAACAGTTAAAAGGTTCTAACAATATTTAATATAAAGAAAGAATTATTAAAAGAAATAAAGAACAGACCAAAAACATATTTTTGACATATTAAAAACATGACACCTTGTTGAAGACCTTACTTGAGGGTAAAGTTGAAGAGAAGCGAGCTAGACAAAGATAGAATTGCGAAAGTAACATCATAAGATGGACAGGTTACAGTCTAGCAGAGTGCACTACGAAAACAAGAGACAGGGGATGTTGGAAATCTGTTGAAGCCAACCTCGTTACGGAGATAGCACTTGATGATGATGATGATGATGATGATGTTTAGTCTCCGAAGTAAGGCATTATATTAAAACAGTATCCCAGGATCATCACGTTCTGCAAGGAGTGTAGCATGTACCCCTGGATCAACTTGTTGATCATGCTTGTGTCTTGTTTATTATTTAGGAAAAAGCGTCACGGCACTGGGGGCATTCCCATATATGCTCTGCCATCAGCCAACGAAACGTGTATAAGTTCAGTGTTCCAGTCAGTGTTGTTCGACGAGAAACTGAGCCTTTCACTGACGGAACAAATTCTGTTTAACCCTGTGGATTAACAGTACACCTAGCATTCCCTTTAAGTCTGTCACAAAAGAGCAAAGCTGCAACCTTATCCTGACTGCATCTCTTCGTTACCATTTAGAATTATGTGACAGGAGACAAAAGTAACAAATCTATGAAGATTGTGTGACAGAACATAAAAGTAAGAAATCTATGAAGATTGTGTGACAGAACACAAAAGTAAGAAATTTATGAAGATTGTGTGACAGGAGACAAAAGTAAGTAATCTATGAAGATTGTGTGACAGAACATAAAAGTACGAAATCTATGAAGATTGTGTGACAGAACATAAAAGTAAGAAATCTATGAAGATTGTGTGACAGAACACAAAAGTAAGAAATCTATGAAGATTGTGTGACAGAACACAAAAGTAAGAAATCTATGAAGATTGTGTGACAGAACACAAAAGTAAGAAATCTATGAAGATTGTGTGACAGAACACAAAAGTAAGAAATCTATGAAGATTGTGTGACAGAACACAAAAGTAAGAAATCTATGAAGATTATGTGACAGAACACAAAAGTAAGAAATCGAAACAATACATGTCATGACAATAATAATTATTTTTTTTAATCAGGTGACAGGCTATCAGACTATCCCAAATTCTGTAGCTGAAAAATACGATATGTATTGAAAGAAGAGTGTGGTCCTATTCTTTGTTTTCTATACTAGAAGTCCAGGCTCCGGTTGCTACACGGGCGCGATGTAAAAGATGCAACAATTGGTAATTCTGATGTTGGATATATTGTTGTGAACCTTTTTCTTCAGCGTTCATTTTCAAACTCCCACTATATTATGTTAGATTTCATAGAGTTTCCATGACTTGGAGAGTAAAATCTCGTAGCATATCAATTAATCTGCGCGCAGTACACTGAGAGCCCCCTTATCTACCCCTAAGGGTCTTCCAGTTGGAAGGGGGACCTCTCAGTGCGTTGCGCGTAGATCTATGGATGCGGAACTTTATGTACCTTTAACTAAATTTTGTTTCATTAAATAATGTATGGTTTGTTCCGCTAAAATGTGGCTACATCTCTCTGTAATGAATCTATTTATTAAAAATAAGTCTGCAAATTCCAGTGAGGCGTATGATAATTTTGTTGGTATACGTTTGATCACTTGATATGAAGTAATATTGTGACGTCTCAGGAATATGGTATTCATCTGGGTCCACCTTCATCTTCCTCTGTATCTTGATGTTTCCATTTTCATGCTGTATGCTCTTGGAAACAGCACGATACAGAGGAAGACCCCGAAGGTGGTGAATTGAAGGAGTTAATGTGACGGAAGCACAGTCACAACAGAAAATTGAGTTTCACAAAGATATGTGGTGACAAAACAAAGTAGAAATCTCATTGTTTTTTCACACATATGTGAATAGTCATACATATGTGAAAAGTCATACATATGTGAATAGTCATACATATGTGAATAGTAATTTTTAATTATCAATAATTATCCACGTGAAATCAATGGATAGAAATATCTATCAATTAACTTTAAGTGAAGGTTTGATTTTTGTATTAAGTGTTTTGTTACTTTTTCCTTCCTTTGGTACATCATAGCGATTACTCTGTATGCTTGATATATGTGAATCACTATATGCCCCCTCCCCCCACACACTCACATGTTATTAATTCTACGTCTCAGAACGGGACACAACGGACTCCGCAGTTACATGTTCATAAAGTTCAAGATTGATAACTCGGCCATGTGTACATGTGGACAGGCAGCACAGAGTGCCAAACATATACTTCAAGAGTGTTCTGAGCATGAAACGCTGAGACAGACATATTGGCTAGAGGAAACAACACTGGAATCAAAGCTCTATGGACCACTGTTTGAACTACAGAAGACAGTGAGTTTTATTCAGGACACATTATTACAGATATAGACATGTTTCAAGTGAACGAAAGAAGAAGAAGAAGATCCCCCACAAACACCTTCGAAAATGATTTCTGAACAGCAAGCTCTTCCCTCGCTATCTACTAAATTAATTTTGGTTCATCCGCCTTGACCATCCATTTCTGACACCAATACCTAGTTTTGGCACTGGTTCTTCATTCCAAACTTAAACAGTCCATTGACTCTGATTCATTTTAAAATTTAAACTGTAGACCTAATACGTTTTTTTTTTTAAACTTCCCGATACTCGGGTTTTGAAATAAACACTACCGACAGATGGCATGCCACAATGGCCATGACACATAGACATAACGGTTATAAAGCCAGAGGCAGACCATGTAAAAGATGGATCACAGAAATCAAAGAAGCCACAGTAACAAGCTTACAAACAGCACACAAGAAGGCCATCTCCAGAGAACTCTTCCACCCCTGACGCCGCAAAGCAAACAAGGGCCTCAGCGTATAGACAGATAGACACTTCAGCTAGAGCTTATGCCGACACTGGGTTTTGAAATAAACACGTATATACTTCAGCTAGAGCTTATGAAGAAAGAAATCTTGATTCTGATTATAGATTAGAAAACAGCACCATACAACATGGGACACTCCCCCAAGTTTTCTGCTCTGCGATCCAGCAGCCATCCAAGTAAATGAAGACTCAAAATCCCAGTCAAATGTTGATTGTATTATCTTCGTAACTTCTCAGAGAAGACACAATTCTCCTCCGACATCTGATTATCCGCACATCTGTCTTTTGTGTGTGTGTGTATATATTATCGCCTCCAAAATTGTCTTCTTCATTCTGCAGTAAATCAATGATCGCCATTATTTGGCCGACTATATCTCTCTTCAAAATTGTGCCATTAACCACTGTATTGCCCGTCAATGTGTTTGATCTTTCGCTGCCTCTAACCTCCGCATGACCAGGGCAGTATATTCATGTACTATTTTGGACAATTGAGTAAAGTAGTCCAACCCTTCTTAGCATGCACCTTTCTATATTCTGCAGCCATGTTCTGTGAATCACAGAGTATCACGGTGTGAGCTCACTTACCGCTTCTTGATCCATTCTGATGTTCGATGTTGTAGTGGAGTGGGCACACTGTATATTTTGCATTTATGTGGGTAGAAACTGTTCAACAATACTAGATTTGTGAACTGACCACACACAGACTTATTGTTAAATAAAAGGACCAATATTGGTGGCAAATATGTCCTTTTTCAAATTTTAAACTTTAAGACACAATCGCTGATATTAAAAAACATTTGAGCAGCCGGTTGAGTTTGGACAGATTTAAGAACAGAGCTCACCCCATCTTTAGTTATCACTGTAACAATAGGGTTGATAATTTTCAGGGTTGCCAGATGGTAGAAAATTATTGAATTCAAATTTCAGAAAAAATTTGGCCACTTAGTGTTAAACTTCTAACTTTGTATTTCGATATTGGCATACATTTCATAGCCGGTATGGTGGCATTTAAAAAGTACGCAATTTGTGAAATTTGGCAATTACATGGCTACATTCTGGCAATCCATGTTTGTTTCGAGAACAAATGCTACGCCGGCGTTTGTTACTTTTCCCCACAATCCCTAAATGTTATATATATATATATATAACATAATAAAACATTTATATACATAACATATAAAACATATATATATAAGCAATTTGGTAAATGCTATTTTATATAAAAAATATAAAAAGACATAATTGCATGGAAAGTTGCATATTAGATGGCAGAATTACGGGAAGTAGAAGAGATAGACCTAGAAGGAGATGGACTGATGGCATCAAAAACTTTATGAAGTATCACACATTGGAGGAGACAGGCAGATTGCTATAGGATAGAGTCGGCGGGTTCAGGGCATCAATTGCAAAGACAACGTTCTGAAAAGAATATGTCACGTGGTGATATTTAACAGAAGGGTTAAACTGGTTCTTACCTTCCATCCCCATAACTCGACTGTCCGTCGTATTCTACTTAAACATTATTCCCTTCTCCAGTCTGATTCTGACACCCGTGACGCTTTCCACAAATTACCTCTGGTGGCCTATAGGCGCGACAAAAATCTGAAGGACATCTTGGTCCACAGCCACCTCAGGTCCTCTGCACCTGACCATTCTGGTACCGTGCGGTGCTCACGCTTTCGTTGTTTCACATGTCCTTATGTGGTTCAGATGCGCTCCATCTCATTCCCCAAGGCCAGTTTCTCCATCGATGAGGCCTTTACATGTGAATCCCGTAATGTTATTTACGTGATCATATGTAAACGCTGTGGTAAGCAATATATCGGTGAGACTGGCCTTAGACTGAGCGACCGCTTCTGTAACCACTTGCATGCTATCAAACACAGAACACCCACTCCTGTGGCCAATCACTTCAACGGCGATGGCCACCGTGGTGTTCTTGACATTCAGGTCACTGCCATCAGATCCTGCACCACCGATGATAGATCTAGGTACGCCCTCGAAAGTCGTCTCATTTTCGAGTTGGGTACCATCAAGCCATTTGGACTCAATTCCGACCACTCTTTCGCTTAATTCTCGCTCGTATTGGTCTCTGTTACGTCATCGTTTTGTTCCTCTCGTTCCACCTGTATTATCGTCTTTGTGTACTTCCTGTTCGTATGCTTCCGGTATCTATCTTACTACCACATTTCACTCGGATACGCATTCATTTCTACTTGTGGTTTTTTTTATGTTTGTATGTTATATCCGTATCTTGAAAAAGGCCTATTGGTCCGAAACGTCGACTTTGTCCTGTGTATTGTCATTTGTAGATTATATTCTGTGTTTTGTTTTGTTATATGTATCATATTTACATCCGTTAGTGATAGTGTGTAGTGTTTTAGTCGTCATTCAGTAGGACTTCATTACCTGTCTTCCACGTGAGTATTATTTTCCATTATGTTCTACTAGCAGTACCACCTTCTATTGAAGAACTGCATAGAATAGCTCTGAACAGACAAAATTGGAGAGATCTGACCTCTGCGCTAACTACAGCGCAACAGGAAAATGAATGAATGAATATATATATATATATATTTAAATATATAAAGCAAGGCTTGATCATTGGCGAGGAATATGTTAATTATTGACTATACATATGTTAATTAAGCTTAATCTAGATATGATTTTATCTCCGTTCCAATTTTTTTATCCCGATAATAAATTATATATATGAATTTAAAACTTTAATAACATAAATTCAAATAGAACCTGCTTCTAGCCTGTGTAAAGAGGTTAACCTTTTTTTCACATGATTGTCTGCGCCAACCAATATGGCACTTGATGATTATCAGCAATATATGGGAAAGTGTCCAACAAATCTCTGGATATTGTTTACAGAATCATCTCGCAGACAGAGTTGTATGTCTTGTTGCACGAATCATCGTTCAGATACGGTGGATTTGTTAGGGACATACCAATACAGTCCTCACCACCCATATAATTGTTAGGCTCTCCTTTCAAAAACATCGCAGTCATTAGACTCATGTTGTTTACACGTCCATCATTCCAGACGTAAGTACCCTCGGTTTCAATATCGTCAAGTCCAATCCACAATGAAGTCTTAAAAATATTCTGCAAGAGATGAAACTTGTCCATGTTTGTGGCTAAGTATAGATATGAATCTATATCCTGGCAATAGTTCCTGGCGTCTGTGTAGTTCCGGTTGACTCTTTGGTATGATACGCAAGCTTGAGTGGTTCCATAGGTGTAGAGAGAAAAACCGTAGGTAGGTTTACATTGAGGTCCTATGAAAAGATCTCCTTCATCTGGACTTGGCATTGGTTGAGATGACTCTAGCCATTGCCCAGGAGTACACATTTGAGTTTGGCTGTTGTAAATGATGCTTTGGCAGTCATCTGGAAACCTGCAGAAATATTTTTACTACCAATGAAACGACACATAATGCAACAGATAAATCTAACTGTATTATAAAATGGGGATCCAACTTCACTATTATGTGACAAGAACTAAACTTTACTCGTATGTAACATGAACTAAACTTTACTTTTATGTGACAAAAACTACACTCTTATGTGACAAGAAATAAACTTTACTTTTTGGTGACAGGTACTATACTTTACTCTTATGTGACATAAAAGCAACATCACGTATCCACAGTCCAATTTATTAATGTTATGCGTAATTTAATGAAACTTTCGTAACTCGGAGATTAAAAATTCGCTAAATCTCTGGATTAAACGTCTGCTGCCAATGAATCTATCTGCTCGCTACGAAATGAGAGCTACCCCCCCCCCAACCCCCAAGGGTCATACAGGAGGGGGCATTGGGTAGCTCTCAGTGAGTAGATCGTTGGATGCAGTTGCTTATGCCTCTTTATCGAAATTTCGTTTTATTAAATAACGTATGCCCTGTTCCTTTAAAATGTGGCCACGGCTTCCAGTAAAGAACATACAACTCAAAATTTCACTCTTATATGACAACAACTAAACTTTACTCTTATGTGCCAGGAACTAAAATTCATTCTTATGTGACAGGAACTAAACTTCCCTCTTATGTGTCAGAAACTAAACTTCACTCTTACAACTCACCCAAAAAAATCAGCGGAGCAGGGAAATCAGCGTGTTGCAACACACACATGATCACATACATTCACCAGATATTTGCATATGCAAAATATCAAATGTACATAAACAAAATGTACATAAACAAAATGTACATAAACAAAATGTACATAAGCAAAATGTACGAGTGAGGGCTTAGGTACGTCTTCTGTTTGGTGCGGGGGGAGTGGGGGGGAGAGAGCGTTTACGTATACAAAAAAAGCCTTGCAGAGATTTATAGGTAATTCCCTCATTTCAATGAAGAGTGGTGATGACCATTTAAGGGGAAATCTTTAATGGCGATTTCGCCATTTTTTAATACTAAATTCCTAGTATGGCTTATTAAATGTTATGTTCTGATTTCTTAGTGGGAGAGGGGGGTTGAACATGTCAACCTCTACCCACCCCATCTCTCTCGGGCTAAATACGAGTATAAATCTCTCAACTCTTAAAAATAGTTCCACGACTAATTAACTTTTAACACTAGTTCCATTACTAATTAATGTTTAATACTAGTTCCACGAATAATTAACTTTTAGCACTAGTTCCACGAATAATTAACTTTTAACACTAGTTCCACGACTAACTAACACTGACATTTTAAAATGTATCACTTTAATATAATAGTGCTTAATAGTAAGTACTATTTTCATACAGTCTTAGCTTTTATCGATTGTCACTTTAATATCGCAATTCTATTTTGTTGCCACATTTAAACTAAATTTATTTTTGGTTCATTGCGGGGAGATGTGGCCACATCACGTGATTTCATTTCAGCTTTTAAATATTATGCTTCATTTCATAGAGTTTCCGTGACTTGGAGAGTAAAAACTTGTAGCATATCAACTGACCTGCGCGCAGTACACTGAGTACCTCCTCCCTTTCCACCCTAAGGGTCTTCCGGGGGGAAGTGAGGGGCCTCTCAATTCGTAGCGCGTAGATCGATGTATTCGACTTTTTATATGCGTTTAGCGAAATTTTGTTTCGTTAAATAATGTATGGTTTGTTCCGCTAAAATGTGCGTAATCCGCTATAATCTCCGCCAATCACAGATGCACAATCTGCGCTATTCATAGATACACGATCTCCGCCGGTCATAGATGTACGATCTCCTCTATTCATAGATGCACAATCTCTGCTATTTATAGATGCACGAAATTCGAAATTATAGTCGAACACTTTATAGAACACACCAACGCGTTGTTATAGTTTCACAACAGAACTAATCATCGATTCTTTGTATTAATGGTTTTTTATCATATTTGTTTGTTTTTTATTTTTTCGTATTAAAGTTACATAAAAATACATAGGCCTAGTCTTTGTGTTCTATAATTTTCCCACTTTATGACGGACTATGTTAAGATAGGAAGTGAGGTTTTTTTTGTCAATTCTCCCTTGATTTCGTAATAATTTATGCATGCGCATGTTTGCCCCAAAAATAAGACAAAGGTGGCGTTTCACTCATGCTCAGAAATCTCATTTTACGGACAAAGCGTGCTTGTAAATACTGTCACTATTGTTAGATGAATTGATAAGCTACATAGGTGCTGCCAGTTTGGTCTCGCATAGTCTATTTGTCAGAATAAGCAAAAAAGTGAAAAGTGCACATCATTACCCCTGGCTACTCTAATGAAATGGAAAGACACATATTAGAGGGCAGAATTACGGGAATTAAAAGAAGAGCCTAGAAGGAGATGGCATCAAGACTGTATGAAGATATTGCTGGAGGAGGTAGGCATATTGGCTGGAGATAGTCGGTTTCAGAACATCAATTGCAAAGACAGCGTTCTTGAAAGAATGGCACGTGGTTTTATATATATATATATATATCAAGGCTTGATCGTTGGCGAGGAATATGTTAATTATTGATTATACGTATGTTAATTAAGCTTAATCTAGATATGATTTTATCGCCGTTCCGGTATTTTTTTATCCCGATAATAAATTATATATATGAATTTAAAACTTTAATAACATAAATTCAAATAGAACCTGCTTCTAGCCTATGTAAAGAGGTTAACCTTTTTTTCACATGATTGTCTGCGCCAACCAACGTGGCACTTGATGTTTATCAGCAATATATGGGAAAGTGTCCAACAAATCTCTGGAAACTGTTTACAGAATCCTCTCGCATACATAGTAGTATGTCTTATTGCAAGCTTCATCGTTCAGATAAGGTTGTTTTGTTAGTAATAAAGCAATGCAGTCCTCGCCACCCAGATAATTGTTAGGTTCTTTATTCAAAAACATTGCAGTCGTTAGACTCATGTTGTTTACACGTCCATCATTCCAGACGTAAGTACCCTCGGTTTCAATATTGTCAAGTCCAATCCACAATGAAGTCTTAAAAATATTCTGCTATAGATAAAACTTGTCCATGTTTGTGACTAAGTATAAATATGAATCTATATCCTGGCAATAGTTCCTGGCGTCTGTGTAGTTCCGGTTGATTGTTTGGAATGATATGCAAGCTTGAGTGTTTCCATAGGTGTAGAGAGAAAAACCGTGGGTAGGCTTACATTGAGGTCCTGTGAAAAGATCTCCCTGATCTGGACTTGGCATTGGTTGAGATGACTCTAGCCATTGCCCAGGAGTACACATTTGAGTTTGACTGTTGTAAATGATGCTTTGGCAGTCATCTGGAAACCTGCAGAAATAGTTTTACTTTACCAATGAAATTACACACGATCCAACAGACAATTCTAACTATTTTATAAAATTGGGATCCAGCTTCACTATTTAGTGACAGGAACTAAATTGTACTCTTATGTGACAAAAAAAGCCACATCACATGTTCACAGTCCAACTTATTAATATTATGCATAATTTCATGCAGCTTTCATAACTAGGAGATTAAAAAGTCTCAACTTCTGCTGTCAATGATTGTGTAGATCGTTGAATGCAGCGGGTTATGCGTCTTTATCGAAATTTCGCTTCATTAAATAATGTATGGTTTGTTCCGTTAAAATGGGCGCACGGCTTCTTGTAATGAACTCAAAACTCTAAACTTGACGTTTATGTGACAAGAATTAAATTTTACTCTTATGTGACACGAATTAAACTTTTTTGTCATGTAACAAAAACTAAACTTCACTCTCGTGTGACAAGAACTAAACTTTACTCTTATGTGACAAGATCTAAGCTTTATTCTTATGTAACAAGATCTAAACTTTACTCTTATGTGACAAGAACTATGCATCACTATTATTTGATAAGAAATAAGCTTTACCCTTATGTGTCAGGAACTAAACTTCACTCTTATGTGTCAAGAATCAAGCTTTACTCTTATGTGACAGGAAAACTTCCCTCCTATGTGACCTGAACTAAACTGCACTCGTATGTGTCAGGAACTAAACGCACTCTTATGTGTCAAGAATCAAGCTTTACTCTTCTGTGACAAAGACTTCCTCTGCGTTCGTTCTCAAACTCCTGCAAATTAACGGGATATAGTCTAGAGAACGTAGTGTGTTGTCATATTTTACAGCTTAGCTGCGATATCAGCGCCATTCGACTCAACACATCCGACTTCAGCATGATCCAAGGATCACTATGACCCTCTATCGAAAGAAACAAGCAACTTTATCATCTACACCTCTTTAGTTGCCTCTGACGACATGCCTGACAGATAACAGTGGCGTTATCTTTGTTCGCCTTTAGTACCCCGGCTCCACACCGAATTATTAATCTAATCTTTTTTTTCTTCTTCTTCTCGTTTGCAATTTAACATTTCTACACAACAAGTGAAATTTTTGTGTGAAAAAGACATGTTATCTGTTCGTGTTGCGTGTTACAATGTACCATGATTTCTGGTGCACCTCTTGGCCAGGTATCTCCGACTTCAGCACCAGTGTTTGCTTGGGCAGGACTTTTGTTCTGCTCAATGTTAGCGATGGCCCGATCAGTCTTAGTTTCCAGCCTATGCCGGCGGACTAAAGCTCCCATCTCCACTTCAATGAGTTGGCCTTGATGGGGATTACATAGAATAATTGCAATGTCGTATATCACAGCATACAAGAAGAATACAAGTGGAATCCCGTTATAACAACTCGGTCTGGACAGACAAAATATGTATGTAATAACAGAAATTCCCTTTATACAGTACGCATAATATAGAATAAATATAATTGTGGATTTTGAATAGTGTTGTTATATAAGAACATTTGTTATAAAAGTATGCGGTTTAGGGGGAATTGCATTGTAACAAACTATGACACGTATAACGAACACAGATGAAAATGATCATGATAATACCTTGACAAGCAGCTGGTCATACATGAGATTAAAGATGGTTCTTGACTTGGTCCGGACAGACGTCTAGGTCCAAATGAAGGATTGGTTTTTTGATTAAACTGTTTATTTATTGGTTTCAGCAGTAGAGCGACATCATGAATGTGGAGCGCTGAAAAGGAGAACAAGGATGAGAATGGCAAGAGATGAGAATAATGCATAGATGAGAGTGATGAAGATTGTGAGAGTGTAGGAGGTTGTAAGCGTGTTGCTGACTTTGAGATTGGTATAGATTGTGTGGATATGGTAATGATTGTGAAATTGGTAAATATTGTAGAGAGCGATGTCTCTCAGTTTTATAATGGTTTGTATCACTTTTTGACTTTTTTTTTTTACATATGTTATATCATTCTACTATCTACGCATAGCTGTATGTTTTCAATACCCTCATTAGTATAAGATGGATGAATAAGCTATGCAATAATCGCAGTTTTGTCTCTAATAACTGTTAGAATACGCTAAAACGTGAAAAGTGCGCTGTCTGTCTCCCAGCTACCCGCTACATGGATCACTATAACCCTATGTGGGATGAGATATCCAAATCCACCCCCTCCCCGCACCTCCTTAGTATCATCTAACAACATACATATCAGGTAACAGTGTCGAAAATCGTAATTCCACTTTCGGACCAATAAACTAAACGGCTCGATATCTTCTTCTTCTTCAGCATTCATTCTCACACTCCCACTGGAGTTCTCTTGTAGCAGTGGTCCTACAAGATTTCCAGTTGGATGTAGTCCAGATATGGAAATGCGTTGTGTTGCCGTTTTATTTGGTCTAAAATAATGGTCTAAAAATCCGTCTTCGGCAGTAAACGGCTCGATATAACCAAGATAGACACCGGTCTTAGGATGAAAGTTTCGTGTTTCTGCCAGAGACTTTAATACCCCATTTAACAAACAGAGACTGAAAGTAGTGTGTCTCAACAAGAAAAATCTAGATTTACGTCACTCGTGGGCTAAATACGGCCCGTGAAATCCACATCTCTAAACAACTTCTACTCGCCCGCAAGAATGATTTAGAATTATTAAGTGCAGTGGCCTTGAGCTCAGAAAACATTATTCGGAATTTCACAAGAAAAAAAAAATTGTTACCATCATACCTCGCGAAACGTGGCTATTCCAGTTCGCCGAGCCATAAGGGTTTCCAACATTTGCTTTATGCAGTTAAGAATTCCAGTGGTAGTCTCTGGCGTCACTGCGTAGTCACTTTCATTTTGGTAACGGACATGTGGGTGTTGATGAAAAAGGGAGAGCCAACAAGTTGGCTGGTTCTGTAACCATAACCAAGACCTGGCCCCAGTAAAGACATGTGTACAGAAAGGTAAACATAATCTGAAAGGCTGCTTTTGATTATTTCAATACTTTTAAATAGTCAGTCTTGATTCTTTAAGCATGCATCTCAAAGTATATAAATAGTGACCAACGGAAAACAATAATTTTAAAAACGTCACAAATTAAGTCGTGTTTACTTTCTCTACGGATGTCTTTAGGGCCGAGGAATTCCCCATTACAAATAGTTAACCTATGGACAGTGCATATTTCTACTTCTTCTTGTGTTCGATTGCAATGTGCCGGTATCTGAAGCTTTGTTACTTCTATAAACTCGACTGTGTTTTGTAACTCGTTTACTAAAGAGAAGATTTGAGCCGATTGGAAATATATGGTGTACAAAGACGATAATTTAAATAAATAACTGTCTATACTGCATTTTACCCGTTGGGATTGGGGGGGGGGATGTTGCTGGGAGTTTGTAAATATCGTGTGTGATAAAGGTCGCATACTCTTGTTGTTGCCATGTCATGTACAAGGGGGAACTTTTTTATTTACCTTCTGATTAAAAAAAAATCCAATCCTTACCAAGAGTCGAACCTTGGATCTCACAGGTATGAGACCAACGCTCTAACCTCTTAACATACCAAATACTTAATTACGCGTATATCGGTACTGATATTTATGCTACATATATCAGCTTATTATGACATAGATGACATGTCGATACCAATAGTAATGTCACTTATGACATCTTAATATAACAAAGATGACATATGGATATCAATCGTAATGTTACGTATGGCATCTTATTATAACATGTATTGTTTCGAAAAAGAAATGCATCTTTTTTCGAGGTTCCCGGATATGCGGGCGTGAAGGGAATCGAACGGGCGGACAAATTAGCTAGTCTCGCCACAACAACAGATGGTCAGCTATGGACCGAGCAGACATACTCACTGCTCTTCGTGAGTCCTCACGGTCAGAGAATTGTGAGATGAATAAGCATGAGTCAATATCGAGAAGGCGTGAATTTGGAGTGCGGATGGACGTGGCCCGAAGAGAACCACTGACAAAGATTTCAAAAAGAGTAGTGAACGAACATAGAACCGAACCATCAGCCGTTATATCCTGAGAGATTTACTGAAGCGGAGCACCTATGGAAGTGTCCGGTGTGCGTATATGATAATCAACATACCTAATACCTTTTTTGGAGTTACTTTTATAAAAGATATTCGCTGATTGGACATCATTTAATCTATCGAATGTGTCCACTGGTCATTAACTTCTCGTAGTTACCTGAATTGTACTCACCTCATGATTCGTGAGGTCATGAAGGAGGTGAAGGTCAAAACAACATTTTTGGCAATAATTTGTGACAGATTCATGAGAATCCAGTGAAACTTAATGAGCACAAAACTCTCTGACCATATTATTAAACTCCTATAAAATATTGACGTTCCTCGAATATATTAATTTGAAAATTCAATTCTCAAGTATGGTTCATCTCAGAACAGCGAAATACCATCATTGGGTGCTTGCAGACTGGATTATAGCAATACTAGTCACCTTTGGAGACATTTTACCAAACTGGCTCAGTGGCAGACTGGTTTCACAGTGGAAGACCCAGCGTCACAACTCCTGGCGAAAACTGCTTCATACGGCTGCATCACCTCAGGAATCGATTTGCATCTGTGTTATCCATATTCCACTCAATGCCAGCAGATCGTCAAATTTCAGATCATACGGTCAGGAACCGGTTGCACGACGCTGGCCTTTAGGCTAGAAAACCATAAAGAACCTACCCAGTTCTTTCGGACCGACATCGGCAGAACCGATTGCAGTGCGAGAACCAGCATCGTAAATGGGCCGTTGGAAATAACTAGAGATTGGTTTGGTTTAGTGATGAATCATTTTTTGTGCTCCAGCGACACGGTAGACGGAGAAGAGTTTACTGGAGAGTCCGTGAGCGCAACGCCCAGAACAGCGTTGATGAGGCTCCTCCACATGGTGGTGGAGGTGTACTGATGTGGAGGGGGATAACTTCATTGGAAGAAGTGATATGGTGCAAATTGAATGACGCCTGATTGCCGAATGATACTTCACTGAAATTGTACGGCCTCTTCTTCCAATTTTGGCTGCCCGATAGTCGAATTTTCAGCAGGATTACGCTAGACATCGTGTGGCACAAATCGCCACACAGTTCCTCGCTGACAACAACGTCCAGCCCATTATGTAGCCAGCCATATTATCAGACTAAACCTTTAGAACACTTATGGGATGAACTCGACAAACGACTTCGCCAGCTGAGACGTGGCTCCAGCCAATCTCCGACAGTTGTCTCTTGCACTGCTGGAAGAATGGGTAGCCATCCCACAAAAATAAGTATACCGGCTAATCAGATCTATGTCACGGAGATGTCATTATCTGAAAGAGGATATAGGAGGCCATACATCTTACTGAAACGGAGGCCTCAGTCGCAAAGAATAAAAGTCCAAACCAAATTTAATGATCATAATTTCATTGTTAAAGTCTTAACGGCTCTTCGTGTCAAGGTTGAAACTTTAATTACATAAAATAAAATTTGGTACACATTTGAAATTTGGTGTCCATTAGCACTGCAATAAATAATGTTGCATTTTTTCCGTTTTTTTAATGGTATAGATGAAATTATAATAGTGGAGTTACTGATGACATCTTAATATGACATAAATGACACATCGGTACTAATAGAAATGCTGCTGTTACATCTTAATATAACATAAATGACATTTTGACAGTAATAGTGATTTTACTGATGACAATTTAATATGTTATCATCATCATGTGACATGTCGACTGGCGAAAGTAATCACAGATCCTCTGATCTCTATTTCAAGTATTTGTTACGATGATTGTTGTGGACTCTTAGCCAGCCTCGGTGTTAGACTATTATTGTCTCAAGTTGTCTACCTCAATTGTTCTTGCCTCCCTGAATAATACAGCATCAATAACACTAATGACAATACATAACAATACCTATAAACAACAGTATTATCGCATTCAACTCAAGGGAAGACATTATCGCTTTCACACACTAGCAGAAATGAGTTATTCCGCGCATTGAATGTTCCAGAAAGTATAATCATTTCAAGGTCTCTATCTCACCTTTATACACATACGAAAGTTATTTATTTGTTTTAGATCAAATAATCCCGCTCTCGTGTTACAGTTATCATGTGTGTTCACAGTTACGCCATGTGTGTTAACAGTTGTCACCCTGATGGCAAAAAAAAAGAAAGGGATTGGTACGTTACGGGCAGCAGCAGTGGTCACTTTTTAACGAAACACATACTTACATTATTTAACGAAACGAAATATCGATAAAGAAGTATTTCACAGTAGCTAAGACTACAGACACTGTCATAGCACATCCGAGGCCACACATCTGACTTTAGAACGCAAGCTCGAGCTCCAATCACCCCTACGCTTAACGGCAAGTGTGCATCACAAACTACCTGGGGAAAGACAATAGACAATAGATAAGACTACTGGCGCATCCAGCGACCTGCCCGCTACACACTGAAAGATCCCCGTCCCCTTTGAATGGCCTTGTGGGACGAGGTGGTTTTCATTGCGGAGCGCGCAGATCATGCATACATATCAGCTTTTTAATCTGAGTTCAGGAAGGGCACGAAAGCTGAATGAAACTACACATATTAAAAGTTAAAATTTGGCCACAGTTTCTCGTAATGAACCAAAGTATCTACTTATAATTCCTGAACAGCGAAATGTCCAATATGCCAGTAAGCAATTGTATAAAAGTGAGTATAGACAAGACCGTAAATATAGCGGGGGTGGGGTCTAGTGGCCAGTGTTTTGAAGTGCAGAAACCTGAAAGTGAAATAAGGAGTAATACTATTGATACTATTGGCTGCGAATCATGTTGTAGAAGGTGACTAAGGAGGTTTGGGAAATGAAGTTGATTGCCCCATCCCATACAGGAAGGGTGAGAAACCTCTGGATGGGGGGGGGATATAATTGGCCCGCGGGATCATGTGGTTTAGCCCGCTGAAGGCAACCGAGGCTGGACTAAAAATAAATGCATGGTTGTATTCCATGGCACCATACATTTATATAATAGGCAAGTCCGTAGATCAGAGGGGATTGTGGTGTTCAGCCCCACCCTACCCCCTTCCTTAGCAAATCTAACATGACTATTAGTACTAGGAACTTAAACAAAATGTCAATAAGCCCCTCTGCCTGCGATTTTTGAAAAAAAAAAGTCTGTTCAAATTTCTCGTCAAAGTGAAATTTACACACGAAATCGGACCTTTTTTCGTAAATCTCCCCTCCTTAAGGTAATAATATCTACGGCCCCGATAATATCTACTATGTTATTTAATAATCAATACCGATGTGGGATGTTTCTGGTCATTGACACAAATGACAAGGCGACACAACGCAAAACTGTTCACTAGACTACATCGTCTGGAAAATCTTGTAGTACCAATGTCCTGCTTTAAGAGAGATCTGATGGGAGTTTGAGAAATGAAAAAATTCGTTAAAAATAATTCTTCTTCTTCTTTCGTTCACGTGAAACATGTCTATGTATTAGATATAGACTTGTTCCCCATGTGTTTTGTGCTTGACATCCTGATTACTTGTGCGCCTTTTGGCTGGTTAACCCCGTCTTCGGCACATTGCTTCCTTGGCAGGACTCTGGTCCTACTCGAGTGGGCCTGCCCGACCAGTCTTAGTCTCCAGCCCCTGATGGCTGAACTAAACCCCCATCACCACTTCAAGGTCCTGGCCGTGATCAACATGATCACATCATCAACACATGATTAGCACATGATCACATGATCAGCATGAAAAATGTATGACAGGCTTCACTGGAATATCACCCCCCCCCCATTTTTTCCTCCTATCGTTCCTTACATTTTTTTGACCATTGCAGGTGAGATGCAGTGTATCGGCGAGTACTATTAAGTTATTTAACAAGCTCCACATCAAGATTGCTTTGTTTGGGTTAACTCGTGCACAAGTGTCATGACGCTATCTGAAATTGTCATTAATTTCTCCTGGATGCTATTGACCATTTCCTGCCTATATAAACAAATTCCTTATATAAAATACAATCAGCAAAGGTAAAAGTACAACCCGGACCCAATTCAATGTGTGCCACTTCTGCTGTAGAAATGGTGTACAGTGCCGGAGACAACAGCGAGCCATGCGGAAGTCCAAGGCATATTCGTCGATATTCTGATGTCCATGAGACTTAAGTCTATTATCTGTGTCTTTTGCCCAGCCATTTGATCTAGTATTAAAATAATCAGCTATGAATAATTTATCATTTGGTACATCTTTATAGCGAATAACATCTACATGTAGCGAATCACAAAACGTGTATTTAAATACGAAAAAAAAATCATGTCAACAGATATAACAACACAACAACCAAAAATCAAAATAGACAATACCGAGATAGAATGTGTGAATAAATTTGAATACTTAGGAGTAAACATCAACAGTGCAAGATACTGCATGGCAGAAATAAGGAAGAGATTGGCAATAGCATATTGTAAAGTAACGCGGTTGAAAAATATATGGAAAAACAACAAACTTTTATTTTTCCGGTTGCAACATACTGCTGTGAAACATGGACACTAAGTAAAACAGAGGCAATGAAGATCAACTTCTTCGAGATGAAATGCTACATAGAGATACTTAGAATATCATGGAAGGAAAACAAAAGGGAAACGCAGATATTATAAACACATTGTGAAGACAATGGACTGACTACATTAAAGATAACATGAATACGTCGCTGGAAAATGCAAGACGATGCCATGCGATGCGATGCGCCCAAGACAGAGAGAAGTTCGGAGAGTTCATTGGGAGGACAACTTTCTGGAAGGAATACGTCACATGACAACAACATCTGTAAGATTTTTTAAAATAAAAACTATCGCATACTTTCCTAGTGAAGCGCATCAACATGTACATAGAAATCAAATATGCACATAATAGAAGTAATTTAACACAAATAGAAAAATGTGTATGGTAAATATGAAAATAGAACACAATACAATAACGAATCAAAAATTACATTACATTTATTAGGCTATAGGGGCATAGTCGATTATATAATCCCATTAGCCCGCTTCAATATTGGTGTCCTCTTTGTCTGTTTGTCCCTTTCTTCATAAAGACCTTTTGATCGAAACATCGATTTATACTGTTGTACACTATGTTTAATGTGCACTATGTACTCATGTTTAACTTCTTTTATACTTTAAAAAAAATGTATCTGCCTATACGTTATGCAGTTTTACTTGTCTCAAATTCCTTCAATTTGTGACATGTATTAAAGAGAAATTCTAAACAAATAATGCCACTGTCAACACTTGATTAAGACCTTCGACTATTTTCTTTTTGAGTATTCCTGGACATTTACTTTCCTAAGACATAGCTATGTATTTATATTATCGCATTGTTACATCAATGACAGTCATTAATTATGCAAAACTCTTTTGCACAAGATTCAGGATCACAAATAAATCGATTGAACTATTTCAATTATGCCCAAAGCTCTACACAATCGAATATCACATCAACGGTTTATCAATAAGTACATTTAAAACGACAGTGGACCCCCACTCATGTAGACAAAATGATATTGTTTACCATAGTTTTAGCATCGATCTGATATAGACATTTTATTCGTATTTTGCTAACAATGGTCAAACATCCAGTCCGGTATTGATCATGTGTAGCGTAGGGCGGTTTGTTTTAGGTCATCTTGGGTTCCTCAAGGATTGCCATACTGTCTGTTTTTAAACGTTACTATTAACACTTGCCGTTAAGCGTAGGGGTGGGAGCTTACGCTTTCGTTCCACGGCAGATGTGTCGCCGTGGTTGCATTTAGTCCATGTTTGTTCAAGACTATCTTGATGTTTTCTATCCACCGTTTTCCTGGTCTACCTTAGGTTTTACGCCAGGATATTCTTTTGTTATATGCTCTTATTGGTATTTGGTTTAGGTTCATTCTCATAAGGTGACCGATCCCTTTTACCTAGTGTCGTTCAAAATGTTCAATACATGATATTATACCAACTCTTTTCCTAACTTCTTCGTTTCGTATGTTGTCTAATTTAGTAACCATTGCAGATTTTCCCAGACACTTCATTTCACATGTAATGATTTTCCTTTCCTGTGAGGCTGTTAAAGATCATGTTTGACATTGGTAGCAGAGTGTAGGTATAAAAATTGTAGATATTATCTGTTATTTAATTTCCATCTTGATCTTTGGGTGAAGAAATAATGGTGAAAGTTGGTAGGTCACTGTGTTTGCTTTCTGGTCCCTTGTTTCTATTTCTCTGTCTAGTCTTCCATTTTCGGAAAAAATGCTGCGTAGATATTTAAATTCTTTGACTTGTTTCACTTTGGTGTTATCTTATCTATTGTTATATCCATTGATGTTGCAGACTTGCTGATTTTCATAACTTCTGGGGGTTTTTTTTTTGTACGTTGTTTCATTTTGTACTTCTGACATGCTAATAGCAATGCATTGATGTGATTTTGCAATTTTCCTCCTCTTTAAATATTAGACTTTGGTCATCAGCAAATAATAGTTCGTTGATTTCATTATTAAGCTCCTCATCAGGTTTATTTGCAAAGTTTCTCTTTTTGTTGATATGAGCTTCTTTTATTATTCTGTCCAAGTATATGTTGAAAAGTAGAGGTGAAAGCACGCAGCCTTGTACTAGATAGAATGGTAGTACTAAAGTGGATACCATCCCACTGAGACATACCAGGGCGTGAAGGGACAGATAGGCTATGCTTGTAAATTACGGAGCAACCTAGGAATAAAAATACCAAGACATCACTTACAAAGAAAAGGAGACCCTCATCAAAGCTTTCAGAAAAGTCGATCAAAAACAGCTATCAATATCTTAACAGAGCTGAGCAGGTTATTATCATCCGCATCAGAACTGTGCACAGCATACAAAACAGTCACTTAAATAAACTACGAGTGGCTCCATCATCTCTAGTGTCCATATGGGCAGGCATATATGTTCCACTGATTGTCGGACCTAGTGGAAAAAAAAATTGTAGTTGCAAGGCTGACCCCCAGTACCTGCGAGCTGTGATCCTGAAGATGAGAGAGACCAGATTTGGCACTGATAACACACTGTTGGCAGGAATATATCTTTACTCCATATACTATTACTTCCTATAGGCCTACGATCTAATTCACATTGCAATGCCTCGACACATAGGGCTAACTCCATTTCTACCTGAATATGCATATAGGCATACACCAACATGTCATTAGCGTGCGCCAGGGTACTACGAAATGTTTATCTGTTATTTGTACTGTGTGCGCATTTTACACAATAGGCTTATTGAGGATAATGAAGACCCTGAGAAAATTCACGGCTGACTATTGGTGTAGATGGCCAGTTGCCACATTTAAAAGTACAACTTGTCTCGGAGCGCATGGTCGTCATGTTAGACCCTTGTGCGGGAACTCCCGTGTGATTGGATCCTTGAGCTATCGGGTTAAACTCACGGTTGGGACTTATTTTTTTTTCTTTCGGAGGTACAATCAAAATCCTTCCAGCACATATCACGACGTCTGCTATGGCAAAGCGGCCTTTATTTCCACATCCCATAGAAAGCCCCCCTCCCCCAGCATACCTTCAGAGGAAAACATGCACATAACGAAAGGTTGTTGTTTTTTTGTCTCTGAAGCATGGCGGTATCAAACCAATTATCAATAACATACTTCAAATTTCAAAATTTGATTGATTAGATAGTCCAAGAGCATTCTAACTGTACTCGTCTTCAATCAATATTATTGTAGCAGTCTCCAGTCCATCCATACCAAAGTATTTGGCTATAGTTCACTGTTTAGCGTTACTTTTATAATCTTAGCTATTGTATAAACTTGGGTTAGCACGAGAGCAAGGTGTATTCCTTTAAATTTACTGAAGTATTATTAATGCACTGAAGTGCAATCGATGTGAAATTGTAGACATTAGACATAGTGCTAGAATGTAGAGAAATAGATACGTTCTTTTCTGTAATTTTCGGTAGCACCGAAACATGCAAATGTACGCAAAAATATTGATATACAAATCACCGACAAACTCCGACAAAGGAAAAAAGAAAGCTTTCAGCTGGAGAATAATTTACACTTACACCTTTGGGTAATATTTTATATAAATAAATTTAGTATGGTTATTGTTTAAAATATTACCAATAAGAAGTTGTAGGTTAGTTTTGGTTTATTAATTATTCTGTAATGTGATTCACTAGCGTCAGTACAAATCTCAGCAATGTGTTATGTTAAGTTTAGTTTGTCTCTTTTACTCTAGCTCTCTAGTAGGCTTTATTAGTAAGTAGGCTGATCGTCTCTCGTTTTACATAGGCCTATGATTTTATATTGTATATTATATTTAATTAGGCTGCCCTACGCTAATAATTAATTGTAAGTGATAAGTGTGGTCCGATGTATGACCTATGGAATAATAAAAAGGGACCTTAGTTTTACTTGGTTTTAATTTACTGAAAACTGTTCCAAATATTAGCTATCAATAACTAATAATAAATAATACTATCAGTAGTATCATTTAATTATCATATTAAATTTATATTATTTAATATTATATTTATTTTTTGTGTAACAAATAATTATGGCCTGAGTAAGTTCAGTGAGAGGCTTCTCATCTAGGCTTATATATATTATTATTATATTCTATAAGTAAATATGTTGTCAGTGAGTAGGTCTAGGTATGGTCATAATGGTGAATATGCCAAGATTGTGATTGTCTCGATGTAAACTACTGTACTGTAGACATAAACTCTAAACAACAACATTGAGTATAAATTTCAGTTTCAGTCTGAGACACCAGCTAGATCTACACTTTGAGGACTTTGACCAACACATCAAATTAATATAAAAGTAAGTACATTTCTTGGCACAAGTAAAGTATAAGTATTCACTGTGATCTTTGTTCTAGTTTCAATTTCAAGGTATCACCTAACCTTTTCAGTGTGATGAATAGAATGTGTATTTACAATTAAGGTATATTAATTGAAAAGGCATATTAATTTGGAATTAGTATTTACATTAGGGATGGGGGTTAGGATTAGTTATAAATTAAAAAAAAATTAATTAATTATAAAAGTTATAATTGTCAGCTCATGTTCTAAATGTGGTTGATGTTGTTTGCGTGTCGAGAGATGTGACGTCACGGCATCAATTAATTTCAGTGGTGTTACACAGAAATTCATGATTTCGGCTAATTAAAAATGTAAACAGTGTGCTATTTATAGCACAGTGAAGACTTAATCTTTACTTTTACCCATTTCTCTGTGTCATAGTAGTTTAGGCCCAACTGCCACCACTACTTCTTCATCCCAAGATCTAGATGGAAATTAAATGACAAATGATCTACAGGATATTCCTACCAAGATTGTGATACCAGTGTCAGACCTGGTCTCTCTCATCTTCACATTACAGAAAGATAGTGACGTGAGATGAAATGCTTGAGGAAAGCCACAGAGGTCACCAGGCTCGATAGATTATGAAATGAAGACATCAGGGAAAGAATAGGTATAATACCTTGCACAGAATACATAGAAAGGCAGCAGATCAAGTGGTTTGACCACATTATGAGAATGCATCACAACAAGTTACCCATACAGGCATATAACCAAATAAGATCAGGGTACAAAGCCAGAGGAAGACCATGGAAAAGATAGATAGAAAATGGCAGGGTCATCCATGGTCATAGCACATCCGACGCCCCACATCTGGCTTTAGAACGCAAGCTCGAGCTCCAATCACCTCTATGATTAGCGACAAGAGTGGAAAATAAACCACCTGGGGATAGATAATAGACACTTCTCTGTCTCAGAAAAGTTATGGTTGGTAACACAGGATACCAACCATGACTATATTTAGAACATGCATTCACATGGGGATACTATACTGAGTATACTGTTCATTTTTTCCTTTGAAATGCAGAAATGAGTTTCTGTTACATTCATTAGGGGACCTAACTATAGTAAGTAGTTTAGGTCTACACTTTACAGTAGTTTACTTGATTTTCAGCACTGCGATTTTGGTACTTAGTTTGCCATCCCTACTAGATGGTTTAAACCATGCTGATGGTTTAATCGTTTAGTTAGTCAGATTTTAGTAGTTCTGCATATTACCAGAACTACCACTTGGGGAAGGAGAAGGGTCATGGTCAGCTTATGTTTGTTGGCTTCTACAACTGTGCCATTGGGTACATAAAAGATGGCGCCTTGCTCAAAACATTACTGTTACTGTTTTGTTGTCTGGCAAACTCACACATCAGAAGGAAATACCAAGAGATGAATAAACTACAGTTTGTCATAGTGTACTACCACTTTAAGAAGCATATACAGTGTTGGATCATCTGCGTTCATTCTCAAACTTGTGTAGATTAGCAGGATGCAGTCTGGATGACAGAATATATTGCGTCACGGTATACAGCTTAGCTGTGATATCTGCGCTGTCCGGTCTGACACATCTGACTTCAGCACAGCTTCTGGGTCATTTTGATCCTTTGTAAGATAGGACAGCAAATTCCACCCCAAAACCTCCTTACTCACCTCTTATGATACGCATGTGGTTGCGTCTGTGGGTCTCACCAATGGCCCACTAGACATACCATCCATGCAACAGAAAATCTTAGTGGATGACATGCCGTTATATTGAGGTTATCTTCTTAGAGAAGCTTTATGGCACATCATCTATACAGTTATGATTTTGTTTTGTTGTTGAAATGTTTTTCATGTTTACCTGAATATATATGTATGCACCCTCTGTGGTTGGGAGGGAGCCAGAGATGTACTGTGCAGTACTGAGGAGGAGGAAACTGACATCACTGTTTTTCCTATGGCTGAGGCCCATCATAGAGGCACAGTGACTCAGGACGTGACAATCCTTTTGACTTGAACATTTGGTTGCATGCCTGGAGCAATAGAGAAGTTCGGCATAACCAGTAGTCAATTGGTGGTGGGGAATGAGCACAGTGAACCCTATCTTGGCTACAGTGGCTAGGAGCAGTGCATAGGTTGAAACCTACCTTCCTGGAGGTGTTATAGTTATTCTCAGGCTCTGTCCCGGGGTGTGCCGAAAATCAAAAGACTTCCCAGTAATATAATGCCATCTAATGGCATTAGGTCAAAGGGCATGAGCCCATGGACCACTGGATCAGCAACCAACTAACCTCTTATGATGTCCATGGCAGGTAACAATGTCAATATTCTTTGCTCTAATTTCAGACCCTAGCAAAACATGTGTTGAGAGATCCATGTCATATCTCTCTATGTATATAAAATATTTTGTTAATTTTATTTAGTAATATCATTTGTTTCCTCTTTTTTTCATGATCTCCTTATTTGCTTGTTTATCTTTTCATACTATTGGATAAAATGAGCAGATTCCAAACACTGCTGAAGAATTTTAGATACAGAAGTAACTGAAACATATTGTCCTTTAATAAAATTGTTACAAATGGTACTGACCAATTATTATTATTTGTGTTTCAGAATTTGTGCCAGCATGTATGTTGGAGAATAACAGTGTCAACAGAATTTTACTAAACTGGAATGACAAGAACTTTACAGATTTCACAGGATAAAGTAAAACACCAGTAATACAACTGTAGACATAATAATACTTCAGGAAGAAAAACAGCTATCACATTCATTGACTGTTCAAAGTTAATTTACATGTCAGTTGAACACAAGTTTTTGGGTGTAAACACATTTATTACTTGTCTGTTTAGATAAGACTGTACTGTCTGAAAGTACACATCCATTGACTTTATTTTCAAGAACTCATCATAGATCAAACAAGGTATTGATACTGGCAAATCTTGTTAAAAAAAACATTACAATGGATGCACAGATGCTTGAGGAGAAAATGAATGAAGCAAGAAGCAAATTTGATCGCGCTTGCCAACAAATTATCTTGCTTGACCAGAAAATCAAAGACTTAGAAGTGCGATATAGAAGAGCGGTGAAACATAAGAAAAATTCATTTAGGTATAATCTACGGCTGCGATTGTCTGTGGTTACAGGTGTGAAAATGATGTATCACCATTATGCCAGTACAAAAGCTGAGGAGATCAGTAAGTTACGGAGACTTGTACAAGAGGTTGAACAACCAGAAGTAGAAGTAACAGCACAAAGTGTTTTATTGTAATGTGTTTTAAATGTAAGTTATTGGTTATTAAAATTGACTTTGTAGCATCCTGGACAGAGTCATGGGTGCAAGTCTGCTCCCACAGAAGGTGTTGAAGGGTATACTTGCTGATGGTTTCTTGGACTAGCCTGTTAAACATAATCTTGATTCTGCCCCTTAAGTGCATAGCTTTATTTGTGCCACATGTTTTGGCAAAGTCCTCGGTTGTGATACATAAGCAGGATAAATGCTGTGTCCTCATTCAAGCAGTAGCATAGCAGATGCAGCATATCTCCCTTAGCCATCTCTAACACTGTGGTTGTAGGCAACAAATCCAGGCAACTGTGTCTGACATTATACTCAAGTTTAGTGATTTTCATGGGAACATTATTTGCTTTGATATGTTTCCACAGCTTTTCTTCAAGTTCCAGAGAACTGCTAGACTCATGTGCCTATAGGTTGCAATGCCAAGTACTGGGCAGGATGTTTCTCAGGAGAGGATTTTGTTATGACTCTTGAAATCTAGGTGCTTTATGCAGGTAGTGTTCATTTCCTTTTAGTAGTTCATACATGGGTTCCCAGAAGGCTACACCATAGTAGGGAGCCGCATAGTGCATTGATTAGCGTACTGGCTTCGCATATTAGTGGTCCTGGGTTCATTCCCCAGTTGAGGTGGAAATGATTTTCAGATCGCAACGGCTTCTGGGTCGACCCAGCCTTAAATGGGTACCAGTGAAAACTGCGAGGGAGAGGAGATGGTTACCACCCTCATTTGCAAAGCCTCTCAAATGAGAGATTGCTAACATCTCACACCCCTACAGTATTAATAAATGCTATGGGTTACTTTACTTTTTACTTACACCATAGTGGAAGGCCAAGTTGAATGTGGAAACATGAAGTAAGGTCGTGGCCAGCATGGTTCCTTGCCATGCACATGAGACATGAGCATCAAACAATTCTGTGCCTCTATTCCCCTAGTAAATATAATCTAAAAAGTCTTTGGAGGACTGCATCGGAGATCATAGTAGCTGCCTCAACCATCATAACTTTTGTTTCTTGTATCAAGTATATATCTAAAGTTTGCTAAACCAGTCACAAGTTAAAGTAACATTATAATTCATAGCTAAATTGTGTGTATTTACATATGATTATGTGCTCAATAGTAGTAGCTCTTAGGTAGTGTACTAGCTAAGTAGTCTAGTGCTCTCTGGTTTGACATTATATCTAGAGCATAATGGGGCACAATGGAGCAATTCTACTACTGACTGTCTCATCAAGATGCTAAAAATCACTATCCATAGTAAAAATTGTGTCAAAATGTTAAGCAAAGAAGTAGAATCAGGCAACAAATCCAATCCAATATACCATACCAGCTTTAAAGAAACCAATAGCCCACTTTATCTTATTCTAGCGTAGACTATCATTTCAAATAAGTTTTAAATATTTAAATCAACCTCTACATACTGAAGATTTCTCATACAAATGAATGTTCATATATAGCTTCAGTTCAAATGCTCAAACACATAATTCAAGACTACCCAGCCCTAATGTCTGAAATGTCAGATCTTAGAGTGTAGCATAGAGGTAACTTCAGAGCTACCACTGAGACCTAAAAAAAATATACTTTTCTCAACTTAGAGAATATAGAATGACCCATTTATCTGGATTCATATACAAATACAAGATGGTTACTAGAAATACAAGAAGAATCATCATCATCAGGTGCCATGCCGGGTGGCGTAGGCGGTCATGGCTCTCCACAGCTCTCTGTCCACAATATTATGTATCAAAGTCGTTGTTGTTTCTTTGCTGTGCCAGGTTGTCAAACTGTCTAATATTTTCTCATGTTGTCGCCCTCTGTCTCTGGTGCCTACAATCTTGCCTGTTGTGATTATGTTCTCTAAACCTGCCTGTCTCATGAAGTGGCCAAAAAAAGAAGATTGCCTTTTTCTTATATTGTTGATTAAGGTCCGTTTCGCATTTAACTCTTTTAACACCTCTACATTAGTTTTTCTGGCAGTCCATGGTATTCTCAGCATTCTTCTGTAGAACCACATCTCTGTTGCCTCCAATCTCCCACTTTCCAGTTTGTTTATTGTCCAAGACTCGCACCCATATGTTAGTATAGGGGTTATATAGCACTGCAGAACTCTCTTTCTCACCTCTAATGACAAGGTCATATTACACAGTATATTTTTCATTTTTCTGAATGTTGTTTTTGCCTGTCCTATTCTGCATCTTATTTCTGTTGAAATTCTTCCATCTGCTGTTATAATTGTACCTAGAAATTTGAATTGGTGGACCTGTTTTAATACTATATCATTCACTATGATCTTGCAAGGTGTGTTATTTTCTTTCTTTGAAATACCCATTACTTCTGTTTTCTTGATATTTAGGAAGAGGCCTTTCTCTTTGCTTTCTGTGACTACTACTTTAATTAAGTTTTGAAGGTCTTCCTCACTTTTTGCAATCAGAACAGTGTCATCCGCATATCTCAAATTATTTATGTTATGTCCTCCCACTGATATTCCTGGGATATCTACTATTGCACGCAATATGTTTTCACTGTATAGAGAGAACAGGTCTGGTGAAAGCACGCATCCCTGTCTGACTCCTTGTTTTATTTGTTGAAAAGGGCCAAATTGCTTTCCTACTCTTATTGCTGCTGTTTGTTGCCAGTACATGTTCTTGATTATTCTTAAATCCTTGCTGTCAATGTTCAGATTCTCTAGCATGTGTATAATTTCGCTATGTTTAATTTTGTCAAAAGCTTTAGTGTAGTCTATAAAACAGAGGTACAGATCTGTTTTTACCTCTATAGACCTCTCTATTAGTGTTCTCAATATATAAATCGCATTGTTGGTGCCTTTGCCTTCTACAAATCCACATTGTTCTGGACTTATTTCTGGTTTTATTTTGTTTCTCACTCTCTTCATGATGATTCTGAGCAGTATTTTGGTTATTTGGCTCATGAGGCTCACAAGAAGAATACACTCCAAATGAACTTGAAAACAAAATAAGTGACATTTTCAATGACTGCAAAAAACATGCTACACAAAAAGAGCAGGAAGAAGAAAGAGTATATATCAGAAGAAACTATGCGCATTATCCAAGAAAGAAGACACATCAAAAATAGTTGTAAAAACAGAACAAATTATAGAATCCTGTCAAGAGATATACAAAGAAGAATTAGACAGACAAGCAAAACTACATAAACAAAATATGCCTGGAAATAGAAGGTCAGAAAAGCCAAGGTAACAGTAAAACGATGTTCGAAAATGTACGACACCTAAGAGACAGCAAACCTCAACCATCATTAAAAGTGCTGAAAGATAAACAAGGAAACATACTAACAGAAGAGAAGCATATCTTACATAGGTGGAAGGAATACTGCACTGAGATGTATAATGACCCAAGAAAAACAGAACAATAAACGAATATGAAAAGGAGCCAGAACCCACAAAGGAAGAAGTAAGATACGCAATAGAAAGTTTAAAGAAAGGTAAAGCCCCAGGCAATGATGGCTTAACAACAGAAATGATACACGCAGGCGGCGAGGCCGGAATCAAGATTTACCACAAACTCTGCTGCAAAATATGGGAAAGCGGTACATGGCCGGATGAATGGAAAAAATCATTATATATACCCCTCCCAAAAAAAGGCGAGCTTCAGATTTGCTCTAACTACCGAACTATAGCCCTTATAAGTCAAGCAAGTAAAATAATGTTAAACATCATAATGCAAAGAATCAAACAGAAATTAGAGATGGAGATAAACAAAACACAGGCTGGTTTCAGATCGGGCAGAGGAACAAGAGATCACATTCTTAACATGAGATTGATCATAGAAAAGTGTAGGGAATTTTCAACTGACCTGCACATGTGTTTCATAGATTACTCAAAAGCGTTTGACTGCGTCCAACACCAGCAACTATGGGAGATAATGAACAGCATGGGTTTCCCAAGACATCTGATTCATCTAATAGAGGAACTTTACCAAGATCAAAAGGCTGCAGTGAAGTTAGAGGACGATCTCTCAGAGTGGTTTGAGGTACAGAGTGGAGTAAGGCAAGGGTGCACACTCTCCCCATACCTGTTCAACATCTACGCTGAAAGTATAATGAGGAACGTGAGAGAAGACATACACAACACTGACTACCACGCTTTAAACATAGGTGGATTCCTATTCCCGGAACTACGCTACGCAGACGACACAGTGCTTCTTTCAAACGATATAAAGGGATTGTAACAACTAATCAAGAACACAAAGAAATATAGCGAAGCACAAAATTTGTATTTAAACACGCAGAAAACAAAAATCATGTCAACAGATATAACAACACAACAACCAAAAATCAGAATAGACAATACCGAGATAGAATGTGTGGATAAATTTGAATACTTAGGAGCAAACATCAACGGTGCAGGAGACTGCATGGCAGAAATAAGAAAGAGATTGGCAATGGCATATTGCAAAATAACACGGCTGAAAAACATATGGAAAAACAACAAAATAGAAACGAAAGTGCTAATGTTATGAACTTTTATTTTTCCGGTTGCAACATACGGCTGTGAAACATGGACTCTAAGTAAAACAGCGACAAAGAGGATCAACGCCTTTGAGATGAAATGCTACAGGAAGATACTTAGAATATCATGGAAGCATAAAATCAGAAACTCAGATATTATAAACACACTGAATATTCCAGAGTGTTTGTTACTAAACATAATAACAAAAAGAAAACTATGCCTGTTTGGTCATATGAAGAGACATAACTGTTTAGAAAGACAAATAATGGAGGGAAGAGTACCTGGGAAGAGGAGAAGGGGCAGACCAAGAAGACGATGGACTGACGACATACATTAAAGATAACATGAATACATCGCTAGAAAATGCAAGACAGAGAGAGGTTCAGAGAGTTCATTGGGAAGACAACGTTCTGGAAGGAATACGTCCCATGACTCATACAAAAAGAAACATAATATTCTTCTACATCTGTTGGTACAATATATGCTGATCTAATATAGTTTTTAAGAAAAGTTTGCCACTCATTTGTTGATATATTCAGAGCATAAATGTTTGTATACTCTTTGTCTTTGTTAATTCTCAGACATGAAATTTCAAAGACAGCATTGGTCAGCTTCTTCTAGCAAGGTCTTATAAGAGCTGGTCCTAAAATAACACTGATGCTGACAATATAGTTCTTCTCTACTTTTTATATATTGTGTACATTTATAACTTATCTCCATAAGTCATTTTGTCTGTGTTACAGTCATACTTATCAGATTTCCTATGGAAACTGTGGTAGGGTAGTGGCTAAGAAACTCTCTTGCTGACAAGGTGCGTACTGTTCAAAGTCACCAGTGGTGTGCAAAAAAATTGTGTGATTGTCGCTGCCACCAAAAAATCAAGTACCAAGCATCATGTCCTGGGAAGGTGAAGTAACCACTTGAACCTGCGTTCTATAATTGGTACTCTCGGCAGGTGATGTGCTGCTTTGCTGAGAGGGATAGAGTATATACAGTAAAATCTGCCTCTATTCAACAGAAATTTGTCTTCAACAGAAATATTTCCAGACTTGTGATTTTGTAGCTGAAATCATGTTAATTATCCTGGATTAAGTTGAAACTATCTAACCAGAAACAAAAATAGCTTTTATACAGAAAATTATAATGTTCGAAATGGGAAAAGATCAAAGAATTTTGAAACACCAGCATTATCTTTATACAAATAGAAAAAATAATTCTACCTGTTTCTGTAACAAGATAAGAGGGTGTGTTTTTTTTTACACCTGTCTGCATTCTAAACCATGTAGAAGAAGGAAAAGCTATTTAGTCTGAGCAAAGACATCAATAGATGGAAAAATCAAAGAATTTTTTCATTTCCTTTTCAGGACATAGAGATCAACCGACATTTCTTGGTGGTAGTGATCTTCTAGGCAATATAAATATGTTCATTGGGTTGCATTTACTTTATGAATTATGCACAGTTGTTTGGCAGGGTTGAAACCTTGTGCCTTGCCTGTCCGAGATGTGCTCTATGCCTCTCTGTTACAAAGTCGACAAAGTGTATTATACAATATTGTGCCAACACTAAATTCTACAATATTGTACCAACACTAAATTCTACAATATTGTACCAACACTAAATTCTCTTGTACACTGAAGAGAACTCATGAGCATAAACAAACTATCATTCTTTAGGGTATACACATTTGTATTACCTTGGAAAGCACATGATTATTATTAATCAGTTAAATTATAGTGTGAATAATACATGAGTGTGGTGTTTATTTTATCACAGTTACGTGCATGTCTCTGAATACATTTTCCTAGCAAAACTTGAGTAAACGGACACCTGGCTTTAGCAGAAAAATGTCCCAGTCCATTTTGTAATTTTGAGTAATATTTTAGTGGCTATGTTGTTCTCAGTAACTGATCCCAGCTGTACTAAATTCTTCCCCCCTTTACTGATCCTTCTCTTGTCCTACAAAAGTACGAGCTTTCATGGTACTCAGTTTTTATTGACACCTAGAAAATATATACTGCATGGATGGTTGGTTTACCTGTACTAGCACTTTCAGAGTGAAAATAATTTTAGGAATGTGAGGATAGACAAAAAGAAAATGGTTAAATGACCAATAGCAATAAGATAGATGATTGAGTAAACTCATTTGGAGCAGGTAAAGGGTTAAGACATGTTTTACTACCGGTTTATATAAAGAAAGACAGAGAGACTGAATACGATGAAATCAATCCTATATGCCTTTTGAATCCAAGGAATAAAGGCATTCTTACATCATTATCATCAAACCCATAACCTTTTGGGGTCATAGGAGTGTCACTCTGGAAATATCAGCACAAAAATCCCAACATGTCTCTCTTTTATCAGTTACTTGTTTAAATGTGAAAAATCTTAATCCTGTCCAGTTTTTAATATTATCAATCAATAATTTTTGTCCTCTTCTTTCACCCTTGATCTAACCACATCATTACATTGTACAAGCTGAAGGTAACAATAGTCTGGGATATCACTGATTAGGCAGTTGAACACCGGTGCATTTAACTGCATGATATGATGCAGGTTCATAGCTCAACTGCTGTTAATATACCTTTAGTTTGTTAAGAGATCAGTTTGTTGTAGCTTGTTCAGAATCATCAAATGTGGCACAGCAGTACCTGCAAAGGTGCTCGCAATAGCATCAAATATCAGAAACGCATAAAAATATGTTCTGCCTATAAGAACGGAACAGCAAACCACATTGTCCACACTGATCACATGTGTGTGTCCTCAAATATGGTAGGGATTCTGTGCCAAAATTTGACTTTTTAGTTATCTCCACACACATGCTAGAGAGACGCAACAACTCTGAGACATGTCATCATCATCTGCAATGGACAGTTATTAATTAGTCTTATACAGAGTGTGAAGATTAATGCCTGTTTTTTTTTACCATTATCATTGAGGTGTTTTTTTTTACCATTATAATTGAGGTGTATATAGAATATTAACCATATTACTATCAACCATCTCCCTCCAAGTAATCCTGCCCTGTATAATTCTCTCTCTTAGGTAAAGTGCAAAATGATCTATATAAATCACTAAGAAGAAATATAATTCTCTCATATTGCCACTTGCTTTCTCTTTTCTCATATCTTCAACATCCTCTCCATGTGTTTTCTATTTACTTGTCAGATCTTTTTTGTACCTTTGGAATTCCATGACAGTGTCAGGATATATTGTTTAACTCTTAAAATACAATGGGGCCACTTCAAGATGTTTGCATTGTTACATACTGCCACCAAAAGTGGCTTTTAAAATAGTAGCATCTCACAAAGCACTCTGGTTTTTGTTTTGCTTATCTCAGAGTTGATGTATGCAAATGATGTTTCAGTATCATGTTGTGTTAATTATATAATGTTATTTTATGCATCTGTATGTGCATTTAATTCTCCTGTGTGTTACATCATATGATTTATGTGTGGATATATTGTATGATCTAGCATAGAAAGCCTAGAAACCACATTGTAATCTTGGTGCTAGGCAACAGAAAACTGAATTCAATAAACATCTCATTGTATACCCATATATGTGCACAGTCCATTTCACATTGCATTGCTGACAATGTCATCATCAAAGCACTTTAACAGTAAGCAAATCTATCTATATATATATATTGTCTTTTCTTTGCTTATGCTGTGCGGTTTCACAGGATTGAATGATGATTGGTTTTCAGGTTATTGCATATTTGGTCACTTGGTATGCAGTAATACTGTGCTATGTCAAAATGTTGGTAACTCATTCAAACCACCTTCTTCTTGGTTTTCCTCTGTATCTTTTGTAAGCAAATCTAAGATCTTTAAATCTGCAACATTTTGAACCTTCAACATTTTTACTGACATCCTATACTTTATAAATCTGCCTAAGTTTGTGTTTCTTTACTTCGCATATGGAAGAATAAAGTTATGTTAATGGCTAGTGCTGTATAAATGATTTTTTTTTAGTGTAATTGGTTACTGAACTGACTTAACCATTAGGTGCACAATCTCCTGCAGCAGAGGTTGAAGACTTTTTATATGTCCAAATCTTATTTGTCTGATAAGAAAATATTCATATGAATATTTTTACTTTTAAAAAAATGAAAATTTTGTGGTAATAAAATAACTGTCAAAGAGTCTTAGAAAATTTCAGTCCAGACATGAACTGCAGAGGGCTAATGAAAACTAGATACCCGGTAGTTTGTCTTTGATCCATTAGTCACTGAGTATCAGCTCTTGATGGATTGGACAGTTTAATTTCATTAACAGATGACTTAATGCATCTCCGAACAGACTAACATGTCACCAGGGTTCCACTGAAGTTGTATGATTAGGAAAACTTCAGCACTGTCTTTATACTGAGTAACCTAATACTGAAGTTTAATTCGAATTATTTACATACAATTTTTTGGGACTCATCTCATGTCTGGAATATGTTAAGAATTAAGAAATGGAGTAAATAGCAGACAAATCAGTTTTGATAACCATACTGAAAGGTAAAGTTGAAGGCCAACAGGTGAGAGAAGGACAGTGATATAAGTAAGTGGACAGTAACAAAAGATAAAAGTCTACAGCTTCCCAGAGTGTACCATCAAGGTGAGAGATGGAAGTTGACACCAATCTATGATGTGGAGATTGAACCTAATCTAAGTCATGAGTCAATCAATAAACCCATAACCCTTCAGGGTCGTAGGGGTACCACATTGGATGCATCAGCACACAGAGTCCTCCAGCGAATTCTATCCTCAGCGATGCGGATGAGTGTGGAAATATCTAGCCCTGTCCATTCCTTGATGTTTTCTGTCCATGTCTTTATTTGTCCTCCTCTGCTTCTTCCACCCTTGACAGTTCCCTGCAGTATTGTTTTTGACAAGGAATCGTGCCTGCATACATGTCCGAACCATGCTAGTAAGTCATGAGTAGCATCACATAAATTGATTTTTTAAAGAAAGTGTACATCTTAAATTGTATTGGTTGTTGTGAGCTGGACTCTGTTGAAACTGTTGATGTACCGTATCTTAATTAATGTAATAATTTGATGTTTTGGATTTATTTCTACAGATATTAATTCACCTTGAGATAAGTATTGCATTGTATCGCAGTTTTCAGTGATGTTAGTGTCTGTACTTTTTGGTGACACTTCTTGTCAGGATGACATTTTTGGACCTTGCTTGTATTAACTCTTTGATCCCTACTCAATTAACCAGGTGCCAGTGATGCAGCCAGTTAACAGAACCAGCTCTTGAGAGATTGAGTAGGATCTTGTTCAGCTCTAGTTCTCTGACAGAAAGTTCATTCTCTTCATCTTATATTTCATATATATTTCTTCTGCACTGAGTTATATACTCGTACTTTTCTTCCAAGTTAATTGAAGTATGTATCCTACGCTATGGTTGACAGCTAAAGCTGCAATATTTTGTACTTTCAGCCTAGCATTTCCAATTTTGCCATGAATTTTCTTCTGCTGGGCAACCTTTTGGCAGGTGGGGTGGGTAGATTGAGACTATTATCAATCAATCAATCAATAAACCCATAACCCTTCAGGGTCGTAGGGGTACCACATTGGATGCTTCAGCACACAGAGTCCTCCAGCGAATTCTATCGTCAGCGATGCGGATGAGTGTGGAAATATCTAGCCCTGTCCATTCCTTGATGTTGTCTGTCCATGTCTTATATAGACTATTATATAGGTTGGGGGGTCAATTACTTTTTTTTTCAATCCTTTGAAGTTTCAAAAGAAGGATGACATGGTTGTCATCACAAGCCAAACATTTTCTCCACAATACAGGGTTTGAAGTCTGATATTTAAAAAAACAATGTTTTTAGCTAGCAGCATCAGAAGTCAGTTGTCATAAGTTCCTTCTTATCACTACACTGATCGGCATGCTATTTGCAGTTTGGCTCAGATAGCTTGTGATTTAATATTTTCTTAACTCAGGCCTGTTCAGATACCAATTTTCTTCTGTGATCAATTGTTAAACATCCTGTCCAATATTGGACATGTATGGAGTGTTCTTTGCATTTTTGCAAAATGTAAACAAGAAGTCAGTCTTATTTCACACCCTCTGCATTGTGAACTTAAGGCAAGGAAATGACCACTTTATCTTGGTCCCCAGAGAAATTCTGAATGTCTCCTCATCAGTGTGTCAGGCTGAAATGTGCAGATACCACAGCCAAACCTTAAACCATTATACAACACATTCCATTCTTAGATATAGTTAGGTATAAGATTATCACCATGACACTTGGGTGCTCAAATCTATTGATTATGTTGTAACTGGCTATTACGGTTCTGCGTTGGTTGATAACTCTTCATTTGATTCCTAAATGCAGCTAATTTCTCGAAACACCATGCTTCCCTCCCAGTTTATGTAATCTAGCCATAAAAAGAGGAAACAACATTAGCTGCAACCTCCAACTGGTCTAGCTCCTTGATTGTATTAAAAATATTAGCCCAGTTCATTAAACTATGACTAGTCACTGTTGCCATACTGGAATGTTTAATCTTCCTTAAAATTGCCTACTCTTTAATTTTCCCTAACATTAGTGTGTCCAGGCACAACAAAAGAATCACTCTCTTCAGCACAGATTCTGTAATCAACTTCAGCTACTGACAGAGATAACCCAACTGAATGATCTACATAGTATCTAAGAGAAGAGTCTCCTCATTCATTTGGAACATAAGTCACTTAAGTTCTTGGATATATTTTCGACAGTGATCTTTAATTTGGATGTATTCAACTTTCATTTGTATTGTTGTTTTAACCCCAGGAATTAGTAGTGATTAGTCAGTTGAGTGTATATGTTGTTCTGTAATTTGAATGTATTTAAGAAGTCTTTTCTCAAATTGTATATAACTATTAAAGTAAATACCTTTTTTCAAAAACTGCCTTGCTGATTTTTAATGTAATCAACAAAAGAAGCTTGTGAGAAATTAATATTAATGTGCTCAATGTGCCGTCATAGGTGCACATGTGTGTTAGATCTGGCTAAGAGTCACAGTAATAGATCATTTATACTGTAGCTTTTGTGACAATTCCTATACCTTATACTCAGTATGTGCAAGGTATCCATTATCAGATGGGTGACTAGAAAATTATGAAGATTATTACAGAAAAAAACAAAAGTAATGTTTATAGGCAGAGAAACCAATACAATCAACATAAAATTAAATGATCAACTACTGAAACAGGTGCAGGAATTTAAATATCTTTGGAGTATTTTTACAGAAGAATGGAAAGAGTTCAAGAAAATAATTTTAAATGCCAACTACATAAATTATGAACTTACAACAATCTTGAAACACACATCTATCCCATTGGAAACTAAAAGACAAATCATACATTTAATATTCATACCAACATTGTGTTATCAATGTCAGATGTGGACATTATCAAAAGAACAAGCTTATGAAATGAGATGTTTAAGAAAAACAGAACAAAAAGAGATGTGAGGAATGAAAAAATTATAAGAACTGCTGGAACAACATCTGTGGTCAAATATATTTAAATAAAGATACTGAAATGGTTCTGCCACTTTATGAGGATGAACCCATATTGGCCAGCAGCAATAGTATATAATTTCAACACAAAGAGGAAAGTGGATTCAAGGAGTTACCAGTTCTGAGATGTTGCAATATTACTTCACACAACCAGCATGCCACAGCCCAAAAACAAATTGTCATTCAATCCAGCAACACCTAACAGCACAAGCAGAGATTAGATGATAAATTAGACAATTCTTAATAGTGGAAATTAAATACCATATAAGGATATTCAAACACAACTGACCACGATATATTAATGATGAGACATATTAGATATATTCTGAAAAGAGCTCCCAGAATGGCTGAAATAAGTATAATCACAATAGAACTATTTTGACGGAGATAGAACCATCTAGTCAATAAGTCTATATTTTCGCACACACCACTCCCATCCCAGTTCATAGTAATTAGTGAGCAGCCTCACACATGCCTGTCAACTTTCTGAAGGCTCATTCTGCTGTTCAGCTAAAAATAATCCCTTAAATTTCTGTATTTTGATCCCAAAGTCTTTATAAAGATCACTTCACTAACGGACATTCAATGAAATTTGAGTATATTCTATTCAAAGTGCAGAACATCTGTACAAGTTAAAAAGTATGCATAAGTGCAATCAGGAGGTTGCTAACATGCTAATATCAGAGATGTTGATGGTGATTGATCTTGTCCTCAAATGGCAGTGTCTTTTATGACTGGATTGTCCTGATAATCAGCATGGTCGACAGCAGCAAAGATGTCAAGTTTGATTCAAAGCTCCTTACATCTTGTGAGTTCTATGTTGACCATTAGAACTCGTGTTTTGATGCATCCTGCTTATATATGCTCTCCATACAGCACAATCTTCAATCACAAAATCTTTGAACTTGAATGTAATTTCTACAAATGTCTTTGAATCTCAGTGTGTCATTTGATCTACTCAAGAGGAATTCTCCTTGAGATAAGTTCCACTGGAAATTCAGACACTAGAGATATCACTCCACCCTCATTAGGAATTCTAACACCCACTCCTCAGTTTTGAATTTTGAAATGTCATTGTGAAGATATTAATTAAACAGATCTGAATAAATACCAACAACCACAAGAAATACAACAGTTGCAATGACAGAAATAAAAGAGGCACAAAGATTGTGTATTTTATTGTCAAAATGCTGAAATGTGGATGTTAATATGATCGGAACAATTACATAATAAAGAAATGACAACAAAAATAGGAACACAAATCATGATAACATCAAAATTGACTACAATGACATCATCAATTAATAGAAGTGAAGTAACAGAACATCAAAGTATAGAGGCATCTATTCCATTTTTACATATTAACACTAGCATTCTAAACAATCACTATAAATATAATTCAGATTCACAAGATAGTTATATAACACATATAACTGGAGCCGCGTTAGCACAGTGGTTAGCGCACTGGCTTCGCATATGAGTGGTCCTGGGTTTATTTCCCAGTTGAGGCGGAAATGTTTTCAGATCGCAACGGCTCCCAGGTCAACCCAGCCTTAAATGGGTACCGGATTAATCCGGGAAGTAAAAACTGTGAGGGAGAGGAGATGGCTACCGCCCTCATTTGCAGAGCCTGTGAAATGTGAGATCGCTAACATCTCACACCCCTACGGCATTTATAAATGCTATGGGTTATTTTACTTTTACTATATAACACAAAGAGGAGATGGTATAATACATGAAGTAAAGTTGTTTGTTTGGAACATTAATTAAGAGAAATGATACACAGAAAGAAGTGGAGGCATGGTAGATGGCGTGAAGCAAATTGTATGAAACATGACACACGCAAAAACACAGAGGCTGGGATATTTTGTCTGGGTTCATTCTTAAACTCCTGCAGATTAGCTGGATGTAGTCTAGAGAGTGGAATGTATTATGTCATGGTTTCCAGCTTTTTAAGCTGAAATATCTGCACCTTTTGGCCTGACACATATGGCTTCTGGATAATGTTGACCATCTATGGGACAGCCAACTCCACCCCCAAAACCTCCTTATGACAGTGTTGCTATTTTATGTTTCAGGCCCTGGCAACACATGAGTGGGATCATTTCTGGCATGAGGGGAAGCTGATGGTATTGAGACAAGGAAACATGAACCTGTCTAATCCAGTGGTTCTCATATGGCCTTCCTTGGAGACCACGTAGACTTGTAGGGGAGCCAAGGAGATTAATTTTTGAAATTAGGGGGCCACATATGTGGCCGTCCATGGGAACACAGGAATGTAACCACTTGAATGATAAACAACAAGAATGTGGTGAAGAAAGTCAATGAACTTTTTTCTAGATACCAGGGAGACCACAGAAGAAAATGTATTCCACAAAAGGGCCATTGTCCAAAAAAGGTTGACAAGTGCTGGTCTAACCAACACTTTAATTATTATGATGTATGGTGAGGCATGCATTAAAGATAATAATCTACAAGACATATGTTCTCTCAAGTTCTATATCTGCAACAGATATTCTCTCAAGTCACATATCTACAACAGATATTCTCTCAAGTCACATATCTACAACAGATATTCTCTCAAGTCACATATCTACAACAGATATTCTCTCAAGTCACATATCTACAACAGTTATGCTCTCAAGTCACATACCGGGTATCTACAACAGATATTCTCTCGTCACATATCTACAACAGATATTCTCTCAAGTCACATATCTACAACAGATATTCTCTCAAGTCACATATCTACAACAGATATTCTCTCAAGTCACATATCTACAACAGATATTCTCTCAAGTCACATATCTACAACAGATATTCTCTCAAGTCACATATCTACAACAGATATTCTCTCAAGTCACATATCTACAACAGATATTCTCTGAAGTTATTAATTTACAAACATTTTAAACTTATCTACAACACACATGTAACCTTGTTCAGGTAAAAACGGTTCTCAACTTACCCACAACACACATATTATTAGTCATCAGATCATCATCATAGCACTTTAGACAAGTCTATAGCTGCTCTAATCTCATATTCAATGTTCTTCAGCATGTGGTAACTGACTTCCTGTTCTGTGTTAGTTGATAGCTCTTCTTTTGATTCCTATATGCTACTCGTTTCGTGTAACAGCACTCACAAGCCCTGCATTTTAGCCATAAATAGAGAAGAAAAATACACCCTATATCTTCCAACTCCATGATTGCATTCAAAATATCAGCACTGTCTATTGAACTGCCAGCAGTCACTGTGACCATACTGACTAGTCTGCTCTTTCATTTCTCTCGACACTCACTTGTCCAGGTACAAAAATGAAGGTAACTCTCTTCAGCACAGATTTTGTCATCAATTCCAGCCACTGACTATTTATAGCCAGACATAATTTTTCAAAGCATACTCATAGAATCAGAAAGAAACCAGACATGAATAACATTCTAGGACTCCATCCATATTATTGTCTTTGTCACTGCCATTATCATACTACTAGTAGTTCTTTATAAAGCACCACTTCATTGAGCCATGAATGTTCAAACACTGCTCACATGCCGAACCACGGACCCATCAGTGTGGATAATATCTGAGGAATTCTCACTAATTAGAGCCAGGACTTCTGAATCTATATGCATTGGAATGTCATTGCCACATTTCCTGGAAAGTGTGACTACCACTTCAATGGGAGTCGGAAACTTCATAGGCTTACTTCCCCACTCTTCTCCAGTTCTATATCCCCTAATGTGCTGACAAGTTCAATAGCCTCCTCTGCCCTGACAAGCTTCCCCTTCATGGTTTCCTTTGATATTTTGAATATGATCATGCAGTGGATGGTTCTTGTCTGCACTGATGTGCAAGTATGAGAAAGAACTGCAAATATTTGCAATTTCCATCATGGTATAATCCAGCAGGAAGTGCATTACCACTATTTCTGTATCTCTGAGGCACCAAAGAAAGATATGCATTACTTCATTCTATATCATGTCAAGTCTATGAATCTTCATTGGGCTACGGGTTAGGATAAGCAAGGCATACTCAACCAGAAAGGACTAGCCCTTGATATAGCAGTGCAAGAAGTTATTCACAAAAAACAACAGCCAACACCCTCATTTCTGTCAATCCCTTTCCTTTCGCAGTTTAACATGTCTACAAACCCCTTTTAATAAGCTCCGAGCATTGTGTAATTTGCATGTTCATTGAAACATAAACAGCACTCCAAAGTATTTTAAAGTTGATGATTTCTGTACTATCCATATAGATTGGTAGGAGGTTTTCTTGCATGGACGATGTTGTTATTCAGAGAGAACCATGTCATAGATGCTTTCCTTGGGTTTACCAGAGCTCTAGATGCATTACATGATCCATTTAACTTTGTAGATTCTGAGGATCCTGAATAGCTTGTCTTCTTTCTAAACCCTAGTACACCAGAATGCCATAAGCATGAGAGGGTTCTGCCATTTCCAATTAGCTATTCACTCATTACCTTCATAGTAATATATATCACAGGGGACAAATGTGAACCATGCAGAAGACATGATATATTGTCAGATCAAATGTCAACTGCCGCACCTCAGTACCACACTCCTCTGAAACAAGGCTGAGGAAATCTATTTCACAAGAAAAAGGTGTATGTTAAATTCTAACAACCGATCCAGCAGAAGATGCAAAGGGACCCTGTTGTATGTGTCCTCCAAATCAATTGCCACCTCACACTTGCATGGAAACCCTCATAAACATCCTGAGCAAAGACAGCTGCATTATACCATGTCTTCATCATCCTCAAGTGCTGCCTCTGCAACGAGGGTTGGCTCCAATGGGCCTCTAACATCCCGACTCTTGCTTTGGTTGTGCACTCAGATTAAACAGTCTGTCTCATATGTTTCTCTCCCACTTGTATCTCTGCCTAGCTCTTGATCGCCTCCCCTCAACTCTATCCTCAAGTAAGGTCTTCAACAAGGAATCATGTTTTTAATATGTCCAAAATACTTAATTTGTTTGATCTTTATTTCCTTTAATACTTCTTTTTTATATGAAGTGTTGTTAGAACCTCTTTGTTCGTTTTCTTATCTTTTCATGAAGTTCTCCCTATTCTATATATCCACATCTAAAAGGTGTCATCCAGTTGTTTGTTTATTGTCCAGGTTTCTGTGTCATACATTAGTATAGAATATATGTAGCATTTTATAATTCTTATTTTTAGTTTGTAATTTGTTTAGATGTCAACATTTTCCTCATGTCACTGAAATCACATTTAGCCATTCCTATTCTCCTTTTAAATTCCGTTTCACATCTACCATCAGTTGTGATTATGAGATATTGGTAATGTTATATTTGTTGTAGTGTCTCTTTGTGTATTTTTATGTTTAGCACCTTTTCTGCAATTTTGATGATTATTATAGTTTTTTTTTGTATTTTTATATCTAGTCCATAATCTTTACTCGATTTATCGATTTGATATATTAGTCTTTGTAGTTCCTGTTCACTGTCTGCTAAAAATACAGTATCATTTGTATATATCGCTTACTTTCTCACTGATCTGAAATTCCTTATATATGTTTTAAAATGTTCTCTGCGTAGATGTTAAATAGGCTGGATGATAAAATATATGTCTTATCTCTCTTTAATATTTCCATATATGGTTGTAAGTAGATGTAGCTATTTTCACACCTTATTGATGCAGTGTGTTCATTATAATCAGTTTGATGTCTTTTCCATCTATGCCTACTTCTTGAAGGCATCCAATTGTTTCATGTTGGACTCTGTCGAAGACCTTGCTGTATCACATGAAGCAAATAAAGATATTTTTTTGGAGATGTATCTGTCAATAGTCAGTTCCTGTTTTTCCTTCTCTGGTTCCTTTGTTTTTCCTAATACCAAACAGTTGTTCACCAATTTCAATGTCTATCTTATTTTAAATTCTTTCCTTTATTTTCTTGAGTAGTATTATGGCTATGAGGCTCATCAAACTTATTGTTCTGTATTCTGTACAATCCACAGCCCTGGGCTTTTAAGGTAGTGGTAATGCTGATTTTTTAGGTTTCTGTATGTGGCCTATTTAAAAATGTTATTGCAAAAAATGTGATAGTTTCCATACCAAATTCATCTAGAGTTTTTATTATTTCTACTTCTATGTTTTCTCATTCTGATTTTTATATTGTTGGTCCATCATTGTTTTATATTGTAGGTTTTTTGTTCCCTTGATCATCAAACAGGTCTGTTAAATATTCTGGCCATATTGTCAGATAGTAGCCATCAACCCAGCATTTTGGCCGTAGTGATTTCTGGGCAATAAATATACATTCAGTAGTTTGCCATTGCTATCTGAACAGCCCAGATGCACAATTGCCTGTGGCAGGGATGAAATGGTACCTTGGCCATCGCAGACATGCTCTGTACCACTCCTTAACAGAGTCTGACATATTGTCAGTACTTCTGACTTATCACATAATTGTGTTTTTTTGTGTGCTTCTGTCTTATCACATATAATTTTTTCACTCTGTTATCTTCACTGCAGCCATCCCCTTTTACAGGATTTCTCTATTGTGATTTGTCTTATTTCTTTGCAGATTTCTTCTTTTGTCTTCTTTTGTAATGACATTTCTATTTCTCTGCATTTTATTTCGAGCCATTGTTTTTTCTCTGTTCTGCATATTACGTATCATTTTATCTATTGTCTATCGCCAGGTGGTGTTGTCGTAGCTTCCATACTTGTCGTTGAGCATAGGGGTTTGTGAAGATGTAGTCTGTTCCAGAGCCAGGTGTGTTGCTCTAGTTTAGGTGTAGTTATATTTATTCAGGATGGTATTGATGTTGTCTATCCACATTTTCCTAGGTCTGCCCTTGACTGTATCCTGATTCCATCTTGTTATAAGCTCTTATGGGAAGTTGATTGTTCATCCTCAAAAGATGTCTAAACCATTGTATCTGTTGTTTCTCTATACATTTGATGCATGATGTGATACCTATTATCTTTCTGATGTTCTCACTGCACATTTTGTCGAGTCTGGTGACTCCGATAGCCTTCCTTAGGCATTTCATTTCGTAAGTTTCAATCTTTCTCTTATGTGTAGATGTTAGTTGCCAATTCTGGCATTGGTAGCATAGTATTGATATAAAGATGCTCTTAATCATTTGTTTCTTTACTTCTAAGTTGATTTTTGGGTGCAACAGCAAAGATGACAGCTGGTACATCACATCATTTGCCTTTTGACATTTTATTTCAATATCTCTATCAAGTCAACAGTCTTCTGTGAAGATGCTTCCTAGGTACTTGAACTCTGGATGTTTCAGTGCAGATGTGTCTACATGTAGATCTTGCTGTCTTTTTAAGTTTTACATGAATTATGCACAGCACTGGATTGTGGTCAGAGTTGATAGCCCCTAGGCATGTTTTAGTATTCTTTACACTATTGCTAAACCTGTTGTTGATCATAATAAAATCTATCTAGTTCCTATTTCTGTCTCCAGAACTTTTGCATGTACCGGTATATAATCTTCTATTTTCATGTTCAAAGATTGTTGTGCATATTTTCATGTTATTTCCATAGAACCATACAAGTCTTTCTCCTCAGCCTTGTCCTTAGCCCAAATTGTCTTAAAATGTTCTTGTCCTTTCCCTACTTTTGAATTTATGTCTCCCACAACTATTGAATCACGTCTGTCAATTTTACTGGCTTGAGTAGGTATTGTAGGTCTTCGTGGTAGTTTTCTTCTTCAATGTCGTCGGCGCATATGTTTGTATAAAGGCTATATCAAAAGGTTTTTCTTTGATATTTAGCATCATCATTCTATAATTGTATGTCCAGTACCCACTGACATATTTTTCAAACTCTTTCTTTATCAGTATTTCTACACCCCCCCCCCCCCATTAAATATAATCTCCTCCTAAATGTATAGAACTAAATTCTTCCTTTTGTGTGTAACCAGCGCCTTCCCATCTTAGTCTCTTACTCCTAGAATATCTATTTTTAAGCTTCTGCCTTTAACATTAAGTTTTCTAGCTTTCCTGCCTGGTGTAATATTCTAACATTCCACGCGCCTACTGTAATGTTTCTTTCATCTTCAAATGTTGGTGCTTTGCTTGATTTCGGGATGTACGTGGTAAAGCCCCATTCTTTTCTATGGTGGCCAACCAACATTCATTATTATGCCCTGAATGTGACATTATGACACCATGTTTTAATGCTGAAAAAGATCATTGCAAAAAATTGACATGCTTGCTTGAACAGCTGCATCTTCTTCCGCCTACATTTGGAGGATATCACCCAAACAGAGAGACATGTTTAAACTTACTCACCTACAACACAACACTGTTGTTTTCATGTGCTCATTAAAATTCACCTACACAAGATTGAACTGTCTTACCTACAACACAGATTTGCTCAAATTGAATGATACAGCATGAATATTCTTAACTAATAGAAATGAATTCTGTGTACTCAGCCCTACATGTGCAAAGTCATTGAAGGTCTTATGACAGCTCCAAAGAAGTGACCCATACAGCAATTCCAAATTATACTGTACCTCCAATAAAACATGTCAATGATTTAGACACTTATTTTTAGCTAGTTCACTAGTTCTATACAGATTTGTGAGTTTTCATGGTTGGACAGGTCATACCAGTTTGTAAAATCTTATCTTTCTTAAGTTGTGATAGGACTTTCATGTGTTTTGAATAGATGGACACTGTAGGAAAAACTATTGTCCAGCTTACTGTAGTGAAATAGAACACGTAATGTTTATAATAGGTTTCAACCAGCATGAGATCTAGGTTAGTTGTGATGTTTTCATCCTAAAGAATCTATAGGACTTAGATCTCTCTTGCCCAACCTCTAGTTATCCAGGGAATGTATAGATGGCAGGGTTCGGGTTAGTGGAACTAAGCACAGTGTACTACTTGCAAAATCTCTGCTAGTTATAGGCAAACAATATCCACAGAGCGATTTCATGGCTTCTGATTCAGTTTTACTATCTTTAAGGCATCATGTGCATCACTTCACATTATGTTCTTAGGTGCTTTTTGGGGACTCTATTTTCTCCCATTACACTACATCCACTGTATCAATGTGTGAGCAGTGTGATCTTTCTAGCTCAGTGCTATTAAAGCTGCCCCCCCCCCCCACAGTCTCCTGTTACAACTGGGATATTTTGTTCACTTGTACTGTGTTTTTAGTGCATATATTCTGTTATCACCACCGTACTACTACAAAAGTTCCTGCCAGAATCAGAATCTCAGATTAAAAAAAATATACTGTTTTATTAAAAAATCTCAATATCTTCTTCATAACAGCTTGGGTTATTTTTTTTTCCATGTCTGAATATATACACAGAAAATGTGCAGGTAGAAAATATCTGAAGTACAATGGAATTCCTTTATAGCACATACATTTATAACATATTTCCCATTTAACAATACTTTCCAAAATCCCAAATTACTTTATTCTTTATTGTGTATAATTATTTATAGCTATTGTCTTAATTACAAACATATTTCACCAATTCGGATCATTTGCAAGAGTCTGATGTCACAATGAAATAAATAAAGCAGTGTTTAAAGAAGTACCGAGGAAGTGTCTAGAATACTGGTCCCATTAACAATATAAAAAACACTGAAGGTATAGGAGAATCAATGAAACAAGGCAAATTATGAACTGAAGATAAGGAAAAGTTTTAACTAGAATATTAAGATGCTAGACCTTCAGGTTTGCCCCTAGGATGAAGAGCAATCTTTTTTTTTTCAAGTTCCAGATTTCCACAGCTTTTGCCTTGGTTCTGACACTATGGACAGATTTGACATTGACTATGGACAATCCTAAAGTGTGGATGTCTTAATTTCATTTCTGCATGAACTCATAATTAACAAGTCTGTAGAGGTGGCTTAGTAATCTGCAGTAGTCAGTTCAATTGACCGTCAGTTCTTATAAGAGAGAAAAGATACGGCTGCTTCCTAAGAAGCTAGTGTAATAGATGAGATTAGTTAATTGCTATGTTTTCTGTCAACTTTCACATGTATTGATAGTCAATGTTAGTTTTCGTATTTCAATAGCCAACCCAGTAGATTGCTTCATTTTGCTTTCAATTCTACCTAGCACACCAGCTTTCATTTCCAGTCATTGCACAGTGAGATAGTAGTCACAGTTGAAGACATTTGAATACTGCACAGCTCTAATATAATTGTGTGCAGCATTTATGTTGTTTTATATTGACTTCAGTATTGACATTGAACTGCCAAGAGTAGAATTAGCAGCAACTGGAAATCAACAAGAACACATTGACTCTAGTAAGAATTGGCACTCTGAAGAACACCATCTTAGATGGTGGTTTCTATTCAGAGCTAAGATTTATACATCAAGTGAAAAACTGGAGATCTTTTCAGTTGAAAAATCACACATAAAATCTATTCAGTGTTCTTCTTCTTCTTTCGTTCACTTGAAACATGTCTATATCTGTAATTCTGTCTCCTTAATAAAACTCACTGTCTTTTGTAGTTCATACAGTGTCCCATAGAGTTTTGATTCCAGTGTTGTTTCCTCTGGCCAATATGTCTGACTCAGCGTTTCATGCTCAGAACACTCTTGAAGTATATGTTTGGCACTCTGTGCTGCCTGTCCACATGGCTGTGTTGCCAATCTTGAACTTTGTATACATGTGACTGCAGAGTCGGTTGTGTCTGTTGTATATATGTGTGTAAAGTTATACTTCTAAACTTAATTTGCTGACAATAGCATTTACTGACTACTGGGCAGTGGTTCTACTTATTGTTTTAGGAAAAGGATGAGTTCTTCCATATTTTTTTCTTCGAAAAATTCTTCTAGGATGTATTCAAGGGGAATTAAATGGTAAAGATAATTTATTAATTTTGTTGACTTGTGCTCACATGATTCCTGTTGTGCTTTATTCCTTGCAGAAATCTAATGTTTGCTGTCATTTTTCCCCATTTATATTTTCCATTTCTTTATAACTCTTAGTAGATGTGATTTGATTACAATTTATTCCAACTGCTTTGTAAATCTGGCACATGTAAACACATTTGTTCAAAACAATATAATATATATCAATAAAATAACATGAAAATATAATGAGATGTGACAAATGATATACAGAGTAAACTAACAATAAAACAAATTGGAATGGGAAGTGAAACAACAATCTGGGCAAGCCATGATATGCTGGACAAAATCATTGTAGAGAGTGTCTATCATGGCATTGTCTCATAAAACAGCTACCAGTAATTCTCAATTAGAACTGTACAGACAAGATGTTATATTTTTAAAACATTTCAAAACAAAACATGATTATTATATTCATTACCTTGTGGGGTGTACTCCACCCCAACATGAAAACTGCATGAAGAAATAAAAATAATTTGGTTACAAATGATAACAAGAAAATGTCAACAATGGAATTGATAGATTCAATTCAGAACTTTTCATTACAATTATATGAGTACTTCCCTTATGATTCAGATGGCTTATAAACATGTGAAAATTATAATATAACAAGATTTTTCAATGGGCGATTTGTCACCATAAGAAGTAGATTTTTATTTTAAAAAAAAAAGCTTTTGTTTATGTTCTTTTATGTGACTAGGTATGTTCTTTCACTATAAAGCTCACCTGTGTTCAAATGTTTTCATTTGTATTAGATAGAGAAAAATTTGTTGCTTCAGGATTTTATCAGCCGTTTTAATTGATAAACAAAAAGAAATGTGGTTATTTGTGTGTATTGGTGTCCTGATTTTTCTTTGTTGGATTCAGCAGTCATGTTTTGAGTTGCAGCTGAGTCTGTAGCAATGAAAATACTCAAGGGAATTGTATGTATTTTTGTAGGTAATATAGCTACAAAAATTCTCCAGGATGGAGTTCCAGGATGGTCATTCTCTAGTTGACCTAGCCGTGGAGTTGAGGAAAGTAAACACAGTGAAAAGGGCAAGCAATAATCCTGTCATCTCAAAGAAATGTGATGCTTAGTATGGTGAGGAAAAGCCTTACAAGTCTAACATAATTTACTTTGAGGTTAGGTACTTTATATGTCTGTCTTTGTTGCCAGAAGCATTTCAAGAAGCCCAAAGTAATATGCTAAAATTCAGCTGCAGGAAATTGGACAGCTGATCATTTTGAAAGCAATGCCAAACTACTGAACATAAATACTGCCTAGAAAATCAATATCACCACAAAATGAGATTGTTCGTGATGTTCTGAATAGGATATGTAGCCAACATATTTAAAAAAGTATTCTTGTTTTCCTAATGAACTTTATATCTGACATGGTGTAAAGCAGTTTGTCCCTAGTGAAACAGCACTCAACAAGCACTCTACTGCATATTTAAATATTTCAGAATATAAGCCGATCTATTTATAAACCAAGGATGTAATTTTAATGTCCAAAATATGACAAAAGTAAAAATCCTGTGTATAGGCAGAGTATAAAAAAATAACACCAGTAATAATACTGTGGAATCCTGTTTTAAGAATGAAATGACAAGTGAAATATTGCTAAAAAGGAAAATAACACAAACTTTAGCAGTGGTAAGACAAGGTCATTTCTTTCATTTGCACCACCCTATCTGTGCAGACATAAAATACAACATCCAGGATAATACAATGCGTGCCTGGAGGCATTGCCAGTCCCATAGACCTACAACCACCAGGCATAATGTAAAATTTCCATGGCCATATTTCCCAACACTGGAGTTTTATCTCTTCACCACCAGGTACCAGAGTGTTCCAAGATATCGGATTCATTCATTCCTTCAGTGCTGTCTCAGCAACAAAGGTTGGCTGCAATGACAACATCAGCCATTATCATAAATTTGAAAAATGAATGGATCAGGTCAAAATTTAGCTTGGCTTGTAGATTTGCCTTCAAATCGCACTGTGGAATCATACAGTGTGAAGATGGTTTTTGCAAAGAAGACTGGACATTAGAATACACATTTCACTGTTGTTTTAGGATGGCAGATGGGGCATGTTTGCTCTCTATACCAGGGTTTTTTTTTAAACACAAGAACAAAACTCTGCCTAAGAAGGCAAAATTCCAAAGTGGTGTGTTTGTGTGTACCCACAAAAAAGGTTCAATGGACGAAAGTCACATTCTGGAATGGCTAGATAAAGTGTGGGGGCAGAGGAAGGCGGCTGCTATAATAAAAACCATCCATGCTAGTCTAGTCTGAGACTTGTTTCAGGCACATCTAACAGAGAAAGTGGAAAAACTGTGCCTTATGATGTGGCTGTCTGTATCTAATTCATGGGAACCTTACTTCCTTTCTGCAACCACTAGATGTCTCCCTTAACATAACCATTTAAGGACAGACTATGAGCAAAATGGAATGAATACTTTCATACAATTTAGTGCTGACAAAGATGGCAACATAAAAAGTGCTGACTATCGCTAAGTGGGTTAAAGAATCGTGGTCTGATATTTCGCTGATTTGTCTGATCTTTCAGCGTATAGATAGACAGATCTTTAAAAAAGTGCTCCAGTAATGCACTGGATGGAAGTGAGGATGATGCTATCTTTGAGGAAGATGCCGATAATGTACTAATAGTCAATAAGACAAGACCTATGACCTGAAGTCCCACAACAGAGGATGAAATTCATGAACTATTTTAGAATTCAGACATTGATTATGATCTCATGGAAATTGAATGATGTTTGGTACCTGTAGATTTTCCTGTTACTGGTTGTCCTATTTGACCGTATTCTGTGTTACTGTTTTTTTTATTTCTAATGCTAATGATTTTTAAACAATTTTATTGTGCTCGTATATAAGCCGAAACCCCAACATCAATAGCATAAAAAAAGAATACAAATTCTCGGCATATATTTGGAAATATACAGTATTTTGGTTATTTAAATGAGTACAAAATAATGATGTGAGCTTCCAAATCATATCAAGTTGAATATCATTACATTTTTTAAAACATTACAGTAATTGTTTGTTTATGTCTTTACATTACTGTGAGATGCTGACCTGACACAGAAACAAATAATGCAATGAAGAACTGAGACATAAGCTTGTAAACAGTATCACATCACGTGAGTTATGAGTGCAAGTTATCATCAGCTCACACCGGATAAGTCCATTGGTGCTCTGATTCTATCTCAATAAATCCATAAAAGTGTAGTGACTCACAGTTCCAGTTCAGTGTTTATCAATAATTCACAAATGATAGTTTCTCTATCTGTGCTGCTCCAATCTATACACCAATCTCCAGTAACCTTGAGAGTGACCATGGTTCACTTCTAAAAATCTGAATTGACAAGGTCTCTCAGTGCATTGATTATGTCAGAATGATCCATTGATGTACCTTTTCTATACTGTTGGCATGCATTCCAGTTTATCAGCTCGCTCATTAAACAGCCTCTTAGCGTGAATATGTTTTCTTTATTTTCAGCAAAATATGTATGTCTAACTCTATGTTAACATGTACTGTAAGTCATATATAATATAAGCACCATTGTGAAAACAAATATTATATTCTGGCACCAAGACTTAGAAACAAAGAGAGGGGGAGTTATATTGAGTGTTGAACAAGCACTCCTACCCTGTAAAACATAACCTGTAACAGAGGTCATCAACATTATTAATTAATATAACAAGAACATTGTCAGAGCACAGTGTCCCGGATTACAGAAACTAAGGAGCAGCTTGAGAATTCAAGAAATTAATTGTGAATGTACAGAAATTTTTCAAGTAAGACACAATGAAATGTAATTATTACATATAAGGTCCTTCAGAAACAAATAAACTTCAGGCAGGCTATTTTATAATTTTTTAGAGAGAAAAAAAAAAAATGTTCCTATCGCACATTCTTACTATCCACAGAATACCCGGTAATTGTATTTCGGTTATGCAGGAAAAAATGACCTGGTTCGTAAAACTGACCTGCATGGATTTCTGTAGAATTGGAGAGAAAGCACAGATGATCTAATAATAATTTCTTGTGGTGTTTTTTGTCTGATCTGTATAGGACACAGAATGGGGAGTTTATTAATGTTAATGAATGTGTTAAGTAATAAAAAAGAGCACAATTGTGCATTTATCAGCATTTGAACAGCTGATGGCAGTTCAAAATGAAATGGTAAATTATAATTTGTAGGTGTGTTTATAATATGTAGCAGAAAAGTCACAGAAAATAATTAAGCAATCATATTAGGAGTATAGACGTTTTAAGCTTTTTCCAAACATCAAATGACAATGTATTCTACAGAAACCCATGCTTACCAGATTTGGATGCATTTTACAGGCTGGTCGTATTTTTTCAATACCTGCCTTTCATATGCCACTAAACTTCCAAGCTCCTCCCACTTGTTTACAAAAATACTTCATTGACATAACAAATTAATTGACAAACCATACATTTTAAACATCATAAACACATGGACGTTAGACCTAGTAACCCAACTTGACAATTATACTTCCACAAGTAATTTCCTCATACATCAATCAGTCAAATAAAATGCTACAAACTGTGGCCCTAACATTATATGTTCCAGAGTGATTCACTACAACACTGGGTCATGCACAAATAGAAGTGACATGTTTTACTCTCACAGCACTCATTTCAGTTTAAATATGAATATTATATAGTGGAATCCCTCCATAGCACACCCTTTTATAAGAAATTTCCCTATTTAACAACACTTTGCAAATTTCCAAATTTATTCTTTATTGTTTGTACTGCATATTGTCTATCCCCAGGTTGATGATGGTCAGAATATCCACACTTGCCATTAAGCATAAGGATGGTGACTGGGAGCTTTAGTTGTCTATCCAAGGCCAGATGTATTGCCTTGGCTGTGTTGAATCTGTATTTGTTCATGGTTGTCGTGATGTTATCTATCCTTATTTTTCTAGGTCTTCCTCTGACCTTGTATCCGGATCTTCTTATGCTATATGTTCTTGTCGGTAGTTAGTTATGATTAATTCTCATAAGGTGTCCATACCATTTTATTTGTTCTTTCTTGATGCATTCTGTGCATGGCCGTATACCAATTTTTCTCTTGATTTCATAATTTGTCACTTTGTCTTTTTGTCATTCTTGCAGCTTTTCTCAGGCATTTCATCTCACATGTTGCACATTTTCTCTGCTGGGCTGCTGTCAACATCCATGTCTGGCATTGGCAGTAGAGTATTGGCATAAAAATAGTTTATCATCCATCTCTTGACTACCATATTGGTCTTTGGGTTGAGCAGTAATGGTAATATCCATCCATAAATCCATATCTAATCAGGGTCATAGTAGTAATACATTGGATGTGTCAACACACAGTATCTTATGAAAGTGGAAAAATCTACACCTGCCCAGACTATGATATTGTTTGCCCATGTTTTCCATTGGACTCCTCTGCTTCTTCAATCCTCAAATGTACCCTGCAAGATCTGTTTAATAGAGAACCATGTTGGCACACATATCCAAAACATGCAAGTTTTTGTTATTTAACTAATTAAAGTAGTGATTATTATATACCATACATACCTAATTGTGATTAATATAATGATTAATATACCATACAAACATAATTACAGACTATATTACTTCTGTATATAGCGAGTTTCTGTTATTTCGTGCTGTACATATTTTGTCAGCCTGGACCAAGTTGTTATATAGGGATTTCACTGTGGTGTCAAAAAGTATGATAAAAAAATATTTCTAGTGTCGTTTTATGGTTGCAGGAAATGCCTGGTACACTATGTAGAAATCTAGACAATTTAATTACTAACTTTTCAACTACACTAAAATTTAATCTAACACGCATATCATACTTATTTCATTTATAATGGGATTAACAGTTTTATTTTGTACATAGGCCATATGACCTGTGTGGCACATTTTGATTTGTGCTTAGAACTGCAAGTCTTGTGAGTTTGAAAAAAAAAATATATGAAAACATGAAGTTTCCACAAAACGATTTCTTAGAAAAATAAAAGCACTATCTCTGATACATAATTTGTGTAAAAAAACACTGCACTGACAAAATAATACATGATAGTGATACTGATTTCTTTACGAAGTTTCAGATTACATTGAATTTCTTGTACAGAAGCACAATACTCATACCACAACAAATGTTGATTCTTTGGTACATAACACATATCATCATCATCAAGTGCTGTCTCTGCATCGAAAGTAGGCTGCAATGAAACTCCAACATCTTGTGTCCTGCCTTAGTGATACACTCTTGATAGACTATCCTGTCCATCTCATGATATTTCCATCCCACTTGTATCTACTTATTTATTGCTCGCTACCCCTCAACTCTACGTTTAAGTAAAGTTAGCACATATAGCTAAATTATAATAATACAAATCCTGCCACACTTTATTTGTTAACCTGCACAACATCATTGACATAAAAAAAAAACTTCTGGGTGTAATCCACTAAACAGCATGGTCGTAGAGTTTTGACAGTCACTAAGCAATTTTATAACTATGATAAACAGATTAAATTTTGCTTTTTATTCCAGGAAAAAAGTGGCAACACTGTTAGAAAATCTAACTTCTTTTTCTTGGCATAGTCGTGTGCAAAGCAGATGGCAGATCCAAAAAAAATTGAGATTTGTAGTCAAAGTGATATACTCAAGACAATCTAGTTGTAATGGAAGCCATTGTGTTTAGTGAAATTCTTATGGACTGTGTTTGTAACCATGACAAATTGTTGGGAATTATGTTTATTTTCAAAGACAATATGAACACCATTAGTTTCATTATGAAATGACATCAGGAACAATCAGCATGGATATCGTGCATTGACAAAAAATCATGCTGTGTGGAGTGCGTCTAAGAAAAATTCTTGGATCTACTATTGAAAATTGGATCAAGAAGGTTAGTGACATCTAAGTGTTTTACTTAGTTTTAACAGATGATATTAACGTGTTTTATCTATTTTCACAAGATATTATGAGCACGTTAGTTCAGTTATGAAATAACATTATAAATATCATATAGCAGCATTTTTGAAGGGCATATTACGAGTTCAGACATGAACATGTGAGTCAGTCATTTTATATTACGTAATTGTCATAAAAGAATCTGGTGTGCAAGGGGGAGGTATTTGAATTTGTATTGGGTGTGGAGCAGGTTAAATGAAGGATTTTAGCCTCCTTTTGTCTAGTCATGACACTTTCAAAGTTGTCACACAAGTATCAGCTCAACATAACCAAATACTGGACACGTGACAGCTGTCACACACAAAACCAAGCTCCCACAACAAGAGTCCACTCAAATATCATACATGATACCTGTAAACTTAAATAGGTATATTTCTATATTTAAGCCCAAAACACCCAAACAAATTGCTATATTTGAATCACAAATTCTATAATAAGAATATTTTATTAAAGTTAAATACATTGGAATCCCTCTATAGTGCATGTTTATAGCAAATTTCCAAGTACTAGTCAGTAAAATGGATCTTATCGGGGGTGGGGGGGGGGGAAGAAACAGACTGTTTCAATATTCAATTTAAAATGAGACATTTATTTTTTTTTTTCAATATTTATACTCTATTCTGACGATAAGCTACATCCATAGCAATAGTGGATGGGGCTAACAAGAAAGAATCCTTTCACGAACATACTGCTATGAATTTTTTCAATTGTTGGAAAAGTAGTTAGAAGCTGGACGTTTTGTATTTTATTTATAGTGATATCTTTTTCTTCTTCTCCAGCCTTCATTCTCAAACTCCCGCTGGATCTCCCTTGTAGCAGAACTCTGTCCTACTAGATTTCTAGCAGGATATAGTCCAGAGAATGGAAATGCGTTGTGTTGCCGTTTTATTTGTGGCAATGGCGCAACACATTTGTCTTCGGCGGGTTATAGTGATATAAAACAAATGATAATCTATCTAGATCTATTTCCTTCAGTTCCCTGTGGAACATAGAGCTACAACTGCCACTCCCTAACTGTGCCCATGAGGTTCCAATTAAATTGGTCTCTCTCTGCACTGTTCTTCTCCAGGCGTTTCTCGGTTTTCCTCTTTCCTAAAGGTTCCAGTCAAGAACCTGTCATGCTTTCTTGTGAGGGTTTGTCTTATCTATCTCCATTTTATTTCTACCTCTTTGCTCATGTGGCAAACTGGACTTCTAGCTAATCTGGACTTCTTAGTTCTTTTGTTAACATACTGATCTGTTCCACCCTCTTTGCTAATGTTACTTCCAAATAAGTAAAATCATTTACCTCTTCAATCATATGGCCATTTATTTTTATTGGGTCTTTTTGTTGATTATTAATTCTCCTTTCCTTTTGTTTTACTGATTTGAATTTTGTGATTTCTTTTATCATGCTGTTTTTTCTGCATGTCCTGTTCTTAGTGTGATAGATGTTAATAATGATGGAACGTATAATGTAATGAATCAGCTGATTGAAAAAATAAACACTAGAATAATCTGATGATTTGGTGTACCGTAGTAGTGATATCATGAAAACTTAACTAAGATTTAATCCCTTAAAGAATAGTTTTATTGAGACTGAAAGATCTAACGTGTCCATACCTTTGCAATTCTTTTTATCATTATAGTCCCTTGAAGGATAGTTTTATTGAGATTGAAAGATCTGATCATGTGTCCATACCATTACAGTTCATCCCATGTATGATAATAGTATCATCTCATGACATCCACATCTCTCAACATTAAGCTTATGAAGTGTGATATAATAGTGGTAGAGCGATTAGTGTGCCCATCTCAAATACAACTGTGTCGAACTTTTTCGTGGTTGTTCGAAAGCCATCATCCACATTGTATGTCAATATGATTGGATGTATTAATGCTACCTTAAAATTCAACAAGAGATTAATAGCAATGTTCTATACAGGGTATGATTCAATTATTAATATAATAAGTGTGATATATAATATAGAAATAAACATATTGTATATATGATAGATAAATGATGATGAAATCACACTGTGAGGGCTCTGAAACACAAGAATATATCTCACATTTCATTCTTATCAAAGTAATCATTTGTTTTCCCAATTTATTCATTTTTGTGCTTTTTTTAATGTCTCAATAAATTTAATGTAACATCAGAGAGGGCAACTGTAAAGCAAATCCTTAGAATTGGAACAAAAGAGATAGGCACTCCAACATAAAAAAAATGCTATGTAGTACAATTTCCAACAAAGGTCAAACAAAAATTGTATGTAATCCAATTTACAAACACAATTAAATATTGTGCAGGACTCATTTCAATGGTCATCTGTGCTTCTTAAAAGCAAAAACAGATCTAATATATAGACCAAAGAGTATTGAAAACAGAATATTCAACATTTGAGTATAGTATCCTCTATGCTGCAATCTATGCGGATAAACAGAAACAATCTCTAAGCTGTACATAGAAACAATCTTCTTCAATTATAGTTCCCAATCATCATTGTTTCAATTAGCATACTTGAGAGTGGTCTATTGCTACTGTATTCATCACCGTCAATGTTTATTTATCTGGACTACAGCTACCAGTTTCAGTAACACTATTATTTGTTGCATTTAATACCATTATGTACATTGGACACATTTACTTGCATGCAAGCTAGTAACATGCATACTAGGTTTCTTTATTTGTGTATATGTAATTCCATTATCTGCCAACACACACGCACACTCGCTTGCTCGCTCGCGAACCCGCACACACACACAAAGAGAGAGAGAGAGAGAGAGAGATGAGGCATATTCAAATGAAACCTACTTGTACAGTCCTATAATAGGATGCGGAGAGCATGAAGACATTATTACTGATGTAATAACAAGATTGTGCACATTTATGAACAAATGGTCATTCTCTTTGTATGCTTAGTGTCACTTTGCAGGCAGTCGACACCATGACCAGAGTGATAATAAATCCATCCAAATTTCACCAATGTGCAGTGATTCAGTTTCTTACAGTCGAAGGATGTCGACCAACTAACATTAAAAAAGAATGCAGGTATGGTGGAAAATGTATTTCAAAGACAACATTGAATGATTGGCACAAATGTTTTAGGAAGGGCGACAAGCAACAAATGATCTTTCACGACTGGGTCAGGTACATGTTGCTGTGACAGAAGAAGCTATCACCATCATGGATGTAGCAATAGGTGTTGACCATCATGGATGTAGCAATAGGTGTTGACCATCACCAGAGTCTGTATTCACTAGCTAATTAATTCTCTGTGTCATTAGTGACAGTTCAAATAATTATTTTTAAGAAACTGAATTATCAGAAGGTGTGTTCTCATTGATACCACTGTTATTGACTGAACCTCATAAGGAAGAACAAATGGGATGGAGTTTGAACCAGTTGCAGTATTACATGCATTTCTGTCACAAGTAGTGGCAGGCAACAAATTGTAGTGTCACCAATTTGAGCCATACAGCAAAACAGAAAGCATGAAAACATCCTGGGTCACCAAAAATCAAAAACTTCATATCACAAATTTCTGCAAGAAAGGTTACACTTACTGCCCTTTTTGACCAAGAAGGACTCCTGTTGGTGGATTTTAAAGAACCTAAGGGTAAACATCAATGCTATCGGACTACAAAAACACACTAGACAAACTTTATACAGCCATCAAGAATAATAGTCCTGGCATGCTGTCATGCAGTGTCATTCTGTTGCACAACAATGCTTGTGAAAATTGGGTCTTCTGCCACAACATGTATCTGACCAGGCCATGAAAAATCATTTTGTTACCTGTTGCTCTTCCCAAAACATTCTTACACAATTCTTTACTTTGATTTTGAAATACATTTTCAACCATACGCTGCACGCATTCTTTCATTAATGTTGGTTGGATGACATCCTTTGGCTTTAAAAACACTGAATCACTGTTCATTGGTCAATTTTGGACAGGTTCGTTATCACATCGACCATTTTCTCAACTGCCTGTACACCACACTAATCATATGAAGAGAATGACCATTCATTCATCAATCTGTACTTATTATATTAATGATTACATCTTCGTGCCCTTCACATGCTGGTATAGGTGACCAAGCATGGGTGGGTTTAATTCGATTTTTGTTATGTGTCTTGCCTGAGAAGTATCCAATTGTCTTCTTACAGATGACAGACTATTCCCTTGTGATGTTGGTTATCATGTCTGTCCAAAGTCTTCTGAAGAGCAAGAAGATAGGCTGTCTCAAAGAAGCAAAGGTAGCAGCATTTATTCACTTGCTGAGAATGAGAAAGTCACCCATACTAGAAATGTACGGAGAGTCTGATAGAAAGGATAAGCAGATAAGAAGGAGGATAAGCATATAAGGTTACTGCTGTTATTATTAAGTTAAATCATTGCTCTAAGTGATCTCTGTGGTTAAGTCACCTGCCTAGTGCTCACGAGGTCACTGGTTCGATATTGGCCTGCGACATGTTATTTACATGTGCATTTTTAAAGAGATTCCTGGGGATTATCACATCATGCTATTTAGTGCCATAAATAGCACTTGGCATGTGGCTAGCAGCTCTGTTGAGGGGGTGAAGTACATGTGGGATAGCCTAAGAATAATGAAATCAATTTTCTACTCCTTGGTTTTAAATCACTACTACTGTCATTAAATAAAATCACTACTGCTGTCTTAAGTTAAATCACTGCTGTTATCATTAAGTTAAATCAAAGCGTTTTCATTAAGTTGAACTATACAAACATTTGTATGAGTTACAAAACACAGGTTTATTAAGGAGACAAAACTTCAGATAAAGACATATTCCAAGTGAACAAAACAAGAACAATTTTTTTTAAATCATTGCTGTTATCAATAAGTATAACAAGAAATATTTACAGGTAACTTTGCTGACAATCTTCTTCGGTCTTTCCATATCTTTAACACTCCTTAACCAAAATACTACTGACCCAAAAAAGGGAAGAAGGTGTTATAACTAAATATGTATCAATAGCAAAATAAATAATACATTTACCCATCTGCAGTTATCTAGGCTATACATTTATAACATACACAAATTTACATTGTTTACAATTCATTCAAAATGTGATTCCCTGGTCACAGACTATATTGTGTATACCTGGCTAGTAAAAGTAAATTTATATACCAGGATACACATAAACAAGTCACTGAAGAAGTGTGTAATTCAGTAATCATACTCAAAATGCCAATCTGTGAAAATGCCCGTTGACCAACAAGGTCTCAAACACAATGCTTGATGAGTCTACTACCACACCAACTACTGAGTTGACAGGATCAATAACAGACTAAATGAATGCATGATTAATTGAGCGGGCAAATGAACACCAGAGAGTTCTGAAATTCTCCCGAGTCCATTGATGTCTCTACTGCTAGAGTATGATGCAACAATTGCTACAACCAGATTCTCCGCTCTTGTCTTTCTTAAGTTGCCCTAGAAAGGAAACAAAATGATATACGCCATGAAAAATGAATGTGAAAGATAACAATACACAAAATGATAAAAATTATGCATATCATCATCACTAGATGCCATCTTAGCATCAAAGGTTAACTGCGAAGGACCTCCAACATCTTCTGTCTCTTGCTTTGGTAGTGCAATCTACTAGACTGTTCTAATATGGTTCTTTCTAATATTCAAATGTTATTGGTACGTTGCTTGACTCTGGGATGTATGTGTAAGTCCCAGACGTTTCCACAATGGCCAGCCACAATTCAGTAATAAGCTCTGAATGCGCATATTGTGTGCCACGTACTTTGTTATTTTGTCGTTAATCGATATAAACTCTTCTGCCTCATGCTTCTATTCATGAATAGCCAAATTTTAAATCCAACTTTTACATGTCACAATGACTGCTATGGCAAGGTGGTTTTTATTTCCATAGCCTAGAAAATCCTGCTCACATTAACAAGAAAACATGCAGTTACAAAAGTTGTATTTTTCAATACATGCCAATCAATTTAGACAGCTATTTATGCAGCCAGTACTTTGGGATGACTCATAGATATCAGTCTCTCCACGTAGATGCTGAATTGCATGCATGTGATTAATATATTAATATAAATAACCATAATATTAGAGAATGTCCAACAAAATAGAGAGTGACGCAGTAACCAAACAAATAAGTAGGAAATACTAAATGAAGTAGAAAGGTTACTGTAAAATACCTAACTATCAATAGTAAAAAATAAATAACTAATAATAAAACATAGAACGAGGACAATTTTCTACGTTGCGGTCCAACTGGGACTTTTTTTTCAAGAAACAAATAATTAAAAACACAAAAACCATAAAAATATAAACAATTAGAATGACTTGGACCTGTTTCTCTTACCAAAAAACAAGGCCAAATGACATTATGACACCCATGTCTAATAAGTGACAAATTGTGTGCTTAAATTTGTAAGCATATGTAAGCATAAATTTGTGCACTATTGGAAGACAATATATGACCATTGATTTATGTCCATTTCAGTCTTCCAATAGTGTGTAAATTTATGCTCACATATTGAACACATGCAATTTGTCACTTATTAGACATGGGTGTGGTGGTTTTGAAAGTTCTTTGTTGCTTGAAAAAAGCCCCGGTTGGACTGCAATGTAGAAAATTGTCCTTGTTCTATGTTTTATTGTTAGTTATTTATTTATTTTTATTATAGTATTTTACGGTAACCTTTCTACTTCATTTAGTATTTCCTACTTAATATATTAACCAGTAATGTTTAGATAATATCAGTTCATGGTTTTTTGTGTCCATTCTATAGAAGAATGAATAAACTTACAATAACGTGCATAAACTTTACAACTTTATTATGAAAAAAATACTACAAAAACCAACATATGACTTATGTCATTTCAGGAGATTCATAAGGAAGACTGCGTTCTGGAAAGAATAATTCTACTGTTTGTAGTACAAAAGCAAATACAAAGCAATGTGATTTATAGAACTACTAACTACATTGTTTTGTATTTTTATAATATAATTTATCTTACATGAGGGATTTCTCTACCACAATGGTGAAGCCAAGGTCCATGTGCTCGAGAGATTGCAGGTTAGAAACTGCACCATGATATCTTGTTTACAAGTGTATTTTGTAAAGAAGATCTCTGGGGATTATCAACTGAAGCTATGGAGTTACATGCTATGAGTAGTAATCTTGTTGCATACCACCTTGTCAAGAGTACATGTGGGGAATCCCAAGTACAATGAAGTCAATCCTTTATATATTTTTAGATATCATGTTGGTATAAAATGCTACTACAGTATTATCTACTATTCTCAAACATATCTCAAAATACTTTTATTTAAGGACAATGTTCTCTACCTTGATTGTTTGGTTCAGGCAGATTCTCCCTTGCAACAAGATGCATCACAGTGGTCTTCCCAGTTGGTAACTGAAGGGCTACAGAAAATAGCAATTTTATTTAGTTTAAGAATAACCCAATACATTGATTTGCTTCAAATTTCCACAAACAGAATATGAGAAGCCTATGCATCAGTTCAAACAAGCAATGATTACTAATAAAATATAGTCACTTTCAATTTCTTTGAGTTTGATGGGCACTTCTTTGATCAAATCAGTGGTGTTGCCATGGACACCAAGATGGGACCCAGCTATGCCTACTTGTTTATGGGCCACTTTGAGCACCAGGTATGGGAATCTTATGTTGTATTGGTGTTCCATAGGTACACTTTATCAACAACTATAACCAGGCCATCAAGTTCACGTCTGAGATTTCTACCTCCCATGTGAGCTTCCTTGACAAATGCAACCATCCTGTCTTAGAACATCAGTACACCATAAACCGACCATTCCCATACTTTCTCCTCGACACCTCTCATCTAATCACCATTCTCTCAACTTCTCCGCCTGTGGCACCTGTGTAGTGGAAAATAGAACTTTCTCGAGAAAGCCCTTGAGGTGAAGGATTTCTTCCGCTGTCGCCTATACCCTGACAAGGTACTCAGGTCTGTCCTGTTTTGAGTATGCAGCCTCTTCCGCTAGTACATCCTCAATACACTCTGAGGTCTTTCTCCTCTGCCAAACTTGTTCTCGCCTTCCACTCTCATAGCTCTGCTGTCCATCATTTCCTATTTTGACACCTTTCTCTTCTACAGTAGGTTTCCAAGACATGTGTGTTTTGCAACTGAACTTCCCCCCCCCCTCATACACTGGTTTGCTTACAGATGTGATAGTAATCTGAGGGATATATTGGTCTGGATTCATCTCAAGCCTGACGTTCATAATAATTTTGACACTATCAGCTGTAAATGTAGTAAATGCTACAACTATGCCAATGTCACCCAGATCCAGTCTGTCACATTCCCCAAAGCCACACCCTTACTAATGAAGAAAGTTTCACATGTGTGTCCCAGCATGTCATCTATGCCATTATCTGCATTCCTTGCACCATAGGTGAAACTGGAAGGAAATTCGCAGACCAATTCTTTATACATCTGCAAAGCATCAAAAACCAGACTGATACTATTGTTGCTGACCACTTAAATAACATGGGCCATTGGGGTGCCCATGATATTTAGGTGATGATCATTAAGTTGTGCTTCTCAGATGACTGGACCCATCACGAGTACTGGTATATTGAACCCTTTGGCAATCATTTTGTCTTCCTTATACTATAACATCAGATTCTCAGCTAATAAACATATGTTTACAATGACAACTGATTTGGATTACAAAAGCCAATTGACATAACATTTACTAAATTTCAGACATTTCTGTGTTTCTTTGATTTACCGGGAATTACAAGTAATGGAGCTCTGTTTTCCTTTTAGCGATGGAAAGGTTTCTCTGGAGCTTTATTTCATATCCAAAATACTTCAACCCTCAGTAGTGTCCAATGCATTGAGAAGAAGGTCTTACTCATAAGGGGTAAAAATCTAATTATACAGACAAAATGCTGTGAGGCTTCCACTAGAGGAAAGCCGCATTATCTAGGTACATCTTCTACTAAGGGGTTTAATGTTGCATAGTGATTTATCTGATGGGCCACTGTTGAGAACTTCAGATTTACAAAATTCTATACAGACATATGTATAAGTAAAAATTAGAAAGATGTACCTGTCAAAGTGACATTTCCATGCAAAAATCGGCCTTGGTAGATAAGTCTTAGTATATTGGTATCTGGCATTGGTTCTTCAGACCAATCTGATGATGATAAAATTACACATGATGCATATATTAAGTAACGTTTATGTATCTTAATGAATGGGGACATTAACATAAAACACAGCAAGGAATATTCAGTCATTACAAGCTAACAACTTATTGATATTTATGTTATGTGCATTTTATTTGGCTGAATTTAAAGAAACAATATCAAATGCTTCCATAAAATGGCATAAGAAATTAAATAGCACAAAGGATTATGTAGTTAACAAAAGTGACATCAACACACAAACCAGGCTCACATGTCCAGTCTCTTTAAACTGATGGCAAAGGTTATGCTTGCTGATCATTCCCATGATAACTCATTGATTGTACATATCTCATTTATCCTTACAGTGATCCTTGTTGAATGATGCCAAATTTCTCTAGCTTCATGAGCCCTCAACAGAAAAAAGTGAACCTCAGTATCAGAACGTAAAAATAAATTACTGTACAGATTGTTGTGCCAATATAGGAACTTCAAACAAGCATGCAGTAGTTTTCAATACTGCAAACCTCTGTGTTTAGAACAATATATCCACAGAAAACTATTCTAGAAGCATTCATTTTTGTTGAAAATATTTTCACTTGGTATCAATTGCCATAACTTAATCAAGTTTAAAAACATATGAACAGACTCCAAACAACATGTCAAAAATTCAACATGAAGATTAATATGAAAAGTCTGAAATAATGGCAATAGCAAAGAAAGAGATATCACTATCTCCATTGTATAATCAACACCTTAAACAAGTAAAAGAATTAAATTACTTAATTACTTAGGAAGCATTATATTGAGCGATGGGAAAAACAGTAGAGATACAAAATAGATGCAACAAAGCATACCAGATCCTAGTACTAATGACACATATTTTTAAGAACAAACAATTTAAAAATAGACACTAAAGTTGCATTATACAAGACTATTATTATCCCATCACTTTGCTAACAGTGCCGAACCTGGACAATGACAGCACAAGACAAAGGAAAAATTGTGACAGCAGAAATTGTATACACAGTTTTCTACTGTTGTCTACATAGAATACTGGGAGTGTCATTAAGAGATAGAATGAGAAACGATAACATCAGACAGATAACCAAAACAATACCAGTATTGGAACACATCAAAAGACAACAGATCAAGTGGCTTTCACACACTTCCAGACTACGAACAGACAGCATGCCACAGATGGCCATGACACTTAATACTTAGACATCACGGCTATAAAGCCAGAGACAGACCATGTAAAAGTTGTATCACAGCAATCAAAGAGGCCATGGGAACAAACTTACAAACAGCACACGAGAAGGCCATCTCCAGAGATCTCTTCTACTCCTGATGACGCAAGGCAAACAAGGGCTACAGCGTATAGATAGACAGACCAATTGCCATTCTGACAATGACTCTCTCTTTATTGTTATTTCATAAAGATCGTGCAGAGATGCGATAGATGTCTAAATCTCAATGGTAGAGGTGGTTGCCTTGAAAGTTCCATTTTGTTTCATGACAGCTCTGCCCAGCACACAAATTGAAACTCACAATCTGAACCCCTCCCTGGAAGGTCAAACCAATATATAAATGTTGGGTTACCATAAATTTCAGAGTTAAAACTGAGATCAGTAGTAGTAGTAGTAGTAGTAGTAGTAGTAGTAGTAGTAGTAGTAGTAGTAGCAGTAGTAGTTGTGTAGTAGTAGTAGTAGTAGTAGTAATACTGACAAAAGAAACTTGGTGCAAAATGGAATAAACTGAAACAAAGTAGCATTGCACTTATGAAGCTTTACAGATTTATATTTCTTTTGTATGACTGGATGTCAAAAGTAGCTATCTAGATTACACCTAGATGTCTGTTTACTGTCGTTTTCAAACTGAAAAATGAGTTAAAAGTACTAGAACAAATTAAAACATATTCTGCACCATCTCGAGGGAGTATGGCAGTTATGATTTGATTCACAACAAGTGTGTAAAATATTGTCAAGCAGAAAAGTAACTCTTTAACAATCTCACAGCAAAGGAAATTTATTACATGTGAAATGAAGTGTTTGAGATAAGTTGCAATGGTTACTAAACTAGATAAAATAAGAAATGAAGAAATTAGGAAGAGAGTAGATATAATATAATGTATGGAACATATTGAAAGACAGCAAGTAAAATGGTTCGGTCACCTTATGAGAATGAACCCAAACCAAATACTAATAAAAGCATAAAACAAAAGAATATCCAGATATAGAGCAAAGGTAGACTAAGAAAACGGTGGATCAAAAACATAACTTTGAACAAACAAGGACTCAATGCAACCAAGGTGATACATCTGGCCTTGGAACTGCAACTGAGGCTCCAACCCATACGACAACAGTACGTGCGGATGCTATCAAACTATCATTCACATGGAGAAAGACAATAGAAATATGATATTTAAAAAATACTAAATTAACAAATATTTATTATAAATTAGTGTTTTCTGAAATCAGCAGTACTTTATTTTTTTTTCTACAATACACAACAATGATGGACCAGCAATACTGAAAGCAGAAGTAGAAAACGCAATAAAAACAACAGAATGTGGAAATGTCACAGGCTTCGACAACATAACAGCAGACATAATTAAAAACTAAATGAATTTGATGTGGAAACTATCACAGGACTATGCAATGACATACCTATATGAAACAGGCCAAATACCTAAAAATCTGAAATCATTAATATTCATACAACTACCTAAAAAGCCCAATGCTGTGGACTGTACAAAATATAGAACAATAAGTTTGATGAGTCATAAAACCAAAACACTACTCAAGATAATACATGAAAGAATTAAAAACAATATAGATGCAGGTCGGTGAAGAGCAACTCAGTTTTAGGATACACAAAGGAACCTGAGAAGCTATACTTAGTATCTGACAATAATACATAAATATATAGAAATCAATAAAAGTATTTCAACATGAAAATTTAATCGAATGTCTTCGAGAAATAGGCATAGAAAAGACATCAGACTGATTAGAATATATATTGGGAACAAACTGCATCAATAAGGTGGGAAAATAGCTACTCACCATACATAGAAATAAGAAGAGGGGTAAGATAATGATGTATTTTATCAAACAACCTATTTAATATCTACACAGACAATAAATTAAACATATAGGAATGCCAGGACTGAAGATAGTGCGAAAATATTAAACAATCTGAGATATGCAGATGACATTGTTCTTTTAGCAGAAAGTGAACAGGATCTACAAAGACAACTTCTTCCCCAGCAAATATAAAAATATATGTATACTGATAGTACCTGTTTCTCATTGATTAAATACATTCTTCATTCTGTCCCTCAGATGTACAGTCCTACTGGTGACACACCTAAGATCAAATTCTCCCAATCACATCCAAAATGTGTCATCTATAGCAGGGTTGACATCTAGCACTCACTAAGTAAGTTCAAATTCCCCCCCCCCCTCACCCCGTGCACTCTCAGTTCACTAATTATGGTGCATTTGACACAAGCTTATCCGCTCTCTCATTTTCATGAACACTAGCAAATGAATGTTTTAAACTGTCAGTACAGAACTCTTTCTGATAGATATAAATTACAAAGTTAACACCCTGAAGTTATAATAGACATAATTAATATGAACAAGGTTGCTCCACTAGTTTTAACATGTTTTTCTTTGGATACCTAGTTTTTAGGAGAAAATGTGTGCCTTCAGTTACTAGTATCACTGTGAGAACATAATAATTTCACCCTGGAGAAGGTTAAAGAGTTGATTTAGCAGTGATAGTATGTTGGATTTAATCATTAAAGTATAGGACATGTTTGGTTAGTATTCAGCTGCCTGCACATTGCCAGGGCTCAAAAGGGAAGCAAAGAATAGCAACACTGTTTACCTTCCATGAATTTCATAAGAGGCGATTAAGGAAGTTTTGGGGTGGAGTTGGCTGTTCCATTCCATATAGGGTCAAAGTGATGAATAAGACATGACGGATGTGTCAGGCAAAAAGATACATATATCACAGCTAAGATGTGAACCACAACACAGAGCATTCCATTCTCCTGACTGCACACTGTTAATCTGCAGGAGTTTGAGAATGAATGCAGAAGTATTCATGTAGAACAAAAATACAATTGTTTTCTGGGTGAAAGTTTTTGTACTGTATAACTGCTCTAAAAATAACAGCTAGATGAAAAGTAATGCACACCTAAATGGTGGGGTGGGAAATATGACAGTTCCTGGTTGTCTCTTACAAATTTACTTTCATGCTGTTTGCATGTATGTTTTATTTAGAGTTGGGACAAATGTGGCACATGTAAAACCATCATGAAGTGGTAACTGTTGTCACATATACTCTTCACTTTGTCTTCCGAAATAAACCAAGCACCTAATTGTTTTTCTGGAGTGCAATGATATTGGTTCCTGAATAATAAGGGTAATTGAAGAACATCCCATACAGAGGACTGCTATTTAACCATTGCTGACTTCGATACATTTAATTGCATTGCCTGTAGAATGCGGATAATTAGTTTTTTAACCACATGCAAGCTCAAGAAAGTTTAGTTTATGAGCCGGACCCACTAACCACTCTGCCAAGAGTGCATTAAAGTAATTCCGACCAACAAAAATGGTATTGTACACATATCTCTGCTGGCTGGTGTAGGGTTATGTTTAGACTACAATAAAATATGAATACAATGAAAAATAATTAAACCTAGAGTGCATCTAAATGTAAAAATAAGAGTTGTTGTAATTAAGTCAATAATCATCACATATTGCATTACTGCATTGATTTTGTGTCTGTTAAATGTAATATTTCTAGTTATTGATCATTTAAAACTAAAGCAATGCAATGATGCAATTTATCACAAGCTGTAAATTAAAAGCTGTGAATTTAAGTTATAAATTCCCCCTTCTGTTCCTGAACTGCTTTTATGTTATCTTTACATACATTTATTATTGATAACAAATATTTAAAATAAGTTTTTATTTTACAAAAAAATAATATTTATTATCCCCTCTTTATCTAGATTTTATTGATCTCATAGAGCAGCTTACGCACATGATATTGACACAAATGATTTCATAAACTTTCTGATGCTGTGATTTTGTAATTCTAGGAAATAATTTGTTGTTATCTTGTTCATTATTACAATCTATTTTATTTATGTACAACAGTTAACTGTGTCAATGTTTCATTCTAGATGTCTTTATCAGACAAAAACCTTATTGTTTACATATTTTTTAATGTGTTAATTCTCAACCTCCTACTACATCTCTCTTGTAGCAGGACAATGGTCCTACTAGATTTCCAACAGGCTGTAGCCCTTAGAATCAAGATGCTTGGCATTCTGTCGCCGTTTTATTTGTGCCAATGGATCAACACACCTGATGCCAACATCGTTTACACATTACCATAGTTGTCCCTTGGTAAAAACGTACGGTACTCATATTTTTCATGATCATTTATAACTAGCATACTGTAGACTAAAAATTTGAAAATGGATAAGGTAATTGTACTGTTACTGACACTGATTTATATACATAAGTATTTTCTACAGTACTAATTTAAAGAATTCAAAGGGCACAGGCGATCTTCATCTTCTACATTTGTCCTCAAACTCCTGCTGGTTAACAAAATGTAGTCTTGAGAACGAAATCAGTTGTGTCAATGTTTATAGCTTGGCTGCAATATCCAGTGCATTTCTGCCATCACTTTGACTTGAATGCGACAGTCAACTCAATTCCACCACAGCTTATTCTCCTCTTACAATATGAATAATAGGTTACAGTATTTATATTATTTGCTCCATTTATGGGCCCAGACAAAATAGTCATCTGCCAACTGTAAATATACATTACTGAAACAAACATCTGAATTACTCCTGATATCACAAACTATTATTTGTCCATGAATAAATTGGAAGGCATCAATGATAGCTGATCTTACGGAGAACATTCCTTTTTGGAGGGACAAATTCTCCATAGTTTATTGAATATGTGTCTTACCATGTAACAGTATATTGTTTATTCTCATATAAAAGCATGCTACAGTGGATCAGGTTCTTTGCTCAAATAAATATAGTTAGTTCCATTTTGGCCAAATATGGCACATGAGGCAGCAGTCAATTCTTTCCATGATGAGCCCCTTATTGCAGTAGTTCTTCTGTATGGATTATGTCTAATATTTAGCTTTTCCTGTGGATTATTCTGCATTGTTTCTTTTGGGTGACCTGTTTCTTTAAAATTATCTTGTCTTCTACATTATAGTATGTTTAAGAAGTCTGTTTTCATCCATTTTAAGTACACAGCCAATGTAATTCCAGCATCTTATTATAAAACTTGACACAAATTCTTGGTTTGTTTCTGCCCTCATAAAATTGCTTGTTTTTAAAAATCTGTCCATTTTATATAGGTATTTAAATAAATTGTTTTTACGTTTCTATCTTTGCAGTATATAAAAAATTGGTGTCAAACAGTAAACCTACAATTTTCTGAGACATAACCCGGCAAGGAACTAATCTATATGCTTCCAACTAAGCTTCTGTGATTGACTACAGACAGGAAAATCAATGTTGTGTCATAAAACTACACAAACAGTTTGTCTTTAGACTGTTATAGAATACTGGCTTTACTTTTTCAAAGAGAAACAGATACATTGCTTGATATAACATCCTTGACTATGGATTCATTTGAAACAATTTTACAAAAGAATATGAAATTGTTGATTCATATACATTATATAAACAATAGACTTTAAATGTTATAGTTGAACAGAATTGGAAATTGATCAGTCTTTTAGTCAATGCAATTCCTACAAATACAAAATTAAATAGGTAAATTAAAGTGTTACCAATACAATCAAATCCAACTATAACAACTTGGTCTGAACCAACAAAATATTCATGTAACAACAGAAATCTTGTACATAAAGTGTACACAATCAATATGATTTGGGGATTTTAAAAAGTGTTGGTAAATCGGAAAATTTATTATAAAAAGATGTGCTATAGAGGGATTCTTATAATTTTGTTAAATGTCCTTTACAGAATGTTGTCCACATTTCCACTCTGTAAGCCTCTCGGTTCTGCAGTCCAGCCTCTTCCGGTGTTATGTTCAGAAGGTCTTTGATATCCTGTGTTAATTGTAATCTTGGTCTTCCTCTTGTTCTCTTGCCTGGAACTTTTCCCACCATCATTAATCTTTCTAAACCATTATGTCTTTTTATATGTCCACCTTTATTGGTTCATCTTTCTGTCCATGATATTCTTAGGACCTTTCTTTAACATTTCATTTCATTATTTTCTTTTCCATTTCGGATATCATTGCCCACATCTCACAATCACTGAAAGAATATAGCTTCTTAATTGAATGGTTGTAACTTTGCTTTTCCCTTCTTCATAACACTGTCAGTGTTTTATTTTATAACAGACTAGAGGGATTCCAATGTAGACAAAAATGAGATTCTAAGAATTATATACACGGATATCGTCTACCCCTATATTTAATTCTATTTGCCACCTTGCGTTTCGCTGATGACATTGATCTTATAGCTGGATCAGAACAAGAATTACAAGAGTTAACAGCAAAGTTGGAAAAAGTTACCAGTAAGTACAAAATTGAAATAAACACAGAAAAGAGAAAGATCTTAGTTAACAGCAGAGGCACAGAAGAACAGACCAACAATGATGAATGACTATAAGCTCAAGGAGGTGAATACTTTCAAAAACCTCTGATCTAGCATATGCAGCAATGGAAAATGCAAAGCAGAATTAAAAATAAAGCTGGAGATGGCTTTTAGTGTTTATGTCAAGGTTAACGGTGATTTCGAAAAGCAACAGTGATGGGGTGAAACTATATAAGTCACTGGTGCTTTCTGTTGTGCTGTATGGTTGTGAGAGTTGGAAACTTACTGTGAACATGGAGAGATGATTACAGGTTTCAAGTGCAAATGCTACAGATAAATTCTACAAATTTCCTATAGAGAGCATAAGACAAATTTGTACGTAGGAAATAAAATAAAGATGTATGCAGGTGTACAAGAACCATTGCTTTCAATAGTGAAACGATGAAAGCAAGCATGGTTTGGACATGCATGCAGACATGATTTCTTGTCAAAAACAATACTGCAGGGAACCATCGAAGGAGGGAGAGGCAGAGGAGACCAATTATAGACATGGATAGACACATGGAATAGACAGAACAAAATTTTTCCTCACCCATCCGCATCGTTGAAGTGAGAAATCGCTAGAGGACTGTGTGTGCTGAAATATCCACTGGGGTACCCCTATGACCCTGATGGGTTACGGGTTTATAGACGGATAGATAGATATTTCATTCTTAATGTTGCTTTCACTCTCAGTAACACTTTACATTTACCAATTTCCATTCATTTCACATTTGTCTAGTATTACTGCAGCCCTAATATGTCCAATTTATTGGGCTACTCTGATACATGATTTGATTTTAGTGTTTCCTACAATTTTAACTCACTAACATCAGTTCAGGCTTGTATATTTTGTTTGAAAGAAAAGGAAGGAATTGATGACACATTTTTTTCCCAAGGGAGGATGTGTGTGATCAGTGCTTATAAATAATAAATGAGAAATGAAATTGTAACAGTGAAGTAAACAATAGAGTTTGATAACACAAGTACAAACAATGAGAACAGTGGTCATGATAAAACAAAAGGTTTCCCTTTAGCTACCATGTCTTTTATTGGTGAGAGTCATGTTTGAAGACATGCATATAAAACTTATATTGATATTTCCACCGGCTCAACCTAGGCAACGCTGGGTATTACAGCTAATATGTATGTGTGCGTGTATATATAAATATATGTATAAAGGATATATATATCCTTTAAATTTTATATAATAAAGAAAGCGTGGTCCTCTATATGTATGACCTTTTTCATCTTTTAGATAGTTATTTCGGAGGTTTGTGTGTTTGGAAGCACTTATGTATTTGTAGAATGTGTCATAGGGTGAATCCTAGTCTCTGCTACTTTTTTAAAGATACAGCACAATAGTATTTTATTCTGTAATTTTTCACTTTTGCATTGCTTTTCATTTTTGCTACTCTATTATTCTAATTTCTGATAGTTTTGTTGTGAGTAGGAGTGCATAATTTATGTTTGAGTGACTGTAACAATTACAGAGGAATTTCACTCTTATGCACTTTTGACAAAATACTTCCTAGAATTGTGCTCCGAAGACTCACAAGTTCTAGGTAATTGAATCTATCCTAAATCACAATGTGGTTTTCATGGAAAACAATCAACCACAAATATATTTTCATTACGTAAATTACAAGAGAAATGATGTGAACAAAAGCAGTCCCTGTATGTTGCTTTCATTGATTTTACAAAGACATTCGATGTAGCAAGTCATGAAGGTTTATTCAAAACATTCAAGAGGATAGGCTGACCACCAACCTTCCTCAGTATAGTCATTCCACACTGACATGAAAGCTACTATCAACTTTGACGGTGTTTCATCAGAGGAATTTGTGATCAAGAGTAGTGTAAAATAATGTATTCTTGCTCTCAAGCTTTTTGCAATATACTTCTCTCCTCTTGAAAAATGCTGTTCACAACCAGGAAGGGTGGTATATTCATACATTCTCGTACAGATGGTAGTCTCTACAATGTTCAGAGGTTGAAGGCCAAAACCAGGATAAAGAAGGTCCCAACAATAGTTGCTCTTTGCAGATGATACTGCAATTACGACACACTCTGAGGAGAAACTGCAAAACCTACTAGCTGCCTTTTCTGATGCCTGCCATGAGTTTGGACTAACCATCAGCAAAAATAAGACACAAACTATGACACTAGCTGCCACTAAGTAGCCGCATATTGTCATAAATGGTGATGAGCTAGAGGTTGTTGACCACTTTACCTATCTAAGACACTTATTCAACAATAAATTATCCCTGGATCAAGAAATAAGCATCAGGGTTGGCAAGGTATCTACAACAATGTACAAACTAACAAAGAGGGCATGGAGAAACCTAAAATTAACAATAAAAAATAAACTCCTAGTTTACTAGGCTTGTATCCTTAGCACTCTCCTCTACTGCATTAAAACATGGGAAATCTATATGCCCCAGGAGAGATGTCTAAACAGCTTTCACAAGCGGTGCCTTCGTAGAATGCCATGAGTTAGATGACAGGTTAAAGTCCCTGTATACTGATGTCTTGGAAGGAACAGGAAATACCATAGTATTTCTATGCTCAATCTGCACAGACTCAGAAGGTTGGGACACACAAGGAGAATAGAAGATGACAATACTGAAATATCTATTTAATGGAGAATTGCAGTCTGGGAAATGATCTCAGGGTTGACCTCTACTTGGGTACAAAGATGTATGCAAACCTGATATGTATGGTACAAGCATTGATACAAAGTCATGGGATAGGATGCCATGGATCATGTTGCATGGATCAGGATGGTATAAAGACAAAGGAGAAAGTGATAGCAGTTAGCTCAAGGGCTGCATTATAAGAAGACACACAATAGCACATGGTACAAGAGGGTCTTGTGCATACTGTGGTTGACTCTTTGTCACTCCGATTGGTCTTGTAAGTCACATCCATCATCACTATGGATCACAGATTATATTTCTTATAGCACAACACAAAGATGGAAAGGTGCCTAATACTAATACTACTACTACTACTATTATTACTACTACTACTAATTTTTCCTTTTTGTATTGTCTTTAATTTTTGCTATTCTATTGTTCCCATTTCTGATTGTTTTGAGGAGACTACCGATATAATTTATAAACTAGTCGATAGGGAACTGGAAAAGCAACAAAAAACATAGTAAAAGCACACACAAATACTGTCTCCCTCTACAATTATTCACAGCTGTACCTTGAATAAGAGAATATATTTGCTATTTAAACATCCCAGACTATGCATACACTTTGCACTGTATAATAAGCAAAGTGGTTAATGCATTCCATATAATGAGACAGGAAAAATACTACAACTACTACTACTATCGCTAGAAAAAGATGATAAACATAATGGTGAGGAATTTATGGGTTCATGATCTGGTCATTATAAGCAGACAGATCTTGGCAACAGCTTAGCTGGACTTACTCTTTATACATTCATTTTAGCACATGGGAAAGGGAGGGGGGACATGTCCAACTCTATGATGACAAGGTACAGAGAGCATCTGTGATGGTCAAGGTGCTCGGTTAAAATCTTGCCATAGGCAATTGTGCATCTGGACAGTTCAGAAAGCAATGGCAAACTACTTATGATAGAAAATAATTGCCTAGAAAATTAGTATAGCTGGATGGATGGCTAATCACAAAATGCTGGATGGATGGCTACATGTATATTCTGAATAGGACACATGCTACCAGTTTTTTTTATTTTGTAGCAACATGACTTTTATATGCTACTGAACACATATTCATCATTCATAATGTACCTATGTAATAGGTTACAACTGCAGCAAAACTGTAATCCAACAGGAAAAATTAGAAACACAGGGTAATGAAGTTTCTGGTGCACACAAATTGATATTTCACAAAAAAGGTATTTATCAAGAACATGTACCTGTGTAACAACAGGAACCTGAGTATCTAGTTCAGGGTATAAAGAATAGTATCACCATCTTCTTTCCAGGCATATCGTGGGTGAGGACTATGGAAAAGTGGAGGATAGACTGAGAACTTGTCACCTGTGAGAAAAATCATTGTCACTTCATGGCTTGTCTTGATGTCTTACAATGAAGAGATGCAGGCCAGCAATAATTTCACCGGAGAGGAATACTAGGTGCGCCATCACTGCAGATTGATCAGCAGATTTGACAGAAGTATATACTGCTCTCCTGGCAGGACATGATCATCTTGGGATACTGCCATACCGGAAGGTCTCCCCTCAGGGACTAAACATGGTGCTAGTTGCCAACGTGTACGTGGTGTCCTGGCTATAAACAGGAGCAAATGCATGTAGTAAAATGGAACTCTGTGTGAGGCATTAAATTTCCTGGGGAGACCTAGATTCAGGCAATCATGTTAGTCCGGCATAATTGGAGAACCTCCTGTGATAATGAGGAATGCATAGCTGGTTGGTTCACCCATCCCAGTGACTATGGTCCAGGGCAAGGTTGCTATGACACCTCTGACAGGAAAGATTGTTGGGGATCTTTATCAACTTTGCATGCTGCGGAAAAGTAGAAAAGCCACAAAAACCACTAAATTTATCCTCTCTGAAATAGCAATGCACACCTCTGAGGGTTGGAGTCATTGAATCACTCGCAATTCCTGGGGATCGAAACAACAACCATACCCAGCTTCAGCAGAGGTATCAGGAAGTTGTTCAACCATTCCCCTTTGCACTTTTCATCATGGCACTTTCAATACTTCTGTTATACATTATGGCTAGTTCCCCAAGTAATCATCTGTTATTTGTCAATGTCCTCATACTGGATGTCATTAGGATCTGGTGCAGTTTTTGCACTTTAGAACACAGCCTTTATCTCATTCATGCAACAGTTTCAGAAAGTTGTGGAGAAATGACACTACAAGCTGTTTATGTGAAATAATCCTCATCTTGCATTGTCAGTTCTCTACATCTTTCTGAAACTGTTGTTTTGTCCAACAGCATCATTATGGTAGCACTGCTCAAGATAGTGATTGAGAATGGTCTTGTCATTGATCTCATATGTTGTCTGCCAGGTAATGTCTGCGCTATGAAAATCAGATACATCTGCTACTTAATATATCATTCATACTGTTGTGCAGTCTGCAGAAAGGTTTCAGGGATCTATCATCACTTATCCTTTCACATAACTCTGTCCAATTTTCACTCTTAACTGTCCTAGCCGTGTTTTTAAATTTTAACTTTTTCATCCATGTGCATTTTAGGTAAGGAAGTACTAGGGGGTTCTGTTCTCCCTGGTGTTTTGCCATTTTCTCACAGCTTGCCTCTTATCTAGCCATGCCTTCTCCACATCATTGTTCCACTAGAGTAGTTGTCTCCACCTTTTGCTTCTGCCACTGGTGGTTGTGAACTTTTCCCACATTAAATTACAGAAATCTTGCCTAGAAATGTCATATGTAAAAAAACCACCTTACTTTCAACCAAAAATATACAAGTAAAAACCAACAGTAGACAGACCATCAAAGCAAACTTCTTGAAGTGGAGATGGCACTTAGTCCAGCCAACAGAGGCTGGAAACTAAGATTGGTCTGGCCATTGCCTAGAAAGCACAGGTGCTTCTTCTTCTTCTTCTGCATTCGTTCTCAAACTCCTGCAGATTAGCAGGATGTAGTCCGGAGAAAGGAATGCGTTGTGTCATGGTTTACAGCATTGCTGCGATATCTGCGCCTTTCGGCCTGACACATCCAACTTCAGCATGTATTTGGGTCACTGACCCTATATGGGATGGGACAGCACAGGTGCTGAAGTCATGAGATATGATATATCAGGCAGAGAGGCACACCAGCAATCATGGTATCATGCAACCCGCCTATTGCAAACAAAATGAAGACAGACCATATAAAAAGACGAAACCGAAGAACAGATATGAAACAAATATTGACTCCATCTTTATAAGGGCTTTCCTATCTTGTTGTAGTAGTCTTAGAAGTCACTTTTAACCATGCAATTGATACCCTCTCACTGTGGAATACCAGGAAATGAAAAAGCAGACCAACTGGCTAAGAAAGGTGCTGCCAAAGACCAACCAGATGTACCAATCACCTACCATCAGAAAAAAACAGATGATCAAGTCAATAAGAAAGCCACAAACATCACCACAGGATGACTATCACATTATGAACAGACCAGAACAAGTTGTAATTCTAAGCCTCAGAACAGGACACAACTGACTTCGCAGTCACATGTATACAAATTTCAAGATTGGCAACATGGCCATGTATACATGTGGACAGGCAGCACAGAGTGCCAAACATATACTTCTAGAGTGTTATGAGTATTAAATGCTGAGGCAGACATATTGACCAGAGGAAACCACACTGGAATCAAAGCTCTATGGGCCACTGTATGAACTACAAAAGACAGTGAGTTTTATTCAGGAGACAGAATTACAGACATAGACATGTTTCAAGTGAACGAAAGAAGAAATCACTTTAAAATTGAATTATATTCATCATACCAGCACAACAGATAGAGGAGGATTTAGTGGCTTACCACAAATAATTAATGTGTTATAAAAACTTAAAGTGGGGAGGAAACCACCAAAAAATCATAAACGGAAATAAAATCTACATTAAAAATTATATTCACCAAACAAATAATTACTGACACTGAAAGTGTTAATACATGAAAAGGTTCTGAGTTATATATACAGTTGCTAGACACCGGTATTATAAATTCCACATCTACTAAATTCATATTATACCAGCTCATAGTGAAAATTTACAACCAGGAGAACTGATAAATAAAAAAGTTACTAAATAATTATCTTTTTAAACATGAATTTCTTACATAGCACAGTGAATTATCATTCATTGTGGTTCAAGCAACATCTATGCATGCAACAATTATATGATTGATGAGGCAGTATTTAAAAAATTTTTTTCTTGAAGCAGAGAATGTGGAAAAAAATAGCTTGCCTGTGGCCAAACAACACATTTGTACAGATAAGCTGTTATGGTTGAGAGAACAAAGCGCCCTAGTCTAAATGTCAACAGTAAAAATATATTGATTAAAAATATTACAAAGCCAAAGCATCCAGTACATGCTACACGTATTGGTGTAACTAATTAGCTGCAGACTGAGTAAAGCTACTCACACTTACTTAGCATTACCAGACATTTCTTAATAAAAATGTAAAACATGACACTTAATAATTGGTTATTGAATCAGCCTCACAGTAAGCTAGGCAGACCAGCAAGTACTTAGTCTTTCCCAAGAAGATGTTGGAGATTATGTATGGTGGTGGTTCACACAACTCCATAGATAAATGCACTTCAATCTACCCTGGAGATAGCCCAGTCCTACTCATATAATTTCATTTCAAATTCTCTCAATCAGTTTAGATGCATTATCAATTGATTTGTGTTCATTCAATAGGTGGTTGCTAAGTAAAAACAGAATGTTCCTAATTCAGCTCTTTTCTTTCTTTCATGCTCAAACTCCCACTGGATCTCTCTTGCAGTAGGCCAGCTCAACTAGAATTTCAGCAAAATGTAGTCAGAGAATGGAAATGTGTTGCATCGCCATGTTATTTGTACCAATGGTCCAACACATCTGACTTCGGCGGTATCCATCTCAAACACTCCAACTATAGATTCCTACTTATTCTGTCACTATCAAAAAACATCTGCATGTCCAACCACGTCTGCTTTCTTAGTAATTCATTGAGTATACTCAGAAAAGTCCAACCAAGGTTGTGTACTTGGACTATGTACAATGAAGAAATCAGGGTTGCTAGGTCTTTATCTTTATATTCAGGCACCATCATCAAAACCCATATCCCATTAGGTTACATAACTAGAGTACTAAAGGTCCCACTTTGGAGGTTTAAACACAACAATCCTTACATTCCCTATTCGAAATCTTTATGTCTATATAAGGATGAGTGTGGATAAACTTAATCCTGACCAGCCCTTAATATTATTAATTCATACTTTCCTTCATCATCCTTCTCTTCTCATTCCCTTAACTGTTCCCTTAAGCATAGTCCTGGAAAGGAAATCATGTCTCATGTACATGCCCAAAAAAATATGCTGGTGATGTTTCACCACTGATATCTGTTGTTCTTGTTGATCTGCAAGTTTGCTATTTTTCTCAAATATATGTATTGATTTTAGATTCATTTAATGAACACTCAACTGTAACTCCTTTCAAAAGTCTGCTGTAAGTGTCAGACTCTACATCCGTACAAGAGAATATGTATATGTCCACGCTTACTAGTGTCAAGGAACATCCATTACAGCAGCATTTTTGTGGGCAAAAATGGTTATCTGATTGTTTGTCTCCTCTGCAAGTCTCCAGACATGCAGATCAGTTAAGAGTGAAAAGTTGGCAGAGTTATGAGTGAGAATAAATGACAAAATGATAGATCCCTGCACATTTTCTGGAGACTGCAAAATAGCATTCTTCTTCTTCTTTCATTTACTTGAAACATGTCTAGATCTGTAATTCTGTCTCCTAAATAAAACTCACTATCTTTTGTAGTTCACACAGTGACCCATAGAGCTTTGATTCCAGTGTTGTTTCTTCTGGCCAATATGTCTGCCTCAGCGTTTAATACTCAGAACACTCTAGAAGTATATGTTTGCCACTCTGTGCTGCCTGTAACATGTACACATGGCCGTGTTGTCAATTTTGAACTTTGTGTACATGTGACTGGGGAGTTTGTTGTGCCCCTTTCTGAGGTGTAGAATTACAACTTGTTATGATCTGTTCATAATGTGATAGTCATCTTGTGTTGGTGTTTGTAACTTTCTTATTGACTTGATCATATGTTTTTTCAGATGATAGGTGATAGGTATATCTGGTTGGTCTTTGGCAGCACCTTCCTTAGACAGTTGATCTGCTTTTTCATTTCCTGGTATTCCACAGTGAAAGGGTATCCACTACATAGTTACCCTATAGTGGTAAGACAGTTCATTACTTAGTTTTTGCAAGTCTGTTAGTTTTCCAGACTGGAGAGCTTGAAGCACTGACCTTGCATCTGTCAGGAATACCACAGGCTGTGGGCCAGGGTTAGAGTTCAACAGTTTTTCGGTTGCCACTCTAATTGCCTGGATTTCTGCATCATAATTATTGCAGAATTTCCCTGTTGGTGTTCTGATCGTATCTCTAGGCTTGTGTGAATATTCTATATATACACCTGCACCTACATTTATCATTGCAATCTGTGCTGACCCATCTGTGTATACTCTGATCCATATGTCTTGTGGATATTCATCGTTCAAGAAACAGGGTGACTGTCCTTCTTTAGACACTGTTCAGTTCATCCTCACTTAGTATTTCTTTCACGTCTACCTACTGTTGTGGGTCTGAATGTATATTGGTATTCCATGCCTTTCATTCCAAGAGATTTGTTCTGATACAGACCTTAAGGGGCTGCCAACTTCAGGTAGGTATGTGTCTAGGGAGTCATTTAGCTTATAAAGCTGCTTCTTTTCAGTTGCCCCACTGCTAGATTTTGGAATCTTTCCTTCATTGAATGACTTGGCATACATTGAAATGTTTCTGCTTGTATTATACCTTTGTGTCACAGTGTTCGCCAAGTGTTTGCATTCTCCCCATTTTCTGCGTCTCTACTATGGGTGTTGATTTCATTGCTCCCAACATTATCCTAAGCGCCTGGTTTTGCACTTTATCTAGATCATGTAATGTGGTGTTTGATGCAGGACACCACGCAGCTGAACCATATTCCAGGTGTTGTCTTATGCCTTGCTGGTAAACTTTACGGAGTATCTTCCCACTGGCTCCCCCTGTGGTTCCACTTAGTTTTCTCATGATAGCTAACTTCCTCCTGTCTTTTGTTGTTGCTTTCTTTATGTGGTGCTTCCATGTCAGTTTATCATCAAAAGTAATTCCAAAGTATGTGGGTTGTTTGTTTTCAAAAGTTCTCCATCTATCTTGATAGCACTGGCTTTTTATTTTGGTGAGAGGGTAAAGAGTGTAGTGCTGCACTTATCTTTGTTAACGCTGGTGCACCATCTATTTGCCCATAGGGTTAAGGCATCAATAGCTCTTTGTATTTGTTTAGTGGCCACTGTTGCATGTTCTTCCATGCACCAGATCACCAGGTCATTAGCATACATTGCCACTTTGATCCTATGTGGTAGTTCGGCAACTAGGTCATTGATGTACACCAAGAAAAGTGTGGGAGGAATCCTCCTCGGGAACTCCATGATGCAGTAGGAGTTTTTTACTTTTGTGACCATCCAATTGTACCCTGGCTCTTCTATTATGCAGATATGCTTTTATCTATTTGTACATTCTTGAGTTGACCCTGCAATTTCTTTAAGAGTTCTTTCCAGACCTTGTAAAATGCTTTCCTGAGGTCCATCTATGCTGCTAGTACCAGTTTTTTTTATCTTGGAAGGCATCCTCAATCTCTTGGGAGAGGTAGGTTGCCTAATCTTCAGTAGAGTAGCACTGTCTGAAGCCTGCTTGCTGTGATACCAGAAGGTTTTTCACTTTCAAGGTACCACTTCATCCTAAGATTGATAATGCATTCCATTGTTTTGCATAGACAGCTTGTACGGCTGATGGGCCTGTAATTGGAGACATTGTTGCCATCTTTTCCTGATTTGAGGAGTGGTATCATTATTGCTTCTCTCCACGCCGGTGGTACATTACCTGTGGACCAGCTTGTATTAAAGATCTGCAGTAGCTTTGCTCTTGCTGCAGTTCCCAGGTTTTTAATCATTCCATTGGACACTCCATCAGCTCTGGGGGACATGTTCATTTTCAATTTGGATATTGCATGCTCCAGTTCTGTCATTGTGATTGGTGCCTTCATGACTTCAGATATAGGTTCATCTTGTCCAATGTTTTGCTGGTTCTCTTAAACCTCCTGTTGTTTGTCTGGGCTAACTTTGATGATGTTGTCTTCTGCAAAGTAATCCACTGCATGTTTACCTGTTAAAATGGTTCTATCGTTATAAAGTGTAATCCTTATATCTCACTGTACCTTCATTATTTAAGCTGTTTTATTAGTATCCATAATTTCCTAGTGTCTCTTTCAAGGTTCAGCGATTCTGTTTTTTTCCTTTTCAGCTGCTTTGTCTGGCTTGTAACTTGGGTCTTTGAAATTTAACATTTGCTGATATTTGTTGTGGTGTTCTTGGCTAGGTCTGTTCTCTGCTTGCTGTCTAGATGTTTCCATCTCATTTTGCAGATTATCCAGTTCATCATTACAATACACAAACACACCCCCCCCCCTCCCGTATTGATTTACTAGCAACATGTAGTATTGCATCTATTAAATTCACTCACTACTTTATTGACGTCTTTGTCCACGTTTATGTCCTTAGCTAGAGCACTGGTTAAATGCTGGTACATTTTCCAAATTGCCCTCTTATAGTTCCACCTAGTATGTGTGCTGCTGTCCTTGATATGTGCATTTCTAAATATACTGGTCTGTGGTCACTACCTCCAAGATGCTTTCCAACAACTCATGAGATGTTCCATTCAAAGCCTGGTGAGTGGAATACCAGGTCTGGTGTAAAGATGGTGTGCTATGCTCTCAAGTAGAAGTTTGCTGGATCTGCTGGCTGGTTAATAAGTATGAGCTTATTTTCATCTTGCCAGCTCTCAAGTTACTCACATTTCTTGTCCATGTGATCTGAAAGTGGCTGTTTAAGTCACTGCCCACCAAGTCTCTCTCTTTTTCTGGGATTGTGTCTAATGGTCCTTCATTTGGGCAGTAATAATTCAGAAGATGGAAATCTGCATGTCTGTTTTTAGGTAGAGCCTCTGATATTCTACCCCCTCCATATACACTTCTAGCTGACATGCACAAATGTATTAATGGTGTATTATTTACCATGCTGTCTGCGACTACAGTCACCAGAAAATCAATAAGTTGAAAGTCATCTACTGTATGCATGCTGAAATTGGATATGTCATGCAGAAAGGCACAGATATTGCTGCTAAACTGTAAACCATGACAATACATTCTATTCTCTGGACTACATCCAGTGTAGGAAACTCCTGAAAGTAGTATTGGAATAGAATTGGTTTGCTCTCTTAGCCATGGTGTTTTTCATCAGCACAATGTACACCTTGCTGAAGTTTGAAAAAATCAATACACATTTTTCTGCTGACTATGATGATTTCTTCTTCTTCTTCTTCAGCGTTCATTCTCAAATTCCTACTGGATTTCTCTTGTAACAGGACACTGGTCCTACAAGATTTCCAGTTGGATGTAGTCCAGAGAATGGAAATGCGTTGTGTTGCCATTTTATATGCGCCAATGGCCCAACACATCCGTCTTCGGCGGTTACTATGATGATTTAGTTTCCTGCCATTTGCTTTTCCACACTATGTGCTTCTGGATGATAACTAGAAGCTTGTTCACAATTGTGAACACTGGTTTCATTTTGGCTACTTATTTTGTTGTCACAAGTGTACAATATACCAGTAATATAGAAGCGTGGAGGATTTATTATTATAGAAAAAAAATGTTTGTGGTTCTGGAGGAATTTACATACCTATGCAGTGTGTATGTTGTTGTTGACTGTGTGTTAACCATCCCATATTCAGAGTAGCTTGATGAAAACATGTTGGAAGCCTTGACTAAAATCCCATATTTTTTAGGGATGCGGTTGGTCGAATACAGAAAATGCGTGGAGTTAAGCTGCAAGGCAAATAGGTGCCAGCTAAACTGACCTGATTCAAATCTCGTTTGCTGCTTTATGATTTTTTCACAAGTGTATGGAACCATGCACTAAACATGTACTTTAGCACTGTGCTGTCTTCACCACAGATATTATTTTCTCAATAAACAGGCCTTTCTTCACCAGATACTAGCTGATTTCGCAATCATAGACCATGCAGTGTTTGATTCAGTCCTTGTTTTTAAATATCCAAAATACCTTAGACCTGGCCTTACTGACACATACACAAACAATAGAAATTTACTAAACAGTCACTCAATAACAAATTCACAAAATACATATTTAATAACATATACACAAACAATGATAAATTACTAAACAGAAAATTAATTAAAAATGAATAATAACAAAGGCACACACAGCCTCTTTCTTAATCACAATGCAGAAACAATGAAAACTCATAAATGTCTACTTATCATGTACAAATGATATCTTAATCAAAATACAGAAAGAGATAAAAACAAATGCATTAATGTTCACTTAACCAATGCACAAACATTCCCTTAAAAACAAAGCAGAAAGAGACAATGAAAATGCGCAAACAAATCTGGTAAATATGTGTACCTTCTGGCCAGTGTGTGTAGACATGGTCTGCGATGTCTGCTGCGGAGTCAGAGGGTGAAAACAGAAACTCATGGGTCTTGCCACTGACCAGGATTAACTTTAAATTTATCTAAGAGAAAAATAAACATTTATCTGTATATATATATATATATATCACAAGAATGTTAATATGCTTTCATTGCTACTTGTTCATAGATCAGCTCCAACAAAGATTACTAATACATTAGTTAGATAATCAAACTGATGTCTGTGAACTTTAGGAAGACTTATAAATGCTGTTTCTTTCAGATCTTGCAGGCTATTCATGGTGATATTTATACAAATATAATACAAATAACACTTTACTGTCATTTTCAGTAATATTTCAATATTTGAACAAATGTCATCAACTTATTTGATGTATACATTTGTATCTACAAATGTCAAAGCCATTAATTTCAGGTTTGCTTCAATTCCTGAGAACTATGAGATATAGAGCTTTTGTGTCTTTTTTCTTTTTTGTACATAATTAGGTGGAGATCTTCCAGAGTTTTATTCGATGCCCAAAAGACTTCAACTCATAAATGTAATAATGAGCATTCTCTTACATAGATGGTGAGTAAAATTGTATAGATAATAAAGTACTGTGGGACTTCCACAAGAGGAAATCCTCACAATATAAAAAAAGCCATATATTAATAATTCTGTGGTTGTACATTTTCACATCTGTCACTGCTGCAGCATTTTTACTCAGATTAAATGCCACACCCCCACATTTCATTTCACTTCCTGTGTGGATCATAAAATGTTTCTAGCACTGGTATTCTTATTCATCCTTCCATCTTGCCCTACTCATTCCATGTTGTTATCATACCCTATTCAGGACATAATGATCAGTCCAGCATTTTTGGCTGTAATGTTTTTCTAGGCGATATAAATACATATGGAAGGTTGTCATTTTTTTCTGATCAATGTGTTCCAGAAACACAGTTGCCCTTGGGGAGTTTGAACCTGGTATCTTGGCCATCCGAAATGCACTCTGTATCACAAAGCCACAGAGCCGGACACTCAATCCAAGGATTTTTATATTTAATCTATTCATTTTAATCCTAATACGTGTTTGCTTAACCTATTTTTCTAGCTATACTGAGCTTCCATGCTGTTATATTTAAACAAGGATTTTGTTTCATGGTAACATTGTCCATTCTCCTGTCACCTACAGTGGTTCCTTGTCTGCCGCTAACATGTTCATGACTTTCTTCTCTATAACATGGTTGTTTCCATGTTTTTTTTCTCATTCACGTGGGTTTGTTTCACCTCCACCTTTGGCAATAATTTCTGTATGCAAGACAAATTCTTCTTCTTCTTTCGTTCACTTGAAACATGTCTATATCTGTAATTCTGTCTCCTTAATAAAACTCACTGTCTTTTGTAGTTCATACAGTGTCCCATAGAGCTTTGATTCCAGTGTTGTTTCCTCTGGCCAATATCCATTGTGTTTTGTGCGTGGCATCCTGATTATCTGTGCGCCTTTTGGCTGGATGCCTCCGTCTTCAGCACTCTGCTTACTTGGGCAGGACTATGGTCCTGCCCAACCAGTCTTAGTTTCCAGCCCCTGATGGCTGGACTAAGCCCCATCACCTCTGCACGGTGCTGGTCTCGATGGGGGCAAGACAAATGAGTGCCCTGCTCTGTTTCAGAGTTGTCCATATATACTAGTGGATATTCAGTCTTTATCACCATTGCCAGCACCCAGTAATTTGCATATTTTCCATCATGAGGGGTGAAGATGAAAGATATAATTTCATTATAAACTTTCATTAAACCTTCCACCAAAATAAAAATAATACAGAAATCTAGTAACCTGCACCATCATCTGAAAGAGACAACATTTTCTAGTCTTCCTTGAGTTCACAGACATCAGTTTATCTAACTAATGTATTAGTAATATATCAATGAAAATCTTATAGTTATTGAATCTAAATGTACATTACTATTCAAGCATTAGACCCAGATTTCTAACTAAAAATATTCCAAGATCAATTATATTCCAATTTCTCTAGTAAGCTGCTTATTGCTGTTGATAAATACATCTTTTGCTTACATCACAGCATTCAACTATACCATCAGTTTCAATCAAAACTCCCATTTTATTATAATGTCATAATATCTGTGTTTCACAGTATTTCAAAAGTAAATACATGTTAGAGAGGTCAAACAATATGTGGCTGAAAGCCTGATACAACAAATACAGCTCATGCAGCAGAAAATAATTTCAGTCTTGCCTTCCTAAATTCAGTCAATAATCCAAAAATGTTTTCCTTCAATTTAAATGTCACTATGTCTAATCTATACAACAGCGTCCATAAAGTGCAACACTTTTCTTTTTAACTCCAGACAATATTTCTTACTTTCAAGCAATCCAGCTAGATTATTTTAATGTGGTTATATAACTATCGGGGAAACTGTGCTACTGTATTGTTTAGTACACTTGCTTCTTAGCCTTGTTGATCAGGATGTGACTCAGAGTTGATATTTCTCACACACATAACAGTGTGAAAATGAACATACTCATGTAAAGAATGAAAAATATGTATAAAAATATGTAGTTCTCATGTAGGAACTATAGGAAGAAAAAAAATGAACTATACTGTCAAAGTCGTATTTAGCAGGCCTATTGCGCACATAAAACAGCAACACAATGCATCTCCACTCTCTGGACTACATCCTGCTAGAAATCTAGTAGGACCATTGTCTTGATACAAGGGAGATTCAGCATGAGTTTGAAAATGAATGCTAACTAACACAAACTCAGCATGAGTTTGAAAATGAATGCTAACAAACACAAACTCAGCATGAGTTTGAAAATGAATGCTAACAAACACAAACTCAGCATGAGTTTGAAAATGAATGCTAACAAACACAAACTCAGCATGAGTTTGAAAATGAATGCTAACAAACACAAACTCAGCATGAGTTTGAAAATGAATGCTAACAAACACAAACTCAGCATGAGTTTGAAAATGAATGCTAACAAACACAAACTCAGCATGAGTTTGAAAATGAATGCTAACAAACACAAACTCAGCATGAGTTTGAAAATGAATGCTAACAAACACAAACTCAGCATGAGTTTGAAAATGAATGCTAACAAACACAAACTCAGCATGAGTTTGAAAATGAATGCTAACAAACACAAACTCAGCATGAGTTTGAAAATGAATGCTAACAAACACAAACTCAGCATGAGTTTGAAAATGAATGCTAACAAACACAAATTCAGCATGAGTTTGAAAATGAATGCTAACAAATACAAACTATCTGCCTGTTTATTAATTAAATCATGCAATAATGCTTTCTGTGATAATATGGCACCATTAAATGATTAGTTAACTTAATAAATCCATCCCTATGGTGGAGAGGTACATCATTTGTTTCAGACGGTCAGATATTAGGTTCATTCCCAGCTGCAGAATATTGTGCATCTGTATTTTCTCACAAAATAATGGCAACATACTGAATTACAAATATTGCCTAGAAAATCACTACAATGCAAAATATGTTGGGTAAATTTGCTAAATCCTGAACAGGAATGAGGATCTAGCATGACTCCAGATATGTACAGTTAAGAAGGTCCAAAAAATATGTGACTTTTACTTAATGAAAGCAACCTGTACTTATCCTGAGATTCCTTATTGGGGAGGATAACAAAGAATTAATGTTCCTTTCCAAGCATGTCGTTAAAGGCAGCTAAAGAGAGTTACACAGGTGACTAGCAACTTTATGTATGCTTGTGAGTGCGGCTCAAACGTAGTGAACTAAATGTTGCAGAATGTGCTAAATTTCCTGCAGTCAGTTCTCAAATTACCCTGCTGAATATTGGTACCTAGATTTTATTTTCAGACAAAATTAGCAATTGTGACCAGAACTAGTGTGTTAATATTCAACTGTTGACACTTTCAAGCTAATAGGAAATAGGCAGCCAACAGAAAATAACAACTTCTGTGACATCATACTAATGCTCTGACAAAAACATCATGATACAGTTTGATTTTTATTCATCACAAGTGGTGATGACTTATGTTCATATTTTTTTTTACAAATTCAGTTATATTGGTATATCTATGTCTATAAGTTTGTAGATGTCTGATAAGCTCTACAATGGCTTTCAAAGGTAACTGGACAGATTGGGCATGATCACTTTACATGGTGCTTGATCTGTCCATGTCTTTTTAGACTGTTTCTGCTGTTGCGCAGATGCTGCTCCTGGAAGAGGCTGGTCAGATTGCACAGAACTTGGAATTTTACAGAGTGGCAGTGAAGACAACATTCTGCAAAGGACACATAACATAGAAGAAAAAGCTGCTCCTTTATTGATTGCAGAGTGCCATGTAAATCTGTTTCATGTAGTATCTTTCCATGTATCATGATTTATGCCAAAGATTTTCAATAAGGTCTTTAATGAGTCCTTGTAGCTCTTCCTCTGGGCACATTAAGAACACATGTCCTTCTGCATCTTTCCATTGAGGAGTATCTTTAGCTGACAGTAATCTAGCATACTTATTACTACTGAAGTTGAGAAACTTCATATCATTTTCCACCAGTCATCAAAAAGTGAAACTATTTCACAAAATTTCAGGGATGCAACAATTATACACCTGTATAAACATATCTGTAATAACTATTTAGGCATGTCCCCACTGTCCATCACTGGGAAGATATTTTCATGAATCTTTTTTGAACAATCTTACATTTCAACCTAAGGAAGGATTATTACCTGAAAGCAAATGTGGTTTCAGAAAATAACATGGAAGAACTGATATGGTATAAGAACTGATATCACTGTGTCCTAAATGCCAACTCTGAGGCTGATCTACAAAGTATTATAAGAACATTCTCCACTCCAAAGCTTGTACCAACTTTCAGATTACTATTATCACAGAGAACAGAAACTGGCAAAAACTATCTAAAGCTCTGCATAAAGGTAAATGGTGTAGCACTGAAAGTTGTGAATAGATTCCCATACCTAGGTAGCACTTTATCACATGCCAATGTTGATGATGACGTGTATACAAGGAGCGCCAAAGCACGCACCACTTTTGGCAGATTGTACGCAAATATGTGGCATAGAAATGGCATTAACCTACAGACTAAACTGAAATTTTACAGAACAATGGTACTCCCAGTGCTGTTATACGCTAGTGAAACATGGACTGTGTATAGATGTCATGTGAGGAAACTCAATCACTTTCACACTATTTGTCTCAGAAAAGTTATGAACATCAGATGGCAAGACAAAATTCTGGATACCACAGACCTTGACAGATCTAGCAATGACACTATTCTGATTCAGACAGATTCGTTGGCAGGTCATATAATATGTATGCCAGATCATTGCCTGCCAAAGATACTTCTCTATGGTGAACTGGAGAGGGGCACACAATCTCAAGGTGGCCAAAAGAAGCGCTACAAAGACTTGCTAAAGTCCTCACTGAAAGCCTTTGAAATAGACCAAAATACAAGGGAAGAACTTGCACAAAATAGATCTACATAGTGCTCTACAGTCAAAAAGGGATCATCATCTTGTGAAAAGAGGAGAAATGCAGCAGCTCAACAGTAGAGAGCAGCTAGAAAGTCACGGATAGACCAAAAACCGTCTATAGTGGTCATTCCATGCCTGAACTGTCCAAGGACATTTGTGACTCGAATAGGCCTATTAAACATCTACAAACTCATAGACAAAGATCTCTAACTGAATTTCAAACGTGGATGTAACAAATGGTCATCATCACTAGTGATGGACAAACAACACATACATACTACATAGCCTGCGGAATGGAATTTGTGACTGCAAAAGCAATGATAGGGATACCAGCTCTGTAAAGGATGGTGATATCAGGAATCTTATCTTGCCATCTAATGTCCATTACCCTTCTATGACAAATTGTGTAGAAGTGATTGAGCTTCCTTGCAAATTGCAAAAAACCTATTTCAGTCCATGTTTCACCAGCATATAACAGCACTGGAGTACCACTTCTGTTAGCCGTCAGCTTAGTCTGTAAGCTAATGCTATTTCTATGCAACATATTTGCATAAAAGTCTGCCGAACGTACTGTTTGTCTTGGAGATCCTGGTATATGTGACATCATAAACAGTTGCATTTTTGAAATTGCACTACCAAAGTGTGTGAATCTATTCATCACTTTCAGTGCTACACTATTTATCTTTATACTGAGTTCATGGCTATGTTCCCTATCTATTTTTTCTTGCGTGTGCAGATTAGATTATGGATTGGGCAGCTATACAATCGTATGAGCAAATCATATCTAAGTACTATAGACAATTTCTAGGTCTCTAGACAGAGATTTTGTGCATTAAGAGTTGAATTCCGTGTGGTATTCTCTGTGGTGAGTATGCTTAAGAGTGAACATTCATGATATATTTGGCTATGTGTTCGCTGGAACATAACTTCTGGTCTGTTTTCTCCATAATGATAGTATGTCTAAAGCTATTACAACAACAATGACATCTTTTACCTTGAGGTTTCAATCTGCCCAATATTAAAATATATTTGAAGTATATCCTCTCTCTCTCTGTGTGTGTGCGTGCGTGTGTGTATGTATATATATATATATATATATATATATATATATATATATATATATATATATATATATATATATATATATATATATATATATATATATATATATATATATATATATATATATATATATATATATATATATATACACATATTTGGGAAGAACTTGCACAAAATAGATCTACATGGTGTTCTAAAATCAAAAAAGAGCGCTTCATCTTGTGAAAAGAAGAGAAATGCAGCAGCTCAACAGTGGAGAGCAGCTAGAAAGTCACGGATAGACCAAGATCCATCTACAGTCATCATTCCATGTCCAAACTGTCCAAGGACATTTACAGCTCGAATATGGCTCATTAGCCATCTGCGAACTCCTAATCAAGGAAATAACTCTAATTGATTTTTCAAAAGTGGATGTATAAAATGGTCATCATGCCTTGCGATGGACGAACAACCATATATATACATACATACATATATACACATATATATTCTGCTTTTCTACTAATGTTGAATTTCTTTACATTTTATTAACCTTGCCAGTGCTAAGTAAAATAGCTTGATCTACATGAGGCACCAAAATTCTGACAGTTTGAATGAGATGGGGACTTTTTTATTATCTCACTAGCCCTTCTGACACACTCTAATACAAAAATAAAAATCTGCCACTTTTGGACTTTTAGTCTGAACTGAGTCCAAGACACAATAACTGTCATCTATGATCTCTTCTCTGCTTTTACTGTAAGGTGTTGCAGGATTGAATAACAATCAGTTTTTATATCAGCTTTTGGTCATTCGATATGCAGTAATATTGTGCATTGGCAACTCCTTCAATAAACCTTCTTCTTGGTCTTCCTCTGCCTCTTGCTGCTCCTTATTCATATTGTATGCTCTTGCTGCTGGTCATTATGGGTTCATTCCCATTAAGTTCCTTTCAGTCTTATAATATATTTGACCACAGACGTTTTTCCAACAGTTTTTGTAATCTCTTCATTCCTCACATAATCTCTTTTTGATGTTTGCTGCTTTTCTTAGACATCTCATTTCACACATAGTAAGTTTTCTCTCTTGTTATTTAGAGTCCATGATTGGCATTGATAACACAATGTTGGTATAAAGATTGTATTTGTGATTTGCTTTTTGGTTTCCATAGGGATAGATTTCTTTCCAAATTGGTGAAGTTCATAATGTGCGTAGTTGACATTTTGAATTCGCCTCACTCTGTCCATTCTTTCATCATTTATAAAAATGCTCCCAAGATATTTAAATTCCTGCACTTGTTTTAGTGATTGATCATTTATCTTTATGTTTATTGATTTGGGTTCTCTGCCTATAGACATTGCTTCTGGTTTTTATGTATTGATTTTCATCTTGTGATTGAGGCAGATTTTGTCAAGAAGATTTATGTGATCTTGCAGCTCTTCACTTGAACTGGGAATGATCAGCAAAGAGTAATTTAGATGATGTATCTGGTGGTGTTTTTACTGTTTTGGTAATATTATCAATATAAATAACAAACAATAATGGTTATAAGACACACCCCTATCTAACTCCTGATGTTACTGAAAACCACTTTGTAAGTCCTGCATTTGATCTAACTGCACTTTCACTATCTTTGTATATTGGTCTTACATGATCTAATAATGGTCCTCTTATTCCATAATTTTCAACAAAACTCCTGAGTAGTTCACAATAGCTGCTATAGTAAAATGAGTCACTGAGCATCATTTGAGGAATGCAAGAACATAGTTCTTGCTATTCTTCCCATGGCAATGATATTTTCATGTGTGCTACTATAGCACATGATATTTGGAGACAGAAAAGAATGCTACGCATGAAAAGTGTAGTTAGAAAACTGACAACAAGTAGAAATCAATGAGAAATGAGACAATGAAAAATATATTAGACTGCTGGACATCATGCCATAGCTGCCAACCAGGTGAGACTAAAAACAATAGAACAAGTTCTTAAAAACTATACACAATCATGAAAAAACCATAAACAATGTCGAGGGCCACAACCAACGAGGAGGAGAGTTCATCACACACACACACAAAAAAGTTCCTCCATATTCATATTCTATATTGCTGGATGGGGTGGGGTGGACATCCCCCTCTTACCAGCGAACTTGTCGTCAGCATTTTTTTGGGCATAAGCAGTTTATTTTTTTTTTAAAAAGGGAAAATGAATGTGTTAAAAGCAATGTTGCCACTAACATAAATGTTAAAACCCACAAAAGCCACAGTTGTCAAAAAATGTAATAAAAACCACACAAATCACTGATGACACTAAAATATATAAATACTGTAAAATTTGGCAGTGTTGCCACTAAAAATAAATAAAAATTGCAAAAAATCAGTATTGCCACTAAATTGAGTAAAAAAAACAAAAATGTACAGAACTGCAGAAATTCATGTAAAAACCTGCAAATGCCAATGTACGTCCATACTTCTTCTTCAGCGTTCATTCTCAAACTCCCGCTGGATATCTTTTTAGCAGGATCATTGTCCTACTAGATTTCCAGCAGGATGTAATCCAGAGAATGGAAATGCATTGTGTCGCTGTTTTATTTGCGCCAATGGCCCGACACATCTGTCTTCGGCAGAGTACGTCCATACAGCTGTATATCTTTGGGAAAAACCATACAAAATACAGCAATTTATGGGAATTTGGCACCTATGTGACTACATTCTTGCTAATCTGTAGGTACATGAGAATGAACACAGACCAAGGATGATTTCCAGCTTTCACATGCATATTTCAGGATGGATATTATACTTGAGTTGAATATGCTAAGCTGTGTTCTAGTGCTTAGGATTATTTGTTTCTATATTTTTTTAACATTCCTGAAAGTCAGTGTTGATTTGAATTCTTGTCTCATTCTGTCCATTCTTCTGTCGTTTATACAAATTTTCCCAAGATATTTAAATGTAATTGATGTTTTTATATATATATATATATATATATATACCTTTGACCTATGGTCTAACGAATGTAAATATTTATAGATTGATCAACAGCGATTAATTTGTGTTGAAAATTACACAACATTCATAAAATGAAATTTTCATTCCTTCAATATGAAGGTTAGGATACTCATAGAGTATCAGACTCTGGCGCAGGCATCTGCAATTAGTTTTCACCGGGCGTGGGTTATTTTATCTTTAATTGATTTAGGTGGCATCTAGTTAAGGGATAATGTTTTCTATCTATCTATTCGCTAAACCCTTTATTGCCTTTCAGCATCAGGGGTAGAGGAGTTCTCTGGAGATGGCTCTCGTGTGTGCTGAGTATATTGTGGAATTTGTCACCTCTTTTATTTCGGTAGTCCATTGTTTTCTAGGTTGGCCTTTAGGTCTATCTTCACTGTACCTGTGTAGCATAGCTTGTGTGGTATGCTGTCTGATGGTAATCTGCTGATGTGTGCAAACCATTTCATCTGTTGGCTCTTAATATACTCCAAGATTGGGATAGTGCCGGTTCTTCGTCCAATGTCCTGATTTCTCACTCTGTCACTAAGCGATATTCCTAGGATTCTGCATATGCATGCCATTTCAGCTGTCACTAGTTTACATTTGTCTTATGCCATCGTTATCCATGTTTGGCATTGGTAGAACAGTGTTGGCATAATAATCATTTTGAATAATGTTATATTGGTGTTTAAATCTACATTTTTGTTTCTGAAGATTGGTGTCATTTGTCCTAGGGATTACCGGTAGTATGTTTTACTACATCTATTGTGTATTTCTTTACTGCTCTTGTCGTCTGTTGTTATATTGCTTCCTAGGTATGTGAATTCTGTCAGCTGTTTAAGTCTGTTGTTTCCTATATATATATATACATATATATATATATTGGTGTTTCTTTCTGTTCTTCCTATCTTTATTACTTCAGTCTTTTCTATGTTTATCTTCATGTTAAAGGTTTGGCATGTTTGATGTAACCTGTTTATTTGTCTTTGTAGTTACTCTTCTGATGATGCTAATAGTGCTTGGTCATCTGCAAATAGCAATTCGTTTAAGATATCTTTCAGATTGTTTTCTTCCATTGTATTTGCTACTTTGCAGTTGTGATCTATGAATGTTATAAACAATAGGGGGAATAGTACACATCCCTCTCACTCCCGAGTGGATTTGAAAATAATCGAATGTGCTTGCGCTCGTTCTTACTGCGCATTGACTATTGGTGTATATGCACTGACATAGGCTTATTAGATGCTGTGGAAGTCCATATGTCTGTAATGTTATCCATAATTGTGCTTAATGTTTTAATAATGTTTTCTGCTATGCCTATTAATTATTTTTTTAAATTTAATTCACAAGAGAATAAATGTTGTTCTCTGAAATATATATATTTAAAAACCATAGATTTGAAAGAAAAAAAAACCAGCTGCACAGTTTTGCCCTGCCATAAAATAACTGTGACTCTCCATGTGATGGAGCAGCCAAATATTTTGTTCTCTTCCCAACCATTTATTAATTTTGTGAAGATTAGGTCTACTAATTTGAGGAATGATAACATAGATATTTGGGTGCATTTGCCGTTTAAGGGATCACTGTGACCTTTGTTCTAGTTTCGAGGTATTCCCTAACCTTTCACTATTAACATAGAGTATGATAAAGGTCGAGATTGGCTTGTTGTAAAAAGGGGGAGGGGAATTTTTTTTATTTAAAAAATTGTAATTTTTTTTGTTAAAAAAATTGTAATAATTGACACAGCTTCCCCAATTATTGTGTAAAATCATAAAGTTAATGCAAAACAAATAAATCTTGTGTTCGCAATGAGAGTTGATCCTGTTTTTCGTTGTGTTTCCGCATGCACTCTTGCAGGCAAAACCAGTTTTAGGTGCCCGCATTGCAACACAATAGTGGACAAGAACAGTGGACAGAAATCAGGGGAGTAGACGCACAGGACAATTTCCCACCTATCTGTGCGAATATATATGGAGGAAAAAACATTTGAAGTCACCAGATATTTTCTTGTATTTCCTGTTTGGATTACACAAATTTATCCGCCAAACAACAATGAATAAGGTAAATGTTTCATTAATATAACACTGTTTACCTTATTAACTAACCGACTATGGTTTTCTGTGTAAAAATAATCAAATTTATGGATGTCAAGATGCAGCGACTAAAAAACTAGGTTATGTCGGGGGGATGTGACATCATAGCATCCTTCAATTTGATTGGTGTTACATGGAAATCTGTGACGTCGTCTACTTAAAAATGTAAACAGTGTGCTATTTACAGTGCAGCGGCCTCATAAATAGCAAATTTACCAATATTTGATATAGAATCTTTACTGATTTTAGTTAGTAGCATATTCTATTCAGGATGCAGCAATCAATCCAACATTTTTTTAATGTAGTTATTTTGTTGGCAGCATTTATTTTCAGTAGTTTGTCATCACTTTCTGAACGGTCCATATGCACAACTGCCTGTGACTGAACCTGGTATCTTGGGAGTCACAGACACCTTTTGTACCTCTTTGCCACAGAGCCGGAACGTAGTTGCCTTTGAAAGTACAGTAATGCTAAAGTTGGATGTATTTGGCCACTGACACATAAAATTGTGACAAATTGTATCTCCATTTTCTGGACTTACATTTATGCCCTGCTGGAAATCTAGTAAGACCATTGTGATGGTTGTTATGCTACAAGAGTGATTCATTCTGATCAAGTTTAAGAATACTAGACAGAAATGTGTTAAAACTATGTGCTTATAAAGACAGACATTTACATAGTTCATTTATTTATTAGACTATAATGGTAAGCCTACCAAATGTTCTGTAAAATTAGTCACACCTACCTTATCACTTGGTATGTGTCTTGATCCCATCTTTGATTATCTTTAAGTCAAGTATTCAGAGAAGAGTGTGATGTATACAAATTAAAAAATATAAATCTAATGAGAATCTTTTATAATTCAATTTATGTATCCACTTGTAGTTTTTATAGCATTAACATAACTTCTTTCACAATCTTACAGAAGACTCAATAATTTAGATAGGGGAATTCGTTTCATGAGCGCTAAAAACTAGTCCGGCTGCATGGAATCACCGAAATAAATGTCAACAAACATGACTGAAATTATATCTTTGAAACCAAAATTTCCGGAGATGCAAACTAACTAAACTGTACTGTGGTTATCAGTAAAATCCGTAAAACAATAATAACAATCAGCTGTGCGCTGTCATCGAGCAGACGACGACACTGCTTGAGCCACAGATGAGGTGACCAACCTCCTTTCAATAAAAATAAAAACCAGTCTTACTCTCACTAAATTGTGAAAAAAACAGTGATTTGTGGTCAATACAATGGTATGCTCTCAAAACAGTTTTGCTCTTTAAGCACAGTAAACAGATGTGTTTCTGAATTTCACGCTAATTTATCGTGTTATTTTAATCTTTGTTAAATGTGAATAACTATAATGTAAACAGACGACACTATCAAAGGTTCGTTTCAGTACGTCCAAGACAGCGTTAATGGTGGAGCATGACCAACAGAATTCTGGGATTATGACGTCATAAGACTTCCGTCAACAAAGTATCGGTGGAGTAGATGTTATGTTATACCTCCAGCTTGGATTTTTGGAGATCGGCACTTTCTTGCGCAAGAGACTTCTAACTTAAACGATGTAGACTTAGAAAGTACAACAGTCATATATTACACGTATGTTTAATTAGCATGTGTTTGTTTAAATGAATAGTCGTCAGATTATCATTATGGCACTCTGGACACACGGCCATTGAATGATTGAAATTAAATGAATTCATAATCATTCATTGTGATAACTTTTACTTATTTAAGATTCAATTCAAAAGTGTTCATAATTGCCTGATAAGAACTCAGGCTGACTGATCCTGTTCTGTGTTGGTTGATAACTCTTCTTTTTATTCATATATGATAGTATGAATGATAATCGCCTGTTTCGTGCAAACATAAGTTTTCTTCGAGATGTCAAAGCCTTTTGACATTTGGAAAAGGCAAATCAAATGCAGTAGTAGAGTAACATAGATACCAACTGTCACCACTACTTCTTCATCTCAAGATCGAGATGGAAGCTAAAAGACAAATTATCTGATCACTAATTTGTTTTTTAACAAATTATCTTCACCGACTTCAGTGTCTATCTTGTTTTTAATTCTTTCATGTACTATCTTGAGTAGTATTTTGGTGATGTGGCTCATCAAACACCATACATAAATGTAAATGTCAGAAGTGCAAATGTATTGCAATACATGGAATAAAACAGAATTGATATGCAATTTACCTACAGACTTCCGGTAGTGACGTCCTTGATGGAGGGTGTTTCTCTAATAATATGTGTCTGGGTCATTCCGTCTATCGTTGGATTAATCAACTAACATCGTAGAGTCCAGACCGATTTGTGTAACAGAAGTCAGTTCGTAGTGCCTTTAACAGACTGTCTAATATCTGGAGATCAAAGTCAATCAGCTTATTTAATTCCTGCGTTATTCCAGTGCTATCATATGGATGTGAGAGCTATAAAAGCTCTTCAGAAAAGAAATTACCGAGTTTCGAGAACAAATGTCTTGGTAGGATAACTAACACTCATTGGAGTGAATTCAAATCAAATTATAAAATCAGAGAAGAGACACATCAAAATTTCATCACAGAAGTTATCAGGAAACGCCGTTGGTCCTACATCGGGCATGTACTACACGCAGACATCAGCAGAATACTTCACCAATCTTTTGAATGGATACCTACAGGCAAAAGAGCCAGGGGTAGACCAAAAGAAAAACTCAGAAGAACAATGCTTAGAGAAAGTAAAACAATCAATATCTATATTATCCAAGAACTGCACAGAATAACTTTGAACAAACAGAATTGGAGAGATCTGACCTCTGCCCTATGCGCTAACTTCAGCGCAAAAGGAAAATGAATGAATTAATGAATATATTTATCCATAAATAGTCAGATACTAAGTATAGCCTCTCTGGTTCCTTTGTTTTTCCTAAAACCGAATTGCTCTTCACCTCAGTGTCTATCTTATTTTTAACTGTTTCATGTACTATCTTGAGTAGTATTTTGGTGATGTGGCTCATCAAACACCATACATAAATGTAAATGTCAGAAGTGCAGATGCATTGCAATACATGGAATACAACAGAATTGATATGCAAGAAATAAATATATTGTACCATGGTCTGTTGTATACACTGTTCAATGCATACTGCCCACCTAACTACAAGAAACAAATAGACATCAGCACCACAGATGCCACGAGAACTATCTTTGTGGAAGATTTCCGTGCACACATATCTGCCACAGGATACAAGGACAGAAACAACATAGAGGAACATGCAATACCAGCAACCTAATAATATTACAAGATTCCTCATCCAAGTCCACACTCCTTCGCAGAGCTAGTGGATCGACATTCAGACCCGACCTTTCCATCATATCCGCAGATCTCCAAAGTGACTATGCTGTGAGTTCTTGGAGATATACATGATGACCACCGCTCCATACTCCTCCAAATCTCACAAACAAGCACCAACTAACACGAAAAACACCTCGCTGGAACTGCAAATGAGCAGACTGGGAACAATTCAAATCTTTCAAAAATTTACATAAACATAGATATAAACACCAATATATAAAAACATGGTGTGGCACTTGGCAGAGATGTTAGAGTGTTAATCTCACATCTGTGAGGTCTTTGATCTTTATATGGAATTTAAGTATGGATTATTTGGTGTGAGTTGAAATATGACCTCTGTTTTCTTTATGTTGACAGTGAAGTAAAAATTGTCACAGACTTCCTAAAATTAGTTTAGGGTGACCTGCATACTGTCTGCAGAATCAGCATACAGTGAGCAGACATCCACGTAAAGGATTTCCCTGACCATTTTCTCTCACGACTTAGTTTTGACTTGCAAACACTAAAGATTGAAACGTTTACCATCTGTTCTGTATTTTATCTGTATACTTATTACGTCACTTGATCTAGATTCATCTGTCAGAATGGCAGAAAACATCAGGCTAAACAGCGTTGGAGCAAGAACGCATCTTTATTTGATCCCATTTGTTACATGAAAAGCTGGTGATGACACTCCTTCACTGATAACAATGACCATCGTGGAACTGTCGCACAATGGTGATACATTTTTGGGGGGGGGGCAGTCAAATTTGGCATTGGTGAGCACTTTCCAAAGCCCATCTCTATGCACTGTGTCATAGTGAGGTTTACAAATGTGAAAGGTTACCTTTGATGCTCTTGTACTTTTTCTTGGAATTGATGGGCAGCAAAGATCATGTCCACCATCCTGAGATCTGCATGAAATCCAAACTGACTTTCAGGCAGAAGACCATCTATGATTGTAAGTCAGTTTAACATTATACAAGCTAATATTTTGCCAGCTATGGATAGCACAGACATCATGTGACATATTCTTTCCAGAAAATAATCTTTCTTAGGGCTGTTCTGAACGAACTCCTCACAAACTCGGGCAAGCTGACATGCCACTGCCAGTCTGATACATCTGTTGTCTATATTCTTGCTTAGTCTCTGTTACCGTCAGCCATGCCCTCCATTATTAGATTTCCATACCATTATGTCTCCTTATATGTCCAAAGAATCTCAACTTTGTTATTATAATGTTAAGAAGCCAGCCCTTTTCTACATTTACCTTACTTTTCACTTCTTGTTTTGATACCGGCCATGGTATTTTCAAAATGCTTCTTTGCCATCTCATTTCGAAGGAGCTATTTCTTTTCAGTTGACTTGTTCAGCATCCATGATTCACAACCATAAATTGCATAGGTGTCAACCAGTACAGATTTTCTGTGTTGATACAGATTTCGCCCCCCAATCCTCAGAAAATGTTATTTATTTTTTTTGTTGCTTGTTTTTTTAAATTTTTTTTTGTTGAAAAGGTCATTTGGTGTTACAACTTCAGTATTCACTACTAATTCTGACGTTTTGAACATATTTATGGGCAAAAACAAAACAAAATTGGTCAGATTTTTTTTTGTGTGCTAAATATTGACAATTTTTTGGAAATATGGAAATAAATTGTTAAAAATACGGATTTATGGAAAAGTAGTTGACAGCTATTTATTTATATTTCCACTTGAATATACTTTATCTAATTAGTTGCACTTTTGTTTTGTAGTTGGTTCCTTGAGCATTAATATCTGTGCATCGTGTGTGTTGATCAGCCGGTCCATATTCATAGTAGCTTCGAAATATACACATTGAAAGTCTTGACTGAATTCTCATTTTTTATAGGGATGGTGTGTGAGGTCGAAGACAAAACATATTGACTTAAGGTGCAGGACGATTGGGTACCATCTGAGCAGAGGTGGTTCGAATCCTGTTTGCTGCATGATTTTCTTTATTAATACATCCTTGATGTTTCTCTATATTATATTATTCTTTTACTTTTGTCACATTTGAAGCAAGCTTGTTTGTGTGTTACTTTTGTTTACAAGTAGGCCTAATTTGGTCATTGTAGTATTGAGTCCATCTGGCACTTACTAATGTTAAAACATTTATGTTTCTCGAGGAATTTACATACCTGTGCAGCATGTTTATTATTGTTGTCTTATGTCGATCGACTGGTCTATATTCATTGTAGCTTGGGAATGTACACATTGAAAGTCACATCTTTTATAGGGATGAGATGTGGTCAAAGACGGAAGACATGTGGACTCAAGGTGTGAGACGATTGGGTGCCATATGAGCGGACCTGATTCGAATCCTGTTTGAAATATGATTGTCTTTGTTCCTTGCCTAAGGTATTTGATTTGATTTAGAGGTTGCTGTTGTGATTCTTCTCTTGATTTCTACTTTACTGTCACCTGCACTGTTGATGTTTACTCCCTGATATTTGAAATTTGATACTTCTTCTAGTTCTTGATTGTCAATTGTTATATTTAGGTGGTTTTTTTTTTATTTTCTCTTTTGTCATAATTTTAGTTTTCTTTGTGATATATATTCTATGCTTCACTGTGTTTTTGTTGTTGTTAGGATCAGTTGTTTCAGAATCTCATCATTAGTTGATAGAAGAACTGTGTCAACTGTGTATCTCAGTTCTATGGACACAGTAAAAGAAACACATTCTCCATCTTCCAAATAGCCAAACTTCTTGATTGCATTCACAATATTAACTCTGTCAATCAAATTACTACTTGTCAGTGTTGCCACAAAGCTCTTATGAATATACAGAAAATTGAGCTATGATGGACATGAAGAATATTCAGCGATAATGTTCATGATCAATAGGATTAAATTTATGATGTCATCGCCTGTTAAAGGTTTTTAAATAAAATGTGTGACATTTTAATATTGATTTAAATGTAACTTAATTTCTCTTGTGTTATATTCTGGGTTTTTTTCAGTAACAATATTTAATCGTATGCAACTTAAAAGTGATGTCAGTTACCTTGACTTTAGCAGAGTCACCATTCATGAAGGAGGAGCTTAATGATGATAGAAGGTATAGTGTATATTTGGGTTGGCCATTATAATTTGACTATTTGGTGTAACACAGACAGGGGCAGACTTTATGGATTAGATGGCCAGATTCAACATTCTTCATATAACATGGGACCAAAAAGTTTTTTTTTTAGTCTTTTTTATGTTCACATAAAAGGATCTTAGTGATGACAGAAAGTATAGTGGACATTTGGGTTGGTCATTAGAATTTTACTGATTGGTGTAACACAGGGGTGGGCATGTAAAAACAAACCAATCCGCTGCTTTTCAGAAACTAGCACAAAATGTATAGGTTATGAGAAAACCAAGACAAAATACAACATGATCTGCCAAAGGATTGATGTTTGCCAGATTAATGTGCAGAATGACAGATAGATCATGGTTTATTTATTGTATGTGAAGTCTTTCATATTGAATATCAAAAGTTGGTGGTGAGCAACACAGTTTTCAGCTAGTAACATCATAGTCTTGACATTAATAATTTCCCCTTATCACTGTTTATCATAGTATTATACAGTTTGACTCTGATATGTTTAATATTTTCTCAGCTTAAGGGATAGTGTTATCATCATCAAGTGCCATGCAGAATGGCATTGGTGATCTTATCTCTTCATGTACATCGATCTCCCATATGTCATCATCTCTGTTGGTGTCGTCAATTGAAGCCATTTAGTCAAATTGTCCAATATCTTTTCTCTAGGTCTTCCCCTTGATCTTTTCCCTTCTAACTTTCCTGTTGTCACTATATTCTCAATGCCTCCTCTTCTCATTATGTGCCCCATAAATGTTGACTGTCCTCTAAATGTTGATGGATGTACATATATTAACATAAACATTTGTCCACATAAAGATGTATGCATATATTCTTCACATAAAAAATGTCTTCAGATATAGATATGTACATGTACCCACATACGACCTTAATTAGATGTGTAAATACATTGAAACATACAACCTATGCTCATATCAATATATACGCATGTGTGAGCCATTTCCTTAATTAAGACAAACCAACCATTAACAACAAATGTAAAAGTATGTATATGAAGAAATGAAAATGTACAAATAAGTATCACTGTGCATACATACAAATAAATGAATAAATAAGAATATTGGTCTGTTCAGATCTCATTTATATCTTATCCTGCCTACCTAACGCTTCATAATTCTTATTTAGCAGTTATTCACAAATATATGTAGTTTTTGCATATATGCAATGATTTATCCAGCTTTCTGTGCATTAGCTGGCATACTTTCATCCTTTGGCAGACCATGTTATCTACTTGGTTGTCATCTACTTGATCTTTCCATCTTTTGTTAGTTTCTTAAATTCAGCAGGTTTGTCTGTTACTGCAGTTTCCTTCCATGAGGCTAGAGCTTACATAAAACTCTTGCTCATTCTATGTTCCCATCATTCAGCATTAAGATAATTTAATTGAAAGCTCTCTTAGACTCCAGTTATTGCAGCTATTATAGCCAACTATTCATGCTTTAAAATATTTTAAATGACTAGTGCTGCATATAGTAACTTCCAATTGCTTGGGTACAACACATGGATCTACCGACCAGTACCAACTGTAGCTACATGCTACAGCAATGTTTGCTTCTTTAGTCTGGATGCCTCATGTCTGTTATCTAGACACTCTTCGAGAAAATTAACATTTCTGCACCCTATCTCTCTTTTTCTGAACCATTAACTGCATTATCTGACTTGAAGGTGTGAATAACACCTTAAGATGTCACATCATTGAATATGAAGCAACCAATTGTTCCCTTTCTTTGACTCTAATCTACATTCATAGCTACAACTCTCCTAGGCACAGATAGCAATTGGTCAAAAGTAAAGTAAAGATATACTTTGTAAAATTTCATTTATTTTATTAAATATTTCACCATTTAGTTTATATTTTTATATCATCTGTCCTCCCCCTATACATATTATTCTTCACTACATACAGTGTTTTAACAGTTTGCTAGATTGTAATATTTATGTTCTGTTACTTTGAGGTCTTTTGTTGACCTTGACAAAGCTGGTAAAGAGCAGCAAGATGAAGTTGCCAGAGATGCTGAGTTTGTTGTTTTCGATGGCACGACCCAAGGTTTAGGTAAATTAACATGTTACATGTTCATCACTCTTTCCTTGTTTGTGGAGTGCATGGTTGATTGATTAGAAAGCTGGTATAACAATCATGACAGTCTGGTTCAGTGAGTTTAAGAAATTAATTTATATATTATGATACAATTTAAAATATACCCATTACACGAGAACAACATTGGGAAACTTAGTACAATGAGTCACTCCTCAAAATCTTTTGAACCCTTTCTTCTGGTGACATAATTAAATCTATAAATATTTGCAAAGTTTTCTTCAAGGCCCAAAAGTACTACCTGACTCAGTGTGACTGGAAACAATGACACACATTGGACATATAATACTTACTGTGCAAACTGAATTTACCTGTTGAATTTCAGTTTTACGCTTCCTGGATTTCCCTATTGGACACTTATACTTCCCCATGGAACTTTTTGTGTGAATATATTGCAACCACCAAGAAGACGTTCAACTGAAGATGAAAGGGTTGATTTCTTCCTGCTGGTCAGGTTTCATCACAGTTTGAGATCATATTGGTCCCTGCTTCTTTAGTCTGGTTGCTGCATGTCTGTTATCTACACTCTTCGAGAAAATAACATTTCGGCACCCTATCTCTCTTTTATGAACCATTAACCCATCATCTGAACTTTATTGCTGTCATGATTCCTTCATATCTTCATGAAAATGTCACACAGTTTGTGAGATAGAAAGTTTGCAATATTAAATTAATGTCTGTTGTTATATATATGTAGTATGTTTTTATCAATCCCCAGGAATTATGAGCAATGATGCTTTTGTTTCCAATCTGAAATAGGGAATTTCTCCAGAGCTTTCTTTCACACCGAGAAGACTCCAACTCTTCACAGAATGTGGTGCATTGAGAAGATACCAGCCATCAATGACAAAAGAGGATCTATGTGTGTATGAGAAGATACCAGCCATCAATGACAAAAGAGGATCTATGTGTGTATGAGAAGATACCAGCCATCAATGACAAAAGAGGATCTATGTGTGTATGAGAAGATACCAGCCATCAATGACAATTGAGGATCTATGTGTGTATGAGAAGATACCAGCCATCAATGACAAAAGAGGATCTATGTGTGTATGAGAACATACCAGCCATCAATGACAAAAGAGGATCTATGTGTGTATGAGAAGATACCAGCCATCAATGACAAAAGAGGATCTATGTGTGTATGAGAAAATACCAGCCATCAATGACAAAAGAGGATCTATGTGTGTATGAGAAGATACCAGCCATCAATGACAAAAGAGGATCTATGTGTGTATGAGAAGATACCAGCCATCAATGACAATTGAGGATCTATGTGTGTATGAGAAGATACCAGCCATCAATGACAAAAGAGGATCTATGTGTGTATGAGGACGAGCATGTTGCATTGAATGTCAGTATCTATTTAGAAGTATCTAATGTTGACCTACTTGTGACCACATTCACATATGATTGCATGTCTTCAATATGGCCGACTGTTGTTATACACATTTTCGCCAAAGATAAAACAGATTCAATAAAAGACACTGTATATTTTAGGCAGCATAACATCCCATTAGGTCTTTATTAATATAAGTAAGGAAAAGAAGCTTACCTTCCAAATGACATAACTGAACTACTTTTTGCTGATGATCAGTGCTAACTCCACAGTTCAAAGTGAAGAGCTTCAAGATCATATAACCCTAATCAACGAAAGCTGCCTCAATCACATGAAGATCAACACAGAAAAACAATAATACAAAGCGTGTGCAGATTACAGGATGTGGCAGCAGGTGCGGAATGGATAGGTCTACCCACAGATTTTGAAACTTGTTTGAGAGTAGTAATATCACTTAGCAGGGAATGCAGAGAATGGTGTCCCACAGCTGTGGAGAAAGAAGTGCAGGCTTTAATCAGTGAGAATACCAAAAGGGGATGTGATTATATACACTGATGGATCTGTAATTAGGCATGTTCGCAGTTCTTGGGCCTTTACAGCTCAGTGTGCAGGTAAAACGATCAAGGAGGAAAGTGGTGCCTTTGCGTTCACTACGAGTAGTATGACCATGGAGACTATGGCGGTGACCAAGGCATTTGAGTGGCTACGCACACAGAAGGTAATGCAGATCTGCATCTTGAGTGACTCTATGAGTATGATTAAGAAGGTACAAGTGGGTCTCGTTCGCGAACAGTGGATTGAGGCCTTGAGAAATGCGAGCTTGAAAGCGGTTACATTTATTTTCGTGCCGGGACATGTGGGCGTTCAAGGCAATGAAAGAGCGGATCAACTGGCATCGTGTGCGATTGTGGCACAGGGCGATGGGGAAATGGATCGCGCTGACGTTTTGAACTGCTTAAGAGATATAACACGCGAGAGTGAGACTAATGTGGATGATGATTCCTTTTCAATGGCTAGGATTAAAGATCAGGGATTGAAATGCTGTGTTGCTAGAGGTGAACCTTTTGGAGGGCGCAGAAGAATGATAGTCAACCAGCATAGGACCGGTACTGTCAGCAGAAGTGTGATGGCGGATACACTCAAGGAGAGATCGGAGCAACTATGGATGTGTCCAGTTTGCAGTGATGATGATCCGACGACTAATTAACTAACTAACAGAAAAACAAAAGTTATGTATATAGGCAGAAAACTCAATACAATCAACATAAAAATAAATGATCAACTACTGAAACAAGTGCAGGAATTTAAATATCTAGGGAGCATATTTACAACAGATGGAAGAATGGACAGAGAGCCTGAGACAAGAATCCAAAAAGTCAACTATGTAAATTATAAACTTAAATAATTTTTGAATACACATCTATCCTGATGGAAACTAAAAGGCAAATCATAAATTCAATATCCATCCTACCATTATGTTTTCAATGTCAGACATGTACTCTAAGTAAAGAACAAGAGAGAAAGCTTACTATGTGTGAAATTAGATGTATAAGAAAACAGAGAACAAGGAGAGCTCATGTGGGAAATCTGTTGGAACAACATCAATGGTCAAATATATTGAAAAACAGAGATTGAAATGGTTCTACCACCTAATAAGAATGAACCTTTATTGGTCAGCGGCAAGAGCATAGAACATAAAAATGGAGACAGCAATATACAGAGGAAGACCAATAAGAAGGTGGATAGCAGGTGTCACAAACATTCTGACACTGCACAGTATTACTGCATATCAAGCGACTAGATGTGCAATAGCCCGAAAACCGATCATCATTCAATCCTGCGACATCTCACAGCATATGCAGAGAAAAGATAATAGATAGATAGATACTAAGGAAAAGAATAATTTATTGCTACATAGAAACACCTCTGTCATATGGAAACAAATCCTGGACATTGTATAAAAAACAAATAGGAAATTAGAGGCCACTGAGATGTGGTTCTTCAGAAGAATGCTGAGAATCTCATGGACAGCTAGATAAACCAACGAGGAGGTTCTGAGGGAGATTGGCACCAAAAAGAAGTTACTTAGCAACATCAGAAAAAACTGGCCACATCATGAGAGGAGGAGGTTTGGAATACAATGAAACAAAGTCAAAAATGAAAAAGAAAAGCTAAAGACTGCAACAAGAGGAAATACTGTCTTAACGTTTAGCAAGCCAGATTAAAAAATACGAAACGTCTCCCTGCCACCAGATTCTTTTTTGAAAATTTGCGTTATTGATGGTGACTGTTTTGAAAATGTGATAATTTTTTGGTTGTTAGAGATATTTAAATAATATTGGCACATATAAATAAAGAATTGAATTATGCATATATTGGTGTAATTTATGTACGTGTGTGTGTGATACCAGACGTATGAGAAAGTGGTAAAGACGTTTTTCACCCAAAAAAACATATATTTTATAACAAATAAAGAGGAAAAAAATTAGTAAAAAAAATAACTTACCTTACTTATCCAATTCCTTGGCAACACTGTAAACTAAATTACGCAAATCTGTTGTATTTATGTTCTTTCACTGCGAAATTATCCAAATATAGCCAGGGGAACTGTATAAAACATGTAGATTTGCAGTAAAATCGTTCTTTGAGCTTAGGCCTAGAGACATTTTTGGTGCCACTTCAACATATTCGATATCAAACGTACAAGTCCCCAAACCAACACAGCATTCTGTATATTCACTACTGTGAAACTAAATAACCTAATAATTCATGATTCAAGCCACGATTCAATGTTATTTTATTCAAAATACGATGAAAGAAAGGTCTATAAAACCGATCCACCATCATGGCATCGTACTGGTTTACAGATGTGATCAGATTAATTGCTCTTAAAAATGTACGACTAGCTAGTCATTCTCGACAACGATCATGTCGGAAGTGGGGGATATACCGGCTTCGACTGCGCATGTCCCCAGCTATGTGCACAGGCTGTGGTACGTGTAAATCTCACGATATCTCGTCGGATGGGGTGTGTCGCCAATGGCGCGAGCCACCATTTTTTGGGGGGGCGACCGGTGTTAATATAAGCGCGGTGAAGGTTAAGAGGAAATAACATCTTGGCATGATAGAAAGTCAGCAGTAGAGCTGATATACAGGACTGCAGATAGAATATGTTGTGGATGTCAAGAATCACATATGCCACCCGACATGGCACATGATGATGATGGCAATATGACTGAACATAGAAGACAGCATAGAGTGAAAGATGTGGAAATCTAAGATAATTCAAATGAGAATGTTTTAAATCCAAGGTAATCCATATGATGATAATATAAATCCACAATAATCCATATGATGATGATGATTTATTATTAGCTGTTTTCCTTGTCTTATGTTTTTCTATTTTTACAAATAATTGATAGTCAGTATTTCAAAAATATAAATAAAAAAATTATTGAACCAAGGAGTACAAAAATCTATAATTTTTACCTGGATAGGATTAAAAATCTGTGGTGGTTGCAGCACAGATGGGACAGAGAATTTTGGGATATTTGTGAAGCGTGTCTTGCCTGGTGGTCTAGCTGCAACATCAGGTGAGGCATAGATTATTTATAGTTGTTTTATTTTTTTCTAATGATGTATATTTATTCATTTCACTGCATTCAGTCAGCAGTTGTGTGTATGTGGGATCCTTACAGCTGATTCTGCATTTCTCATGACGTACACAGTAATATATTTTATTACTGAGGATATTTTGGAGTTATGATTCAATGTATTATGGTAGTGTTTTTGTCTTGTAAATGGTTAAGTAAAAATGCAACTTGTTGAGCAATGACTCATGATTGAACATAATATTCAAATCAGTTCACAAAACTTGTGTATTTGCATATTTTCTTTTGTTCTCAATCTGTTTTGTCATTTTTTCTATAGGATTCTGTAACTGCTTATGCTAAGAATGTTTCCACACATCGCTATCTTATAAATATGTTACACTCCACATACAAAATCTCGGGCTGTGGATGTAAATAAGTAGGTCCTCCACTACCAGAAGAGTGGCATGCTCATGCAGTTTTGTATCAGCTGATAATTTTAGCAATCTTGCTATAGATCATAATATGTTTTCTCTGTATAAAGTAAACAGATTAGTTGACAGTGCACAACATTGTCATGTGCCTTGTTTTATTTGTTGAAAACTTCCTAAGTGATTGCTATTGTGGTTTGCAGATGATATTAATCTTATGGCTAGCAGTGAGAAAGAACTTCACCAATACTGTTAGAATAGTTTGGAGTCTTCTACAGTATGTACAAGGAATCACATGCCCACTTGTACCATTATGTGATGTTGTGTGTTTTCTTAGGTGTACAGCCTTTGTGTTAACTGCAGTCACTTTCTCCTTTGTAGTAATGCCATTCCTGATCTTTCCCCTCCATGAAACACAATCTAAGGCAAGATTTTCCCATAATTTTGTAATTAAAGTCTACTTTCTGATATTTTTCCAGATTGTAATTTTCCATAAAGTAAATGTATTCTGTAATTCTCCATCCTTCAAGTCCTAGTGTGTCCCAGCCATCTGATTCTGCATAAACTAGGCATAGAAAATATGGTGGTATTTCCTTTTTCTTTTCAATATATCAGTGTTAGTGACCTTGTCCAGCCACCTAACTCCAAGAAAGTTGTTAATTACTTTCTCCTGGTGCATATAGGTTGCCCATGTTTCACTGTCATAATGGAGAGTGCTAAGTGCACAAGCTTGGTAATCAGGAGTTTAGATTTTATGGTTAATCTTGTTTTCCCAGACCCTTATTGTTCACTTCTTCATTGTTGTAGATGCCTTGCCAATCCTGATGATTATTTCTTGATCCAAGGGTAGATAATTTATTGTTGAGGATCCTAGGTAAGTAAAGTGGTCAAAAACAGCTTGCTCATCACCATCAATGACAATTTGTGGCTGCTTAATGGCAGCCTGCATCTTCTTTTTGTTGATTGTTAGTTCAAACTCGCAGCAGACATCAGTAATTGCAGCTAGTAAGTTTTGCAGTTCCTTTTTGAGTGTGTTGTAATTGCAGCATCATCTGCATAGAACAACTCTCTTATCAGGACCTTCTTTATTCTGGTTTTGACTTTCAACCTTTTGAGCATTTTAGAGGCCACTATCTGAGAATGGAGGAATATACCACCCTTCTGGTTGTGAAAATAATGTTTCAAGAGGAAAGATGCATGTGGCAAGAATGCAGCATTGTTTTCCACCACTCTTGATCACAAACTTATTTTAAGAAACACCATCAAAGTTGATAGTACCTTTCATACATGGGTGGAATATCTCTACTGAGTAGGTATAAGCCTATAGGTTGTTGTTTTTTATTCCTTTCAACTAACCACCACTGTTCATGTCTTACTTCTGGCTTGATTCTGACTCATCTCATAATTATTTTTGTAATTTAGTTCAAAAGACTAAACATTCTGTGTTCTTCAAATTCAACTGTGCCTGGTTTCTCTCACACTTACAGGAGACATATTATGTGGTGATCTTATCTTGGAAGTGAATGGACAGAGCACACAGGGTGTCACTTATGACAGGTAATGTAAGATCAGTGTTTAGTTATTCTTATGTCAGATACACATATACTACATAGTTTTGTGACCATTGTAAGCAGCAATATGTGAACATTCAGTGGTACTAAAGGCATAATAACAGAAAAATGGGGTAAACAGACCAATACTTTAAAGTACTATTGTAGAAATGTGCCAACATAATCCTGTACCTGGGTAGCATACTTTGTAACAGACCGCCAATAAAAAGTACTCTCTGTTTTATTAGCTTAATTTAGAGAAATCAGCACCTTGATGGGTGTCCATAATGCAGTGATGTTGTTTCCATTATGTTTTATTATATAGCTGTAAGTAGTTTTATTTATTAATTCCGGCCATGCCTTTATCCATCTATAGAGCTGTAACACTGCTGCGGCAAGCTTCTGCCTCAAACCGTGTTGAACTAGTGATTGCCAGAGATGCCAAAGCTCAGTAAGTGTTGTATTGTCCTTTCACTGTCATCATGCCATAGTTCTGTATACAAATAATGATGGACCTAAAAAACCATTCTTCAGGGAACTATAGAATAGAAATAAAAAGAAAACAAACTAAATAAGACATGAATTGATAATATCATACTTGCTAAATTGTACAGATTGTCTGTATTTATATAGAAAAACTGCAGAAGTCAATATTTGTTGCCATTGGTGCAAATAAAGTGGTGACACAACATATTTCCATTCTCTGGACTATATCCTGCTGAAAATCTAGTTCAACTAAACCTTTTACAAGAGAGATCCAGTGTGAGTTTAAATGTGAATGCAAAATAAATATACAGGTTTCATTGAATATATTCCTTTTTTGTGTGTGTGTTCATTCTCAAACTCCTGCAGATTAGCAGGATGTAGTCCAGAGAACAGAATGTGTTGTGTCATAGTTTACTACTTATCTGCACCTTTTGGCCTAATACATCCAACTTTAGCATGGCTTCTGGATAACTTTGACTCTATATGAGATGGGACCACTCCGTACCTACTTAGTCACCTCTTACAACATGCGAGGAAAGTAAACAGGGTGCTATTCATTACTCTCTTTTTGAGCCCGGCAAAAAACAGGGATGTCCTTCCTGATTTATAATATTTTGATTTAGTTATATATAATCTATACAGGATATGGGCATAATTTTTGACTTAAAAAAAAAAAAAGAATTAGAGGGGTATTTTGGGCTGAACTGCACAATGATCCACTGGAAATTGACACACATGTAATATCTATGTATATATATAATAGAAGAAATGCCCACAGGGTTGCCTGGACAAGAAAAAAGAAAAATAGAAAAGATACAAATGAATATTTTTCTTATAAATTAGCGATTTTTTTGTATTTTTCAGTTTCTATATGCTAGTGCTACGACATAGCACGGGCCTACACTCTGATTTGAAGGAATACTTTTAAAATAACAACAACAAAAGGAATAGCCGCAAATTATTTTTCAAATGCTCCAGAGACCTATTTATTTGTGCATACAATTTTTTAACTCTATTTGGTACATAGATCTTCATCAGGATAATTGGAAACCTTTTTTTTTTCAAGTCAGTTTCCAAACTTCAAATCCCATCTCTGTCCATCCTTATTCTCTCAGCAAATATGTATCATCTTTCCCTTTACCTTTTTTTTTAATTATAGTAGGCAATGACTTTCTCAATGTGTATCCTATCTACTTATTCCTTTCCTTTTCTCTTACTATACACATTCCTCTATTATTCTTGATCTTTTCCTTAGAAATTAAAGCTTTTAATCATCTATATGTTGCCGGGGACTGAAAAGGAAGCAAAGAATAGCAACACTCTTTACTTTGATCCATGCATGTCGCAAGAGACATCTAAAGACGTTATGGGGTGGAAATGACTGTCCCATTCCATATAGGGTCAAAGTGGCCAAGAAACCAGTTTCCCGGAAATTGATACACAATATGAACAAAGATAGATAAGGAACTGTTAATATAGCAATTATCTGTATCTATGTTAATACTGCTATTTAACTCTGGTGCATGGTTCACACTTGTTGGATCTTCTCTAACATTCTTGTTAATAGATGAAAGTTGATCAGTATTATATTAACATTCTTATAACACTTTTAAAGGCAATGTTCTGAATAATTTTCATAGTTTATTAAGTAGTATTATATTGCTATTGTTCAAATAATTTTAGCATTTAAAAATGTATTGGTAAGTTTTTGTGTTTGCAAAAGTTGACATTTGGTACAAATTTGCTAAAGGATGTCCTTCCTATTGTTTGAAAAATAAAAGATCTTGTATTTACTAGATAATTTTGACATGGTTTACTTTATTTCTGTCACTGCTGACTAATTTTTTCTATTGTGCAGGAATGAGTTTGCTGATTACATGAAAAAGTCTGGAACAGTTCAGAATCCACCTACAGTCAAAGACTTTCTAAATGGAAGCCATCTTACAGGTACATGGTATACATAGCTTGTTATCAGTTTCAAAAGAGAAGCACAGAATAAGAGCATTGTGAAGGGGCAACTAAGGAGGGTTGGACAATTATAATTTACTTAGATCAGAAATAGTCAAATTTACTTGGAATGAACCAATGTGTGTCAAGTACAATCAAGAAAACACAATTTAACATGTACTAATTAAATGCCAAACATATAGTAAACAACGGGAAGAGATTATAGAACATTTTAAGAAAAGGCAGGTTCAAGCTCTTTAGCTAAACCGTGAAGAAATGTTTCTAGTGCGATTTTACTAGAGGAATGTTTTTGAAGCAGTTTTCTCTGTAAACAATCGGCAGAGATAGCAGTCGCCCTTAGCTTGCTACGCGCTAATTCATCGACGAGGAACCTCATGATATTTAATTATCATGTAACTAGATTCAGCAAATCATAGCTAGCAATAACATTCTACTTCCCTTTCCTGCATGTTGTTTGAAAGAAGGAAGAGTGTCAGTTGTTTTAATTAATTTCTAGGAATCTGTCATGATCTGTCATGAATCAGGTTATAATGGAAGTCATATTCATTGAATTCGTTACTGATTGTGATTCTGATATGAAGAATTCTTGGGAATTATTTTTGTTTTCAAAGTAGAAGTGAGTGAAACGTTAAGTTTTGTTATGAAATGATAAAAAACAAGTATAGGCAGAATATATTTACGTCAGACACTAGACCTAGGCCTAGAGAACAATGGATCTGACAAAGTAAGTGACATCTACATTTTATTTGTTTCCTCAACTTTATTAATTTCTTTAAGTAATAAACATAGAAAGAAATTACATCAGACTGATTATAAATATATATTGAGAACACACTGCATCAATAAGGTGTGATACAGCTACTCACAATACATAGAAATAAAAATAGGTGTAAGAAAAGGATGTATTTTATTACCCAGCCTATTTAACATTAACACAGAGAATATTTTTTAAACATATAGAAGGAATGCCTGGACTCAAGATCAATGGGAAAATAATAAATAACCTGCAATATGCAGATGACACTGTTCTTTTGGCCAAAAGTAAACAGGATAGTCTTTAAAGCCTACTAGATCAAATCAATGTCAAGTAAAGACTGGACTAAATGTAAACATCCAAAAAAACCATGATAATCAGTAAAATTGCAGAACTGGTGATGAACATAAAAATACATGGAGCGATACTACAAATAGTAGAACATTACCAATATTTCGGACACATAATCACAAATGATGGTAGATGTGAAATAGAAGTCAAAAGAAGAATAGGACTGGCTAAAAGTACTTTCAATGACATGAGGAAAATATTGACATCTAAACAAATTACAAACAATCTAAAAATGAAAATTATAAATTGCTACTATCTATTCTGTATTGATGTATAGCTCCGTGCATATTTCTGCAGTGCTATATAACACCTATACTAACATATGGATGCAAGTCTTGGCCAATTAACAAACAGGAAAGTGGGAAAATAGAGGCAATGTGGTTCTACAGAAGAATGCTGAGAATGGACTGCCAGAAAAACTAATGTGGAGGTGTAGAAAGAGTCAAATGCGAGATTGAGCTTAGTCAATAATATAAGAAAAAGACAATTTTAATTTTTTGGCCACTTTATGAGACAAGGAGTTTTGAAGAACATAGTCACAACAGGCAAGATTGAAGGCAACAGGGACAGAGGGCGACAACAAGAGAAAATATTAGACAGTTTGACAGCTGTGAACCACAATGTTCTTGATGCCCTTATTACGACTGTAGGCAAGATGAGAAAAACTAAATAACTGACAAAATCTCCGTCTTATAGTCTGTACTACATTTCTTCTTCTTCTGCGTTCATTCTCAAACTCCTGCTGGATCTCTCTTGTGGCAGGTCCATGACCCATTCTAGATTTCCAGCAGGATGTAGTCCAGAGAATGGAAATGCGTTGTGTTGCCTTTTTATTTGTGCCATTGGTCCGACACATCCATCTTCGGCAGGGCACTACATTTCAAATGTAATACAAGAAGTCTATTAAGTTGCAGTTCGCTGAATTTGAAATGAGATATACCACAGTGGACTTTAACAGCCTCACAGCAGAATAAAATCGTGACATGTGAAATGAAGTGTCTGAAAAAAGCTGCAATGGTTACTAAATTTGATAAAATAAGAAAAGGATGAAGCAATTAAGAAAAGAGTTAATATAATATCGTGTATTGAACATATTGAAAGACGGCAAGTAAAATGGTTTAGTCACCTTATGAGAATGAACCCAAACCAAATACCAATAAGAACATATAACATAAGAATATCTGGACGTAAGGCCAAAGGTAGACCAAGAAAATGGTGGATAGAAATTATCATGATAGCCTTGAGCACATATGGACTTAATGCAACCAAGGCAACACATCTGGCCTTAGAACAACAACTAAAGTTCCCACCCCTACACTTAACAGCAAGTATGGATACAATCAACCATCACTCACCTAAAGATAGACAATAAACCACATAATAACTTCATTGAACTACAAGTTCAGGTCATTGCCATTAGATCATGCACCACCGATGATATAACTAGGTAGGCTCTAAAAAAAAAAAAAGAGGTGGATACCCTCAAGCCATTTGGACTCAATTTCGGCCTTCTTTTTCTTCTGTGTACATTCTCAAACTCCTGCAGATTACCAGGATGTAGTCCGGAGAACGGAATGTGTTGTGTCATGGTTTACAGCATTGCTGCGATATCTGCGCCCTTTGGCCTGACACATCTGACTTCTGCATGGCTTTAGGTCACTGACCCTATACTGGATCTCTCTTGTAGCAGGACAATGGTCCAACTAGATTTCAAGCAGGACGTAGTCCAGAAAATGGAAATGCATTGTGTCGCCGTTTTATTTGCGTCAGTGGCTCGACACATCCGTCTACTGCTGGAATCTTTTGTCTAGTTCTTGGTTGGTGTGGTCTTTGTCTTTATTCTTTTTGTTCATTTCGTTTCCACAGAGATTTATGTTGTTATGTACTTCCTGTTCCTGCCTTCTACAAATCCACATTGTTCTGGACTTATTTCTGATTGTATTTTGTTTCCCACTCTCTTCATTATGATTCTGAGAAGTATTTTGGTTATTTGGCTCATGAGGCTGATTTTGCGGTCTTCTTCACATTCGGTGGTCCCTGGTTTCTTAGGTAATGCTATGAATATGGATCATTCAGTTATCGGGTATGTTTCCGCTGTTATATATGTCATTCAGCAAATTTTATAAACATCTTGTATAACTAGTTATAAATAACAAAGACACTGGAGATTAAGCTTAATACATTTGAACTCGTGCCAATATGGTATAAATCTGTGCTATATCATTCCCCCCAAATCCACATTTCCTTTTGAGGATGGCATAGTATGTGTGACTTGGAGCATTAGTTATGCCATGTTTTGCATAATTGTGATAGGTATAACTAGTATGAGGGTTTATTGCCATTTGTTACAACATCTGCATGCTATTAGCCACTTATCTTTAACTTCTGTGCACTCTAGCAGCATGATCTATCTGATCACCCATGATATCCAAGTGATTGCCATATGATTCATCATCATCATCAGGTGCCATGCTGGCTGGCATAGGCGGTCATGGCTCTCCACAGCTCTCTGTCCACAGTATTATGTATCAAAGTTGTTGTTGTTTCCTTGCCGTGCCAGGTTGTCAAACTGTCTAATATTTTCTGATGTTGTCGCCCTCTGTCTCTGCTGCCTTCAATTTTGCCTGTTGTGACTATGTTCTCTAAACCTGCCTGTCTCATGAAGTGGCCAAAAAAAGAAGATTGCCTTTTTCTTATATTGTTGATTTGTCAGTTTCGCATTTGACTCTTTCAACACCTCTACATTAGTTTTTCTGGCAGTCCATGGTATTCTCAGCATTCTTCTGTAGAACCACATCTCTGTTGCCTCTAATTTCCCACGTTCCAGTGTGTTTATTGTCCAAGACTCGCACCCATATGTTAGTATAGTGTTTATATAGCACTGCAGAACTTTCTCTCTCACCTCTAATGACAAGGTCATATTACAAAGTATATTTTTCTGAATGTTGTTTTTGCCTGTCCTATTCTGCATCTTATTTCTGTTGAACTTCTTCCATCAGCTGTAATCATTGTACCTAGATATTTGAATTGGTTGACCTGTTTTAATACTATATCATTCACTTTGATCTTGCAAGGTGTGTTATTTTGTTTCCATATGATTATGTTTCACTAATAATTTTAAGTCAGTTTCTTCTTGAGAATCATTATATATCATTGTACAATACTTTGCAGTCTTATGAACATCATCATGTGACATAATCTTTCCAGAACGTGGTCTTCCTTATGGATTCTCTGAACACTCTGCAAGATTGGGCGAGTTGACCTGCCGCAGCTAGAGATATGTTTAAGCAATCTGATATATCACTGCACCATTATTGTCTTGGACACCCTCTTGCCCTGTTTACGTTAACTCAGCCTTTAGCTATTAATCTTTCCACGCTGTTATGTCTCTTTATATGACCTAAAAAAATGTTTTCTTGTTAGGATGTTTTTAAGAAAGCCAGCCCACTTTGATGTTTATTGATCTCAACACTTCTTGATTTGTTGTTTTAGATGTCCATGGTTTACGTAAAATTCTTCTGTAGCATTCCTACATGTAAATATACTTTTTGACATTTTATCCTCCCTTACTTTCATTCTCAACTTTTTATCCTCCAGTTGTCATATTACTGGATTTATTTTCATTCCTTCAAGGTTGTACATTAGTCCTTTATTTCTTTATGGTACACATGTTTTATCATTTCCTGTTTTTAGTTTGTAAGGATTTTTAGCTATGTATTGCTTACTCAACAATATTGTTATCATTTTGTGTTCTTAGCTTTGTTACAAATCTTGTCAAAACAGAAGTTTGGTCTGTTTTTCCTGATTGATAAAACTTTATGTCTTTCACATCTGTAATCAATTTTACTGCAATGTATATATATTTTACTGTGATCATATTTCAAAATATTGTGAGGATAGTTTCAGGCTTTGACAGAAGTATGTTTTTTTTCTTCATATAAACAGATTCTGATGCTGAATTTCAGAAAAAGTTAGGGTCTACTTTGAAGGTATGTTATTCAAAGATAACCTGTTCTATGTGCTTACCAGCAGAAATCATTACAAACTGTATGTGTTGTTAAATTAAAGTGAAAATTAGAAACTGACAATCAAGATTTTAGGGCATGGGATGAGAAAAGAAAAAATTGAACATTTAGTAACCACCAGTAAGATCAAGGAGGGAAGAAGAGACAGAGGAAGACAAAGAGAAAAATTCCTGGATGGGTTGTCACTGTGGCACAAAAAGAAGTCACCAACTGAACTTATTAACAACACAAGCGACAGAGTTATGGAGAAGCATGATCGGCAACTGCACACGGCATGGCACTTGATTGATTGATTATATGTGTTGTTTAATAGTATTTTATACATATTTGTTGATGCTTCACATATAATATCTTTTTCTACAGCATTTCTTCTTCTTCAGCATTAATTCTGAAACTCCCTCTTCTAGCAGGGCAATGGTCCTACAAGACTTCCAGCAGGATGCAGTCCAGAGAATGGAAATGCGTTGTGTCACCGTTTTATTTGCGCCAATAGCCCGACACATCCGTCTTTGGCGGATCTACAACGTTTAACTCTTATAGACTCTGCGCCACTAAACATATCAGCCCAAAATAACCCATAATTTATGTATTTTATTCCACATTCAGTCCATATAGATGCAGGATATGGTGGTGTTGTTTGTTTGTGTGTGTGTGTTATGTGGACAATCAACATGGATAGTAATCACAGTGACAAAACCATATGTGTTAATCCATATCTGTAGCAGCAATTATCAATGTAGATATATATCTTTTCAACTATCATTATCAACTGATTGTCAACTTATTATCAACTAATCAATCATACATTTACCAAAATATAATAGCACACTGAAGCCTTCAAAAGATAAGAAGAGACGGGATTCAATTTATTAGAGCAGTTATGGATACCCTATGAGAAGACGAGGAAGTCGAATGAGACAATGTACATATTCAGAGAATGGGAATGACTAGAGACAATGGGAGAAAGAGCTCTCTCTACGGAAAGATCAGAAGAACGCATTATCAGCAACAGACTGGGACACTAAGATTATACACTTTTAGATGGCAGACAGAGCATACATGGGAATGCCCCCAGTGCTGTGATGCTTGTTCCTAATCAAGAAACAAGCCTTCAAATTTTCATCCGAAATCAACATCCATGAAGAATTAATGAACAATGGCGTCACTGAAATTAGGTCCATACAGTATGGCTTGCAAATGTGAAGCGGTTGAATAAATTACAACAATATTTATATTGGCATGAAAAATTCAGGGACAACCACACTAGCAAATAAATATTATAAAAGCATAATGGGAAATAATCATGGGAGATTGTTGTCCTTGACTACAAATGGCAACCTCATTGTGACACATGTTGACATCAGGTGTCTATGGAAAGAGTAAACATGTTGAAAAAAGTTGACAGCGGGTTGCTACAGACTGAGCTTTCCTGAATTAGAAATAATCAACTAGACACCACCAGGAGAAAGTTAGCTAAAGAAACACTTCTGCATATGGATAGGACATACATTAAGAAGACAAACAAAAATAATAGTAAAACAGGCATTGCCCTGTAACCCACAAGAAATACCTGGAGGAAAGATTTAGATACACATAGGATGGGTAGATGCACATAAGGACCTTTCTATTGCATTTCATTTTAAATACTGCTATTAGATGTTATAGCTCACGTCTCAGAACTCTATGTTTCCATTGAGAAAATATAGCTGTTTCTTCTTCAGCATTCATTCTCAAACTCCCGCTGGATCTCTCTTGTAGCAGGAGAATGGAAATGCGTTGTGTCATCGTTTTATTTGTGCCAATGGACAGATGGTCTTATGTGGATACAGCTGTTTAAAAGTTGTAGCTTGTTTTTCCTGTTTTCCCCTTGACATAAATTTTCAATTGTGATGCTTTTGTATTGCAAACTAGCAAGGTCGCCCATATGTTGCCAGGATCTGAAAGGGGAGCAATGAGTAGCAGCACTGCCACCTTCCATGCATAGCGAAGTCACATCAAGTTACATTGATAGTGTGTAAGCAATGAAGACACAAGATGAATTGAAGTCACATCAAGTTACATCGATAGTGTGTAAGCAATGAAGACACAAGAAGTATTGAAGTCACATCAAGTTACATTGATAGTGTGTAAGCAATGAAGACACAAGATGAATTATCCAAAAAGTAAACTATCCTTGACAAGGAGCTAAAGATGTATAGTTGTTTATTATAGCATGTAAGCAATAAAGAAAGAAGAGAATAAACTGAATAAATTTGCAAATAAATGTCTGGAAAAATTATGAACATTTGTTGTGAAGAATTCATGACAAATATTATTTGGTTATTTCCATATAGAAGTTTTTAATTATTATATTGTAAATAATGTCTGAAGTTCTTGCAGGATCTGGAACTGGATGCTTACAGACCAGGAGAAAACCATGGTTTATTACATCAAGGTAAAGTTATGAAATAGTTTGATAATGAAATTATTGTGAATTGTGTAAGATAATGTGATCTGATAAGTTATTGTGAAAGTTAATGTGATCTGATAATGAAGTTGTGTTGTTATCTATTGTGTTCTAATAATATATTTTTAGTTATGAAATTTGATGTGATCTGTTATATAAGTTATTGTGGAATATGATAAGTTGTGATAATTGAGTTATTTTGAAATATGATCATATAGTGAAGCTATTGTGAAATCTGTTGTGATCTCATAATTAAGCTATTATGTAGTTACATTAAAGTTATTGTGTACTCCCATATAATCTGATAATGAAGTCATTTTGTAATCTGATGAAAATTGACAGAAGAGTAAGAAATATTCATTTTGTGAACAATTCACTTTGCACAAAATGATACCCAAATAGTGTATATCATACAACATTAATTTTATATTCTTTGTGTTTATTAACTCTTTGTCTCCATACGGTTTTCCTGCTATGCCTAACACGATAGTAAATTCATATTAAATTGTAGATTTGAGCGGCTTTTCGGCATAGTGGGTCTCCAAAATGTAGATATTAGCGGCTCAGTGGACATAACGAGTTTTAAAACTCTTTATGTCACTAAATATTATGAACTAAAAATACTTTTCTTTGACTTTTAGGAAAGTACAGTGACCTTAATGGACACATAAGTCCATCATCAAGCTGTGCTAGTGAAGTAGCAAATCACATGGAAGAACTGCTGAGAACTTTCAGTAATGGGAGCTCAGTTACACGGGGCAAGGACAGTTCTACAGATTGCCTCGACTCCTTGTTGTCAAGAAAGCTGTCACAAGACCCTGGTCTCAAATTGCACATTGATCAGTTAGAATCTGTAAGTAAGGCGAGACTTCTGTTGAGTTATGTATTTAGAGGAATTATTTTCGCTGAAATGAATGTGCGTACTCAAAGAGTGCAGATATTGAAGTTTTGTTGTAAATTAGCTTCTCTGTGTACTTACTGTATCAATATATATTCACCGAAAAGTATATGATATATCTATTGTCTTTTCTCTGCATGGCATAACAGGATTAAATGATGATAGGTTTTCTGTCCGTGATCAAACATATTTAAATACAGACTGAAGGGGTTAGGCCACAATGAGAATGAACCGATATTGGTCAGCAGAAAGAGCATACAACATGAAAATGGAAACAGCAAGATGAAGAGGAAGACCAAAAAGAAGGTGGATTGAAAGGGTTACAAACATTCTGAAATGTCACAAATTTACTGCATATCAAGCTACCAAATGTGCCACATCTGGAAATTGATCATCACTCAATCTTGCAGCGCTGAACTGCAAAAGCAGATAAAATACAATATACAGATAGATGTCCTTGTACTCAAGTCATAGAGATTTCTAGTGGTCTTACTTAAAGTGAATGTGAAAGAACTTTTCTTCACTATATATTGCCTATTAGAAATGCAAAGATGCTTTTTTATATGAAGTGAAAATAAAGGCTGCTTTGTCATAGCTGTCTCCATGATGTGTACAGGAAGGATTTTTCTTCTACCTCCGAAAGACCAAAAAAATCCAGCCCCAACTGTGGCTTGAACCTGAGATATCATGGCTATAAGTTTGGGTTTTTAGTAATTCAGCCACCCACAGTGAATGTGGAAGAGACTAAGAGTATTCAAGATGGTGGCATGACCAGTCACACTTTTATTTATTGTGCTTGCGGTTCCTTTTTTCTTGAGATGTCATTGTAACCATTTAAAAACATTATTATGATATTCCAATATGCTAATGTGGTCTAGACATTGAGGTCGTTGAAGAACAGTTTGGTTTTAGGAAAAATTAAGGAACTAGAAAAGCTATACTTAGTACTCGACTATTGATAGATAAATACATGGAAGTCCAAAAAAGTATCTATATTTGCTTCATAGACTACGGCAAGGTGTTCGACAGTCAAACATTATAATTAATTGAATGTCTTCAAGTCATATATGAAGATGGGAAAGACATCAGACTGATTAGAAATATATATTGGAAACAAACTGCATCAGTAAGGTGTGAAAAAAGCTACTCGCTATACATAGAAATAAAAAGGAGGGTAATACATGGATGTATTTTATCACCCAGCCTATTTAACATCTACTGAGAGAACATTTTTAAACATATAGAATGAATACAGGACTCAAGATCAGTGGGAAAATAATAAACAACCTGAGATATGCAGATAACACTGTCCTTTTAGCAGAAAGTGAATAGGAACTACAAAGGCTAATAGATCAAGTTGATAAATCAGGTAAAGAATATGGGGTATTTTGGTTATTTATAAAGAATATGGACCGGATATAAATATCCAAAAAACAAAAGCCAAGATAATCAGCAAAATCATAAAACAGCTGGTAAACATTGAGAGATACTGCAACAAGTAGACATTACCAATATCTCGGACACATAATCACAAATGATGGTAGATGTGAAATAGAAGTCAAAAGAAGAATAGGAATGGCTTAAAGTACTTTCAATGACATGAGGAAAATATTGACATCTAAACAAATTACAAACTAAAAATGAGAATGCCTTTGAGATGTGGATATGCAGAAGAATAGGGAGAACTTCATGGAAAGAGAAGAAAATGAACAAAAAGGTTCTAACAACACTTCATATGAAAAAAAAAAATATTAAAGGAAATTAAGATAAACAATTAAAGTATTTTGGACATATTAAAAGACATTATATCTCGTTGAAGACCTTACTTGAGGGTAGATTTGAAAGGAGGTGAGCAAGAGGAAGGCAGAGATACAAGTGGCAAAGAAACATCTTGAGATGGACTGGTTACAGTCTAGCAGAGTGCACCACCAAATCAGGAGGCAGGATGTTAGGTCCATTGCAACCAACCTTCATTGTTTAGATGGCACTTGATAATGATTATTTAACCAGGTAGCATATCCTGGACAAGATGTAGAAGTCATTACAGCCTTTCGAAATTCCTGTCAGTCTTGAGCCAATCTTCCAGCTACCATGAGTGTTATGTTCAGGTGGTATTTGATATCTTGAGTCCATCTTCTTCATGACCTACCTCTTTTTGCCATGGCATAGTCCATTCCATTATGGTCTTTTCTAGGTTGGCATATTGTTTGATGTGACCAAAATATTACAATTTTCTATTATAATACTCTCAGAAACCTTGTTTACCCAGCTTTCTTTTACTTTAAATTCTCTCAGAATGTTCCTGTTGGTGAATAGTTTTGGTACATGGTATTCTGAGGATTCTTCTGCAACAATTTATTTCAAATGCTGCAATTTTGTTCAAAATCTTGCAGATTTTTTTGTATCTTATTGTTCAAGATTAATATCAATAAACTGTAACTGCAGTCTTACCTATTAACCACTGTAAAGACTTTTTGTGTATCACTTGGTATTGTCACTGCCTTGTGGTATGGTTACTCGACACATATTTCAGATTTTATTCAACTAAGTATTACTTTAATTTTTTTTCCTCATTCATTAATTTTGTCCTCATTTGCACCATCATACATATTTTTGTGTTCTTCTTTTGCTTTTTTTCTATCTTGTATTTATTTTTTTTCTTCTCTCTCCTCTTCTTATCTGTATGGCCTTTTGCATCTTGCAGATGGTCATTATGTAAAAAGAAGAAGCAATCCATTGAGCATTTTCTCCGGAATGTGGACTTTCCATGTGATCATGTCACAGCATCAGAAGAATTTTGTTTACATTTTTCTCTTCTTTCTTCTACATCTTTAAACATATTATTTCAGAACAACATTGCTCCCACACGCAGGCTGTGCCTCCAGACAGCCCGGGTTTCTGTCTTGTTTTTCCAGATTTTGAAGTCTATGAAGAAGCCTTTCATTGAGAATTTAATATATGTAAGTCCATGGACGTTACATTAAGAATTGGTCTACCGAGGGATTGCTGCAGCCAGTTTTCTGAATTATATTTATTTTGGAATGAGGTAGTTTGGCATTCTGCGCATGTGACCCAGCCCAACACAATCTATTTCTATTAAGTTTTGCCATGGCATATGGTAGCTGAATGTGGTATAACACTTCCATGTTGGTGATTTTGTTGTGCCATTTAATATTTAGTATTTTGTGGAAGCATTTAAGATGGAAAATGTTTTGTGTAGGCAGACGATGTTTCAGATCCGTAGTATAGTGTACTCAGCACCCATGTTTGACAAATCTGTAGCTTTGTTTTCAGTTTTAAGCTTTCAGTTTTTCCAAGCTCATTTTGACTGTCTGCCAAAAATGGTATCCACTTTCCCTATGCGTGCATTTATTTCATTGTCTAAGGAAAGGGCATAATTGTGAATCCTAGGTAACAAAAATGTTCAACTTGCTTTATATGATTATAACCCACCGAAGACTGACATGACAGCAAGACACAAAGACTGTAAGAGCATGCAGGCTTTAAAACACAGCTATTCAATCCCCTCCTTGCAGCTCCTTAACGGGGAAAATGCAGAATTGACAGAAGACTGATGTATCTGGCTACTGACGCAAATAAAATGGCAACACAATAAATTACCATTCTCTGGACTACATCCTTCTGAAAATCTAGTAGGACCATTGTCCTCCTACAAGAGACATCCAGCGGGAGTTTGCGAATGAACACTGAAAAAGAAGAAGATATGATTATAATATACTTTCTTTTTATATCTACTTTTATTTCTCTCTTGGTTTCCTCCTCTTACCCTCATCATATTATATGCTTGTCTTTATGTAGTATTTGTTATGCACTGTTTTCTGTCCTGATGAAAACTTTTTAGTTAAAACATTGTCTGTCCTTGTGATTGTTGTTAGCATGTTGTGTGCATAATATTGTTAATATATTCTTTTTATCTCCATTTCCAAGCAGTATTTTCTGAGCTCAGGGGTCATATAGTAATTTTAAGCCAATCTGGTCAGCCAGTAAAAGTGGTTTGGCCTGCCAGATTTGGCCAGTGGGCTGTAGGCTGTAACCTAATCTATAAAAAGGTTGTGATAGGAACAGAGATGATGTTTAAACATTGAATGTTTGACTGAGATCTTACACATGGAAACCATGTTGTGGCTGATAAATAACTCTTATTCCTTTCATTGGGCAAGGTATGACTGAAACTTTTGTTATCCAATTAGTTTGTGTGCTCTATTGTCTTGTTCAACTCCTTCTATGAGATTGAGATTATTCTAGACTCATTGTATCATTTTTAATGAGTGTCTTTCACTTTCAAACTTATCTTTTCCCCTCTGGGTATTATTGAAGTGGTTCTCTAACTATGTTGCCTGGCCACTTTATGAGAGTGTCATATTCATCTTCATTTTCTATCTTTGATCTCCAACAGATGCTTGTGCTTTTTCTCCACAGCTCATTCTGCACAATGGGTTAAATATAATTCTGCGCAAGAAGTTAAATCTCATTCTGCACAAGGGGTTAAATCTCATTCTGCACAAGAAGTTAAATCTCATTCTGCACAAGGGGTTAAATCTCATTCTGCACAAGATGTTAAATCTCATTCTGCACAAGGGGTTAAATCTCATTCTGCACAAGGGGTTAAATCTCATTCTGCACAAGGGGTTAAATCTCATTCTGCACAAGGGGTTAAATCTCATTCTGCACAAGGGGTTAAATCTCATTCTGCACAAGGGGTTAAATCTCATTCTGCACAAGGGGTTAAATATAATCATTTTTAGTGCTCGTAGTGATCATTTTTTTAAAAGACAGTTTTCCGTAGATTACCTTTTTTCTAATAATTACAGCTCATTTTCTTGTGATGAAACTGAAACCCATTTTATTTTCATACAGGCTATAGTCAACTTGGGTTTTAAACTCAGCCCATCTACTCAGATGACCCTCCGGGAAAGCTTGAGCATTGATCTCAATGGCATGGTTAAATTTGAAGGTCAGTGCTTACAGTTGTTCTTTCATTGTTATACTCATTTGTCACTACTTCTAGTCAGAAATTTCTCCATTCTACTCAAATGTCTGCTTCCATGTTATAATTTCTTTTTTAATGTGTGTGTCCTTTATTCTAAAAACAAAACTACATTTGTTTGAAACTTCAACTTTGTTGAGATGCTGTAAATTTGTCTTATTTATTTGGTATATGCCATTGATTTGTTTATTTGCTGTGATCCCCAGGAATTACAAGCAATGAAGCTCTTGTTTTCTATGTGCAATGGGTATCAATGTTGACCACTTTTCATCACATAGCTAATATGACTGTAACATAGTTGCCAATACAGTCAATGTGCCATTGTTATTCAGCATTACTGTATTTCTTTTTTCTTATTCTTATTTGTTCATTCAACAGACTTTGTAGAAGTCACCAAAGGTATTTTCCAGAATGAACTCAGAGCACTCAAGAGGAGTATGTCACCAAAAGTGATGTATGAAAATATTCAGGTACAGTCTTCAATATAAATATATTTATTTATGTGCTTGTGTAGATGAAGAATAATATCTTTCTGACATAGAATAAAGAATTCTCTTTGATCCATACACTTTGACCCAACTGCCCTGTGGCAGGTACACAGGCAAGTTCCAGAGTATTTTTTAAAAATAGGTTATGGCCTACATGAAATTTTGCCAACTTCTCCCGCAAATATCATTTATTGACTGCCAATGATCCTTGAATTCCCAAACTATTTATAAGAACATTTATAGCTCACTCTTCAAATATGATAAACATATTTTAACATTTTCATAGGTCTACATGAACATCTTCCAGAACTTGAAGATAAATGTGGTGGGTTTAAGGTCTACATGAACATCTTCCAGAACTTGAAGATAAATGTGGTGGGTTTAAGGTCTACATGAACATCTTCCAGAACTTGAAGATAAATGTGGTGGGTTTAAGGTCTACATGAACATCTGCCTGAAATTGAAGATAAATGTGGTTTTTTTGTGGGTTTTTTAAGTGTTCTCAAATTCCCTCTGGATCTTTTTTAGGACAATATTCCTACTAGATTTTTACAGCACATGATGTTATTCTTCTTCTTCTTCTTTCGTTCACTTGAAACATGTCTATATCTGTAATTCTGTCTCCTTAATAAAACTCGCTGTCTTTTGTAGTTCATACAGTGTCCCATAGAGCTTTGATTCCAGTGTTGTTTCCTCTGGCCAATATGTCTGCCTCAGCGTTTCATGCTCAGAACACTCTTGAAGTATATGTTTGGCACTCTGTGCTGCCTGTCCACATGTACACATGGCCGTGTTGCCAATCTTGAACTTTGTATACATGTGACTGCGGAGTCGGTTGTGTCCTGTTCTGAGACGTAGAATTATAACTTGTTCTGATCTGTTCATAATGTGATAGTCATCTTGTGTTGGTGTTTGTGGCTTTCTTATTGACTTGATCATCTGTTTTTTATGATGGTAGGTGATTGGTATATCTGGTTGGTCTTCTGCAGCACCTTCCTTAGCCAGTTGGTCTGCTTTTTCATTTCCTGGTATTCCACAGTGAGAGGGTATCCACTGCATGGTTACCCTATACTGGTAAGACAATTCGCTAAGTATTTTTTCAAGTCTGTTAGTTTCCCAGACTGGAGAGCTTGAAGCACTGACCTTGCATCTGTCAGGAATACCACAGGCTGTAGGCCAGAGTTGGAGTTCAGCAGTTTTTTAACTGCCACACTAATTGCCTGGATTTCTGCATCATAATTATTGCAGAATTTTCCTGTCGGTGTTCTGATTGTATCTCTAGACTTGTGTGGATATTCTATATATACACCTGCACCTCCATTCCTAATAGCATTCTGTGCAGACCCATCTGTGTACACTCTGGCCCATATATCTTGTGGATATTCCTCGTCCAGGAAACTGATGGCGACTGTCATTCGCTGCACTGTTCGTCCTCGCTTAGTATTCCTTTCACATGGGTCTGAATGTATATTGGCATTCCATGGCTTTCACTCCACGGGGTTTGTTCTGGTACAGACTTTAAGGGGCTGTCAACTTCAGGTAGGTCTGTAAGTTGTCTACGGAGTCGTTTAGCTTGATGGATAAAGCTGCTCTTTTTCAGTCGACATGATTTTATCTTAAGAGCGAAGATGTCTTTGTGTCACCATTTTATTTGCACTAATATTTATTTGCAAACATCCAAACTTCAAACATGTTGATTTGCTGCTCATAAAAATCAGACATCTTGAAAAGCACAATCTGCATAAATGTAAACAATCTGCTTAATAATTAATTGAACCAAATTAAGCACACCTCTATGTGCTCAGTTTTAGCAGTTTGTGAAACTGATCATGCTGGTTGTTCCCGTACTTTGCTAATATTATAATCAGTAGTCGGATCACGGTAATCTAGTCAGTAAGCTATTTCATTACCATGTTTCCTAGCACGACCAGGTCAGTAGATGCACACAATTTCCTGTTTGTAAACAGTTCTGGTATAAGAGATGCATGTTTGCAACAGAAATATATAGAAATCTATAAATTACTTCTTCTTCTTCAGCTTTCATTCTCAAACTCCCACTGGATCTCCTTTGTAACAGGACCATGATCCTACTAGATTTCCAGCATGATGTAGTCCAGATAATGGAACTGCGTTGTGTCATCGTTTTATTTGTGCCATTGGCCCGACACATCCATCTTCGGCTGTATAAGTTACTTAAATCTTTGCTAGGCAAAATCATGGATTAGAAGTTGTTAATTACTACACATTTTCACAAATCCTGTAACTTTTTATGTTGTTTGTGTTATCTTCACACAGACCAATAGCACAGTAGAGGAATATGCTGATGTTGTTCAAGAGAGAGACCAGCTGAGAGTTGAAGTAGCTAATCTGAAAGAAGAACTAAGGAACTCTAACCAGTCTAGTCAGAGTGCAGAAGAACAGTTGTTATTTATTAGGAAGGTCAGTTATTACGTATCAGATATTTCACACATTATTATAAGGAAGCTCAATTATTACTTGTTATTACTTATTAGATATCCCAAATCTTATTATAAAGAAGGTCAGTTATTACTTATCAGATATGCCTAGTTTTGTCCCTGATTTTGCGCATGGTCCTGTTACAAGAGAGATTGGGAGTTTGAAAATGAAAAAAAATTCGCTTGATCAGACAGCATTCTCTGAAATATGAGAGGAGTTTCAGATCAAGCTAAGCTACAGTTATGAGAGAGCTGTTGATGAGTAGATGGGTAGGAGAAAGTGTGAGGGAGAAGAAAATTAACGTTAGCATGGCAACCATGAAGCCTTCTAAGAATACTGAGACTTTACCTGTTATATAGGCTCTTGTGGTCAGCAACTTACTGCTGACTGCTAGCATTAAGGTGGCTGTTGTGGTCAGCAACTCACTGCTGACTGCTAGCATTAAGGCGACTGTTGTGGTCAGCAACTCACTGCTGACTGCTAGCATTAAGGTGGCTGTTGTGGTCAGCAACTCACTGCTGACTGCTAGCATTGAGGCGGCTGTTGTGGTCAGCAACTCACCGCTTACTGCTAGCATTAAGACTAGTAAACCAGAACTACAGAGGCAGTACTGCATGTGGTGATCCCAAATAGCAGGCTACAACAGGGCAGTTTATTCCAGGTCTAGGGAATGAAGACACATAATACTTCTGCATGACTGCTTTTGAGTCACGCTCACCTTTAGAATAAGATAGACAATTCCACCCTCAAACTACTTTAGTTGACTTTGATGAGTATCGCTATTTATGGTTTCCATTTCAAGCGACCCATGGACATGACAGAGAACAACTTAACATGATAAAAATAACAAATTGATTTTCTGAGAAATAACTGAACATTTAGTTAAATAAAAATTATGAATATTTGTTTGACTCAACTTTTCTGATAATCAACAACTTTATTATCTTATAAATAACTGCTCTAATAGATAATAACTGACTTTCCTGATAATAACATGAATATCTGATACATAATTTTGTCACTGTAGGTATCTATATCGAGCTAGTCACACACAACACACACTACCTCCTTAAATCTCTCCTTGTCACCTTTTATTTGTGTTTGGTAGGTCTTATGTAGTTATAACCTAAAAGGCAGAATTAATGCTTGTGAGATGTAGATGTTATTATGTCTATAACCCAATTTTTTTGGTCATGTAAAGAGACATAAAATGAAAACAGCTGAAGGCAGAGTTAACAGGAAAAGGGCGCCCAAGATGAATATGGTGCAATGATATATCAGATTGCTTAAATGTGTCTCTAGCTGCAGCAGGTCAGTTCGCCATGAATCACAGCGTTCAGGGAATCCATAAGGAAGACCATGTTCTGGAAAGAATATGTCACATGATAATGATAACCCAATTTCTTCTGTTCATCCTACCTATGACCCAATTCAGCAAACACTTTAAGATGTACATACCAGTCAGCTTCTAGAAGGATCTTTCAGCTTTTAAAAAAATGTTTTATCCTAAATTATCCAGCTCTGTGGTAGAGATACAGAGCACATCTTAGATTGCCAAAGTACCAGGTTCTATTTCCATCACAGGCAGTTGTGCCTCTGAACCATACAGACAGCAATGACAACCAATTGGACATAAATATTGCTTTAAAATTACTACAGCCAAAATTTGATGAGTTTATTGCTATATCCTGAATAGGATATGCTACTGACTTTGATCCTAAATTATGTATAAATAGTACCTTGCAAAAAATAAATGTGAAAGCTTAATATGTGCATATGAAACATCAGTATTATATGTACAAAACACATAACATGTGTACAAATTTGTAGACATGAATCAGTGATCAGGCATATTTCTGTTTCTCAGTATATTTTTCTATATCTTGGTGAAGACTCTGCTCAAAACATTATATTTTTTTATTCCTATGTCCTCTTCTTCTTCAGTGTTAATTCTCAAACTTCTGTTGGATCTCCTAGATTTCCAGCATTATATGGTCCAGAGAATGGAAATGCGTTGTGTCACCGTTTTATTTGCGCCAATGGCCCAACACATCCATCTTCTGCAGGATATTCCTATGTAAAAATTAACATATATAGCAAATATAAAATCCAGCATTGTCTATTTCAGCAAATTCAAACATCCATAGAAGAGGTGAGATCATTGAAGAGCAAGCTGCACTTGTCAGAACAAGCTCAGGCCAAAGCCCATCAAACAGAAAGAGACTATGAGGAGGTTGTAGCCATGTTGGAGAATGAAGTTGCACAACTTCGTTTGCAGATGTCAAAATCAGTACGTGGTTGTATTTATTTTAGAAAATTTCATCAGCATCATTTTTGTTTTTACCCCAAATAAATGAAGCATAAAATTCTGACATATTGTTCCCATGGATACCTGTTGAATGTGAAACATGGAACAGAGTAATCAAGTTTTGCTAATCACTAGTATCTTATGTGTATTATCTTGTATATTACCAGTCATTATTAAAACTACATTACCCTGTTCTAAATTTCTCTTGTTGATTACAGTTTTGCTGCAGTTATTACCTATTATTGTGTTTAGTGTGAGTGACAGGCTTGCACCTGAAGTTGAAAAGTAGAAGATTCTTCTTCCTCGTTCTCCAGTCAGAGTCAGACGCTGACATGCATTTTTCTGTACAGTGGTCACCATCCCTCTGACAGGGCCGTAGAGCATGTCTGCCCAAACTGTGCAGATGACCATAGTTTTCTTCATGTACTGTGGTACAGTAAGCAATTCTGTTTGTTCAGAACAAATATGTTCTGTTTTCTGCAGATTTTGCATGAGATCACATGTCGTAGGTGATTGATTAGGGGGAATATAGTTTGAACTCCTGTTGGATGAAGACATAATAACTGGTTGATTTATGGGTCGGTGAGGCTAAGACTGATTTACAGCAAAATATTCCCATTTCAACCACAAACATGGGTTCATGTTGGTTATAACATGGTGCATGATTTGAAGAAAATATAGATTGACATTCAAGTGATCTTGTCACAAAGATATCCCTAAAGTATATTGAGTCCTTCTCTCTCAACTGCCAAAAATAAACTTTTATAGACACCATTAACACTCACTATATGGATTGTTGTGTCAGCTTCAGAAGATTGCACTTTTTAATAGTCTAGAACTACTCAGCAGCAATTGGATATCAACAACAACAGTATGTTGAATATAGTATACTGCAGCTCAAATCCATAGGAGAATCTTGCGCAAGACGGATTCAGCTGGTGTCACAGAATCAAGAGTGGTGAAGCAGCAGCAGAGAACCTCAGATACATTGATGCGCAATAAAAAAATTAGCTAGAAGAAAGGCAAAAGTTGCTTAATGGCCCACAGACTTCTACATATGCCCAGATGTGGTAGACAATTCCAAGCACACATAGGACTCATTAGTCACAGTCGTGCACACAACAAGCATCATCATCATCCAAGTTAGCTGAATGGTCATCGTCAACTTCTACGGATGAACAACACTGCAGCTGTGTTGTGATAGAAAGACTTTAATATTGTACATTGAATGTGTTGTGATAGAAAGACTTTAATATTGTACATTGAATGTGTTGTGATAGAAAGACTTTAATATTGTACATTGAATGTGTTGTGATAGAAAGACTTTAATATTGTACATTGAATGACATCATAATGACACTGAACATTAGAGGTAGATTATCATCATCATCATGAAGAGTGCTTTACCAAATAGCATAGGTAATCACATAACTCTTCTATCTTCTTCAGTACCTTAACCTTTAGCAAGCCGGATTAAAAAATACAAAACCTCTTCCTGCCACCGGATTCTTTTTTGAGAATTTTCATCTTTTCTGGTTGGTGTTACGGAAATGCAATAACTTTTTTGTTATTCGTGATAAAAAAAAAAAAATAGTCCGTGCAAATGCAGAATTGAATACCGCAAATGTATGTATATTTTTAAAATTTTTATGTAACATACCCGGGGTTTGCGCAGGAAGTGAACACCTTTTTTGCGCAAAAAACCAACAGAAACAACAAGACATGGGTGTTCGGAAAACTCAATAACATTTTTGCTATTAGAGATTTTAAAATAATTTCAACAGATTTAAATGCAGAATTGAATACTGCAAATGGGTGTGTAATTGTTTTTTTTTTATGTATCTTACTCGAGTTTTGCACAAGAGGTGAAGACATTTTCTCAACAAAAAAAAATATATGCAAAAAAGACACGGGTGTTCGGAAAACTCAATAACATTTTTGTTATTAGAGCTTTTAAAATAATATCAACACATGTAAATGCAGAATTGAATACTACAAATGGGTGTGTAATTGGTTTTTTTTTATGTATCCTACCCGAGGTTTGCGCAAGAGGTGAAGACAATTTTTATTTTAAAATTACATAAAAACAAACAACACAAATGACTTACCCACTGGCCATGCAGCTCTGGAGTAAACCTACAGGCTGTGCTGCTCTCCTACATGCTGTGCAGCTCAGAGGAACAATCAATTTTGAAATGTACCAATGTGTGGTATCTATGGAAGCAGGGGTAGGGGCACAGAGTGACCTGACATGCTGCGCACACGTACTGAGTCTGGTGACGCTTCTTTGAACGATCTGAACAGACTACACAGTCAGGAAGCGCAGGCTTGCCACTGGACAACCGTTTAGGATTTATAGCAATATGGTGTGTTGGTCCTATTGCCAATCATGCTTTCATCGATACTGATTTCTTTGGAGAGGCCATAATACTGTTGGAACAGAGGAATAAGTTTGTCAACAAACCCCTGTATCTTGAACGCCTTGCTGTGACCCGGTTGCCCTCGTGCAACAGCTGTTGTGTTGTCTACAAGGTGCAGGAATGAAAGAATAGCTAAAAATCTATTCCTACTCATGATATTCCTGAACCCATGCATCTTGATGAGAACATCATTAGACCAATACAATTCAAAGGAGGAACGTTTGGTCAGTCCCATCAAGAGCACCAAAGCACCAAAAGCTGTCATCTCATCAGCTGTGACTTCCTTCCACATCTTCACACGAGATGCATTGCCGGCGGCCTGTCCCTTCGAATCACTAACCTGCTTAGCGTAACGATTAGTTTCAGTTACCAACATGTTCATAATATCATCTGTAATAAACAGACGAAACACGTCTACCGCACTAATGTCATCAGCTAAGCCTATAGGTCCAACAACTTCATCGAAGTTGCTAAGCCAATCATGGCTATACCCCGAAGGAACACTAGAATTTCCAACAATTTCTTCTTCCAATATGTCGTCATCGGCCACGCTGCGAACTGAATCAGTATCACTATTATCTCTATCTAACAACACATCATCTATTGGAGCGATATCTGCATCTGTTAACGGCATACTTACCTCCTCATCCGAATCGGGATCCATTACGAACGCAAAATAAATTGTATCCATTGTAGGCCTAGGTTGCTGTCGGAAAATGCGATGGAACAACGTCTTGACGCTACTGTAAATTATAACAAATGGACAGGGCGGACGTGAACTGGTACCGGCTTCGATTGCGCATGCCCTGAACTACATACATGCTGTGATTTGGCTGTTGTAAGCCTATTTGGCACAATGTCTCATTGAGTGAGTGCACTTGACAACGGTAAACAGCCGCCATCTTTTTTTTGTCAAACAGATTTAACAACGGCGCGGTGAAGGTTAAATCAAGATCTATCATCATGTTGCTGGCCCTGAGGGGGCAGAACAAAGAATAGCAGCTCTGTGAGCTAGCATGCATGTCATAAAAGACAACTATTGAGGTTGGGGGGGAGGCAGAGATAACTGCACCATCCGATAAATCTAGGCCCTAAAGGTGTGCTGAAGTTAAATCTGTCAGACCAAAAGGCATATATATCACAGTCAAGCTGTAAACTATGACACGGCATATTCATTGCCTCTAGTAGAAATTGAGAACAACTTCAAGTTTTAGTTCATAATTTAAGATTTAAAACTAATTAAAAATAGATCACTTATGTTTATCAATACAAATGGAAGATTAATTTCCTGTTGTTATTAATACTAATAAAAAAAATTGCTGTCATATTTTGTTAATGCTAGTGCAAGATTTACTCCCTTGTTTAACCCACCAGATTACTTCCTTTTGTTTATGAATATTTATGGAAAATTTATTCATCACAGGATGGAGTTAACATGCAAAAAAGACTGTCTGTCCTGGTTTGTCAGTTGAAAAAGGCAGAGTCTGGAAAGAAGACATATGAAGTTACAACAGAAAAATTAATGAGATATGTTGAGCATTCATTGGAAATTCTGTCATCTCTGGAGACTTCTTCCAGGTATTCCATAATTTTTTTAATTTCATTGCTTAGAATATGCAGCAGAATAAAAGCACATTTTCACTGCTTTATGAGAGAACAAACTTCATGTACTTAATATTGATGCTGTGCCACAAACAAGAAGTAGTAAAAGTCAATGGGGAAACATCAGTTGGTTCAATGAGAAGGAAGGGGTAAGACAAGGATAATGATGGAGTAATATCAGGTGAACACTAAGCTCTTGACAGCCCAGAGTCTTTCTAATAATAGCACAGGTCCTCCTCAGTTGAGTAACTAAGGTGACACCAAAACAAAACTTGTATAAGTTTTTTGTCTCAAAGGAATAATTATGTTATGGGGGTTTATGGATGCATGTTTAGTCCTCAAGGAGGGGGGGGGGTATTCCAGCAGTATCCCAGGAGGATCATCATGTGCTGCAAGGAGTGTGTATTTTCTCAAACTCCTGCTGGATCTTTCTTATTGCAGGACAATGCTACTGCTAGATTTCCAGCAGAATGTAATCCAAAGAAAAGAATTAATTGCGTTGCATGTGCTTTATTTGCGCCAATGGCTTTACACATTTTATTTCAGCAGTTGAAAGCCATTTTCATTGATGTCTCATAATTAAATTGCCATATACAGTCATTGATATCAAATCTACAGATTTTTCATGTCCTGAAATAAATCAGCAAAGAAACGGCTATAACTAAAGTGCAGTGTTGATGGTTCTAAGTTATAAACTAACAATACAATATGCAGTTACAATTGTTAGAATATTTTCTGACATGCATGTACCCCGATTAGCTCAAATTTAAAATATAACATCATAATAATTTCAGGCCTGCAGGATTAGACAGTGGTAGCTCAAAGGTGAATAGGAAAAGGGCCTTGCTCCAGCTGTCTACTGAAGGTAGAGAAGTAATCAGAACAGTCAGGTCTCTAATGGAAACTGTTCGTAAGTATTTTCCCCCAAAAATGTTCTTGATCATACATTGTCAGCTGTGGTTAGTTATATGCTTCTGTGTGCAAGGCTGAGAAGAGACAGGACTGAGTTCATTAAGGCAGATATGGATACACTATAAAATTATGAAGAGGAAGATGAAAAAGACCATGTACACGCTTAGAGAATGATAACTGCAGTGTGCATCTAAAGCCCAAAAGGGGATAAAATAATAGCAACACTGTTACCTGCCATGCATGTTGTACAAAACAACTAAGGAGTTTGAGTGACGGAGTTGGCTGTCCCATCCCATAGAGAGTCAAAATGGCCCAGCAGCCATACTGTCAGATATATCAGACCAAAAGGTGCAGATATTGCAGCAAATGTTTAAAGTATGGCACAATACATTCCTTTCTCTTTACTACATCCTACTAATCTGCAGGAGATTGAGAAACAAATGAAGGAGACAGGAATGATAACAATAGGTTTTAATAGGAAAAAGTGGAGGAAGTGTCTTCTCTGGAAAGATCAGAAGAATGCACCAACAATGGACTGGGACTGTGAGATTACACACCCTTAGATTGTGAGCTGAGAACTTCAGTATTTTCAAGTTTAAATATCATCATCATTGTAAAATATTGAATATAACCCATAAAAATATGGGTAGAAGTATCATTTGTTCATGAGTTACAACTTCAATCACATCACATGAAATATGTTATAAGTTAGAGCTATATTGAATTATATTATTTTGATAAATCTATGTTCAATCAATATGTTTAACCCTGTTAAACAACTTCTTTTTAATGTTTTGGGGTCGTGGACCACTTTGTTTCTATGGAATATGGTCTGAGTCACTTTGTTTCTATAAAATGGGGGTTGTGATTAGAAAAAGGTTGAGAACCTGTGCATTAAAATATGAAGCATGCATATTTGATACACAAATTAACGTAACTGCAACACTTTAGAATATGAAGCATACATTCCTTAAGACACTTTTACACTACATACAAAACAAATAACCAGAATTGATTTGAACCACATTTCTTGTGTATCAATGGATATGCCACAGAGACTATAAACATGAAAAAGGTGCATTGGGCAAAGTTTTCATATTTTTACTGATCTAAAGAGCACTGAGAATGATACGTTACAGTGGAAAGATGTGAGCAGTTGTTTTTTTATCTAACTGATCAGAACTACAGCAGAAGGTCTCACATAACTCTTGTCAGACCAACCACCATGCAGTAGTACCCATAGTTGATAAGATTGTCAGACCAACCACCATACAGTAGTACCCATAGTTGATAAGATTGTCCGACCAACCGCCATGCAGTAGTACCCATAGTTGATAAGATTGTCCGACCAACCGCCATGCAGTAGTACCCATAGTTGATAAGATTGTCAGAACAACCACCATGCAGTAGTACCCATAGTTGATAAGATTGTCAGAACAACCACCATGCAGTAGTACCCATAGTAGATACGATTGTCAGAACAACCACCATACAGTAGTACCCATAGTTGATAAGATTGTCAGACCAACCACCATGCAGTAGTACCCATAGTAGATAAGATGTGTATATTGTGAGGATTCATCTTGTGAAAAGTCTGACAGCACTTCTTCATTTAATTATATTTTTGCCTCATTTGAGTAGCAGACTTCTCAAAACATTGCATTTTGATGAGATTTGGATCCTTCTGGGTATGAAATAAAACTCTAGAGAAACCTTCCCATTGCACAAAACGATACAAGAGCTCTATTACTCGTAATTTATTGGAATTGAAATAAACAAGCTGCCTGATGATGATGTGTATTTGTATATGTATGTATGTTGTACAAGATCTTCTTTCATTCTGAAACTATACAGCTCTTCCTTTTGGATGGGAGGAAGCCTATACTGTTGAAGGCATCAAATATTACATCAAGTAAGTACAACTTCACATCAAGTAAACTTTACACTTAACTTTACATCAAGTAAAGTTCATATAATTGAACCTTAAAAAATACTAGTCATAGCCACTCACTTTACATATGCAAGTAAATTCAAGAAGGAAGCCAGAGGATAAATTAAAAATTCTTCAGACTAATGGGAATTAAACCAGTCCATTCAACGGCACCAAATTGCCTAGCAACTCTCGTACACAGGTTTTTCCGTACTTGACTAACAGGATCTCCAGAAAAGATGCAATTTTGTCAATATATTCAAACTGTGCACTCAAGTCACTGAGAACGAACCAATCGAGACAAGGACTATTACAACAACAATGAACATCCTGTACAGGTATTGAAGTATTCTCAGTAACAGCAAATATATAATTAATATGGATGTTATTTGTTTTATGTTTGTTGTTACTGAGGATACTTTAATACCTGTATGGGATGTTCATTTTTGTTGTAATAGTCCTTGTCTCGATTGGTCCATTCTCAGTGACTTGAGTGCACAGTTTGAATGTATTGACAAAATCGAATTATTTTTTTTGGAGATGCGGTTAATCAAGTACGGAAAAAACCCATGTACGAGAGTTTCTAGGCGATTCACTTTACATAACAGTTTCAACAGCTGCCTGCAAATATTATCTCTATACATATAGTAGCCATCCTGGCTTATTGTACATTATTCAATGGGTCAAAGCTGGATCAGCAACAAAGCAACCTAGATTATTCATACTTCTATATATCTAAAATTACATGTAACTTTGAATAAAATCTTTGAAATAATCTTTATACTTTCATTAGGTATTAGTTATGTTGATTATTCTCTTTGCACTTTGGGGACATATCCATAGGTGCTCAAATACCCGCTTAAATAAATCTCTCATTGCATAATGGCTGATTGTACTGTTTCTATGTCCGTTCACTTCTATTTTTTAAATATGTGTTAGGTGTTCTCTACGGGCTACGCCCGCAATTTGTTATGAATACTCCAAGATGAATAATTGTTTATGAATATGGTATTAGTAATAATTGTCTATTGTCTTTCTCCGGGTGGTTTGTTATCCACTCTTGCCGTTAATTGCAGAGGTGATTGGAGCGTGTGCTTGTGTTCCAAGGCCAGATGTGTGGCTTCGGCTGTGCTATGACTGTATTTGTTCAGGATATCCCTGACGTTTTCTATCCATCTTTTTCATGGTCTTTGTACCCTGATCTCATTTAGTTATATGCCTGTATGGGCAACTTGTTGTGATGCATTCTCATAATGTGGCCAAACCACTTGATCTTCTGCCCTTCTATTATTCTGTGCAAGTTGTTATACCTATTCTTACCCTAGTGTCTTCATTTCATAATCGATCAAGCCTGGTGACCCCTGCAGCTTTCCTCAAGTATTTCATCGTCGCTATATTTCTGTAATGTGAAGATGAGAAAGACCAGGTTTGGTACTGGTAACACAGTGTTGGTAGGAATATACTGTAAATCAATTGTCTTTTAACTTCCATCTTGATCTTGGGATGTTAACTTCCATCTCGATTTTGGGATGAAGAAGTAGTGGTGACAGTTGGTATGTTACCGCATTTGTCTTTTGATATCTCATCTCTATCTCTCTATCAAGGCTTCCATTTTCTGTGAAAATACTACCGAGATAATTAATTGTTACACATATTTGTGTACCTTTAGTTTTTAACTCTTTGACTGCCACACTTTTTTCATCCAAGTGTTTCAACTGCCGTGTCATTGTTTATGTATGATGAGTTGTGTGAGTGATCATTTTATGAAATAATTATAAAAAACCAACCAATAGCATTAGGGTTTTGAAACTTTCAGGTGATGTTTATACAAGAATAAGAAATGGCTGGTCATCACTCACTTCTGGTCCAATAGAACTATCTTGTATCAATCTATGACCATCATTACTTCAATTATCTGCCAATTTCGTATCTGATTACATCCATTTTATTGCGATTACTAGCAATATTAGGTATACATCTTTTTCTCATTTGCAGTGGAAAAAATACTGTGATAAAATTATTAAATTTTCAATTATTACTGTTGCATTGATCCAATAAGCTGGCTCTGCCATTTTAGAATGACATATTTCTAATGAATGTGAAGTTCCACTCCAAGTAAAACCAGTGTACGGGGGGACTGGTAAAAAAAATTGCCAATAGAATATTAATGTAATCTATGGTCAGCCTCTGAATCAGTTAATAACCACAAATAAAACAGTAACACACTGCATCTCCGTTCTCTAGACTACATTCTGCTGGAAATCTAGTAAGATCATTGTTCTGTTACTAGAGAGAAACGGGAGTTTGAGAATGATTGCTAAGAAATAAATTAATAGTGTATTAGAGAAATGCTATTTATTTTGTTAAAAATTTGTTTGAGAGTCATTAAAAATTTGGTGCTGGTAGTTCAAAGCTGTTATGAACTATCTAGGTTACAGTATAGTCAAATCACTCACTGTGGACATGGAGAGAAGATTACAGGCTTTTGAGTACAAATGCTACAGACGAATTCACAAATTTCCTATAGGGTACACAAGACCATTGTGTACGTAAGAAATAAAGTAGAGATGTGTGCAGGTTATCAGGAGCCATTGCTTTCAATAGTGAAACGACAACATCAAGGAATGGACAGGGCAAGATATTTCCACACCCATCTGCATCGCTGAGGATAGAATTCACTGGAGGACTCTGTGTGCTGAAGCATCCAATGTGGTACCCCTATGACCCTGAAGGGTTATGGGTTTATTGATAGATTGATAGTCAAATCTGGGGGCAACATTTTTTATCCTTTTTAGATCCTGTAGATCCTTTTTTTAAAGCAATAATGTTTTTTCATATTTTAATTCTGTTATCATATTAAAAAATGTGAACAATGCAAAAACTGTGACATAAAAATCAACTTAGAAATAAACAGGTTATGGTAATTGCAAGATTAGAAATAGAAACAAAGATCAGCAACTGAAACAAACTAACACATGCTGTATCTATGAAGTATTGCCTCATAACTTGTATGTCATGGATTATTCTATAAACAACAACATATTTTTTTTTTTAAAGATAGAAATTCCAATCTAGGGTGAAATAAATGCGAGCTAACAATGATTGGGTCATAAAGGGTGCAGTGGTAGTTAAACAAAAAGTGTTCACAATAATGAATTTGTTTAAATATGAAAATTATCATCATTTGAGCAAGACTTTGAATTAAATTCTATAATTTATTTGTGTGCTGTAGCAGTGCTAAGCATTTCCAATTTCTGTAATGTGGGGGTTTCTGCAGTAAAACTGGGTATCATATTTACAGTGAAAATAATAAAATTGTTCAAAATGAAGTTTTACAAATAAACACAAATATACTTAATTGATGTTTTGGCTAATAGGCCTTTGTCAAGCTAGGGACAAACAATATAGATAAGCACACACAAAAATTAGGACTACTACATGGAATGTGATCACATATGGTCTTCCTCTCATTGTATTAAAAGCATTACTAAACATTTTGCAGCACTTGTCTTTTCAAAATAACTTTACATCAGAACAACAAATTAACAGTTTGAAATTAAATGGAGATCACTCTAGTTATTTTTTGAAGTGTGTAGCAGGAAAAATAAGGAAACAGAGTAAATATTTTTTCAAGTGGGAACTTCCATTTGTTTCTCTATTTCTCCGTCCTGACATTTTTGATCAAATAAAAAGATTTTTCTGGTGTTAGCGAAGTTATTTTTGCACATAAAACATGGTCACACTATCAGTGTCCACATCCTGCTAGTTTTTACTTCATGTTCTGCTTGATGTTTTTATTTCTACATTTTATTGTATGACTGTGTCAGACATATTTGTTTTATTTTGTCAGTCACTTGAATCAGACAACCACATGGACCCATCCAGTTTCTTGCATGGAACATCAGACTTCAGCCAAATCAGCACCACCACCTGCTCAAGTTCAGCAACAACAAATTGAACCAGAGCAACCGAAACAGCCATCATCTTCTCCTCAGCAGGAAAAACAGAAACACCCAGCTCCATCACTACCAGTACAAAGAAGCACAAACTCCAAGCAGCAACAGGAGCAACAGATAAGTGACTCTAAACAGCGCAAGGATAAAAGTAGCACTCAAGTATCTATAGAACAGCCTAAACAGTTGCAAGCTACTGTATAGTTCAAATATGTTAACAGTTGCATAGGAGATTGACTTCATTGTACTATATGTACTCTGTCCCCTCTCAATGAAACGGCATCTCTCAAAAAAAAACTTTTTATTACGGAACAGATTAAAGGAGAAGAAAGGGCTTTTATTATGGATAACGCATGCCATCAAATTAAATGTTAAAGCTAGAAAATAAACTGCTTTGGTCATCTTATAAGAATTAACGTTAGGCATGCTGTGTTTACAATTACGCAATTTTTCTTCTGCCGCGGAATTAGTTTTTGGAAATGTAACGTAATCGTTCGTAGCTGTTTTGAAATTGTGATTACTTTTTTGTTGTTACATATTTTTAAATAATATTTGCACATATAAATAAATAATTAAATTCTGCATATATTGGTGAAAGATTTGTTTGTGTGTGTGTGATACGAGACGTGTGAGAAAGTGATAAAGACAGATTTTGATCTATCTAGAGCTAGGCCTGCCATATTTTTGATAGATCGAAAGCTGTTGAATATTATATATTTTACATAGTGATAACCTTATGCAACCTCATGGTCTATTTTAATTAAACAAATTGAAGTACTTACCTCTCAAGATTTCCACATTGAATTTGGAATAAATAATGATTTCACTGAATATACGATGATAGAAAAATATAATTAACTCGATTGACTGTCATGTCGCTTCGCTGCAAAGCCGATGCTTAAAGATTGCTCGGATTTTCATTTCATAATCAAACATTATCATCTATCGCCATTTTGACAATAGAAACGTAAAGTTAGATAAATTTTCTTCTCAATGTTGCCAAAACATTATGTCAAAAAGTTACCGATCTCGATTTTTTTGTTTGGTATCGGGTTTAGCGAACTGGGCGGTTGATTTCGCCTTCCAAAATCAAGACATGACACAATTCCTACGAAATGCACTGCCCGAATTGTAAACACAGCGTGCTAAAGGTTAAATACCGCTTAGTGGCTACAAGTGAAAGGTCTGGCATATGATGGATAACATAGAAATAATATGAAAACATTGCTTCTGTGATGGATAACATTGTAGAAACAATATGAAAACATTATTTCACAAAAAATTATGTAATACCGTTGCCATTCAGTGAAAGCTCAACATCCCATAACACTTTACAGCATAAATGACTTGACCAGAGGAGCATCGTAGAACAATTTAAATTTTGTTCCAAGCCAAAATTGTTATGTATAAATTATCTCAGAAATGGACAAATTTAAAATTCATGAATTGTGTTTTTGTGTGGCAAGTCGGTATCATGAATGTTCACATGCATGTCATAATCCTTGCTTTATACTCATATAAAAAAAGTGATAAGTTTGTGTTAGTGATGTACATGTGTCTATAATGAAAATGCATAGTTTATACAATGTCTTCTCAATTTTTATTTAACTGACATTTTTACCCGTTCACATTGCACATTCATTTTATGTTTAATGAAGATATAAATAATTAATGTTGTTTCATTTTTATGTTCATTCAAAAAACTCCTGCAGACTTCAGGATGTAATCTGGAGAACGGAATATGCTGTGTCATGGTTTACAGCACTGCTGTGATATCTGTGCCATTCGACCTGGTACATCCAACTTCAACATGGCTTCTGGGTCAATTTGAGTTGCTGTAGGATGGGAAAGTCAACCCAACCCCTAATATATTTTAGTCGCCTCTTACAAGATACACTGCAGGTCACTGTTTCTATTCTTTGTTGTCCTTCATAACATGACCAATATACATGTGTATCACCCTTGGTTATTAAATCACCATAACATCCATATGTATTAGTGATATAGTCAAAAGGCTCAGAGGAGTGACTTCATTGTACTCAATTTTCCACATATGTACCCTGTCCCTCTAAGCAAAGCTGCCCATCAAGAGTATCACTGAGAACATGTAATTCCATAGCTCAAACAGTATGTCCCATTTACTTCTGAAAAATTACATCTGTGACCAGACATCATACTCGATTTTGAACTCACAATCTCCTGAATACAGGGTAAATGACTTGACCACTTCGTTACAGAGATCCTCAGATATTGCTAAGAAATCCACAGAGATTCACAGATATCACCAAGAAATTCGCATAGAGTCTCAGATACTACCAAATCCAAGAGATCTCAAATATTGCCAAGAAATTCACAATCCTCAGATGTTACCAAGAAATCTACAGAGATCCTCAGATGTTACCAAGAAATCCATGAAGATCCTTGAATCATCATCATTAAGTGCCATCTCCGCAATGAAGGTTAGCTGCAACATATCTCCAACATCTCTTGTCTTGGTGGTGCACTCTGCTAGACTGTAACCTGTCCATTGTGTGATGTTACTCTCCCACTTGTATCTCTGCCTACCTCTTGCTCGCTTCCCTTTGACTTTACCCTCAAGTAAGGTCTTTAAAAAGGTGTCACGTCTTTTAATGTGCCCAAAGTATTTTATTTGCCTGATCTTTATTTCTCTTAGTAGTTCTTTCTTCATATTGTCTTTAGCACCTCTTTATTTGTTTTCTTCTCTTTCCATGATGTTCTCCCTATTCTTCTATATACCCACATCTCAAAGGCATCAATTTTGTCTTATAATTGTTTATTTAGTGTCCATGTTTCTGAGCCATTGGAAACATTGTATTGATCCTTGGATCTATCCTTTGATATGATCATGAAATTCACAGAGACTGCAAATATTACCATGAAATCCACAAACCTCGTAACGGTCATATTTATGGCCTTATGGAACTATATGTCCATATGAGCAACATAAGAATAAAGATGTCCCACTCTATGTTTTAAAAGGTGTCTTTCTCTTTGTATGTTGATGGTCTTATCAGTTTCATTATCTACTGAAGAGTTCTTTCTATAATTGAACTGAAGTTATAAAGTATTGTCATATAAAAATACCATTAAGTATTAGAACTGTGTTCTATTTGATCTGCACTACTGTACATTTGTGGGTTTCTGTGTGGTTTACCCACATACTCAGTATTGTATGCATGTAACATATACACCATTTGGTATTCAAACTTTGTATGTTCATTTGATGTGTATTATTGCACATATGTGAGTTTTTTTCTATGTAGCCAGTATTTAACCTGTAGCAATGCAAAGTCTACAAATGCAATCTAGCAATAGAAACCAACTGTCGACAAATGTCTACATCGAGGTAGTCATGGACAACAATCGTCCATGTTTATTTCCCATTATGCTCTAAATGTAAATATGTGCTAGAGTGATTGTTCCTTAGTTTTCCACAGTGATATAAATATGCAGTAGTAATTTATTTGGCCTTCCATGTTTGTAAACCGAACTACATTGGCCCAACTTCAGTGCTGCCATTTTGCGCTATTTCTTCACAGATTATGATTCAGAAAAGGATATATTTTAAAGCTTTAGTGTTTCAATTACTGTAGATAAGCACATTTGGTTTCTTCTTCTTCAGCGTTCATTCTCAAACTCCTGCTGGATCTCCCTTTTAGCAAAACTATTTTCCTACTAGATTTCCAGCAGGATGTAGTCCAGAGAATGGAAATGTGTTGCGTCGCTGTTTTATTTGCACCAATGGCCTGACACATCCATCTTCGGTAGGATATTTGGTTTGAGAGAGTTGTTTATAATAGTTAATAGTGATGTAATTGAAGTCATTTATGACAAGGAATTTGAGGAGCAGTGTTTTCTTCAGCTAGGCCTACACGTGACCTTGACATGGCAAGTTTGTTTTTTTCATTTGTCCACATTCTCAATTTGGGTTGTACACAACATAACACTAACACACACACATGCAAATAACACCTCCAAATCGTATGCAGCATCAATTTATCTTTATTGTCTCCGAATTTGAAATCAATAACTCAATAAATAAAAACGTTATGACAAAAAAGCAAACACGTGCAGAAATTCCAAAAGTCATTAAAAAAGGGATGGGTGTCAGAGGAAATATGTACTATTTTTAGCTGAGCTGCTACAGGTTAATTCACACTTTGTGTGTAGTATCTTATGTGTAATGAATATTTTTGCATAACATTTGATATGAGGGCTAGATATCCTGTTAGTCTATAGAAACACTGATGTAGCACCCATGGGAGAGATTTCTCTATAAGTTTCTGCTTCCTCCTTGCATGTTTTATATTGTTGAGTCACCTTAATGTAGCTTCACAAATGTTCAGAGCATGCTTTCAACTGGATAACATTGATCTTTGTTGTGATGCATGCAGAATCAACAATTTACTGAAATAGAGTTGCTGGCATTGATGTATTGATGTACAGCACAAAATGAACACATGGATAGTTAGTAGAGGTGAGGAACTAGAAAACTGGCAGGATGAACATGAACATCCTTATCAACCAACCAATTGGAACCTTCTGCTCCAGATCATGTACCTATACATCAGACATGGCATTCAACTCACATAATTTTGAGAGGAACACCAATCATGTTGTTGGAAAACAGCTTGGAGGCAGCGACCATCAGCCAGTCTTTCTGACTGTAGAAAATGAATGTATTAAAGACAGAAGCACTTTCTCTATGTGGATCTACAAGACAAACTGGACAATATACTGATGTTACAGTAGTGTACAATCCAGATAATGACATCATTAAGGTAGTCAATGAATTATGTAGAATTATGTGAATTATGAATGGTTACGGCTCACCTTTTTTGTGACCTCCTAATTCACTCATACACTTGCTGGATTGACAGGCATGTTTCATCATACTGGACCTTCATTCAACAATGATTTTCTATAGGTTTCACCCCACGTTGATCTAAAATGGATAACAGAATGCTGCTCCTCTTGGGTGCATATCAATAGTTGGTGGCCACCTATAAACTGCCATTATCACATCATGTTGTTAGTCTGCACCAACATGACATATGCAGGACACCCATGACATCTCTAACAACTAGTCTGCACCAAAATTATGCATGCAGGACACCCTTGACATCTTTACTAACTATATTGACAGGTTACAAGACAATGGCATTATTATTATAATTTCTGTCATACTTTTAAGGTTTTCATTTCAAACACCTCATAATTTCAATTTTGCAAGTTTTATTTTGCATAATATAATTATAAGTTTCACTAATGTTATTTTCATAGAAAGCTGTGAAGCAAATCTCCATTTCTGTTCTTACAATGTATCTTTCAGTCAGATATGCTATTTATTCTTGGCTAATTAATGTCAACATGCCTTTATTTTTATTTTTAAAAAGCTTCTCAAAATCTCAAGATAGACATTCCTTTACCTGCGTCAAAAACAGTATTTTATTACATGTTACTTTATTTGCCTGTAGATATTACTTTATTTGCCTGTAAATATTACTGTAGTTGATTTTAGATGTTGCTTTATTTGCCTGCTGATGTTACTTTATTTCACTGTTGGCACTAATTTAGTTGCATGTAGATTGTAGATGTTACTTTATTTGCCTGCAGATATTACTTTAGTGGCCTGTAGGTATCAATTTAATTGCTTGTAGATGTTACTTTATTTCCCTGTGGGTACAAGTTTAGTTGCATGTAAATGTTACTTTAATTCCCTAAAGATTTTACTTTATTTGCCTGTAGATATTACTTTAGGACCGGTTTTTTTATATAATAATAATTACGTGGCACTGAATATGATGTCTTATTGAGACTAGAAACGTTGTGTCAAACATAGCATAAAATGCATGTGGAGATTATACACTGCAAACCTTATATGACATCTGATGACATTGCAGGAAGTATCATGATGGGACGTAAGTTCACAGGTCAAATGAGCCATAGGTCTAGTCAACAAACTATGGGAACTGTCTGTATGCAAACATTTGACGATTTGCTGAAAGAGACTGATCACATGTAGTCTGTCTGGAGTATAGTGATGGCAATCATGCTAATTTATTGATAAACATACATTTGAATGTGTGTGAGAATACATATGTAGTTATTACATATTCAACTTAATTGAAATACATGTTTCAAGTTTGAGATGCTCCAGTGACTTCTGTTAAACAAAACTTCCTTTTCACACCATTGAATCTAAAAGATTCCTGCATTGACAGAGAGTTGAACCAGACCAAAATTTCTAAGAAATCAATGCACTACACTGTTTCAGCATCTTCCAAAGTCTGTTGTTCAGTTAGTTCCTCTTTTGACAAGTTTAGCACATAGCACGGATGTCATAGTTCTCCATGCCTGTCGGCCACTTGCTAGGGATTGCAGGTCTTGCGCATTTATGCCTGTTGATTTTAATTCATTCATAAATGTTCTTCTGAGTGTTGTTTTTGGTCTTCCCTGTTTCCTTTTAAGGTTAGATCTTCCAGGGTTCTGTTGTTTACCCATTTGATTCTTAGCTGTTTTTGGTCTGTGCATTGCCTCATCACCCAGTCAATCGTGATGCAAAACAGTACTGGGGACAAAACACATCCTTGTTTTACTCCCGTTGTTACTGGGAGCCAGCTGGAAAAGCCACATTCTGTTCTTACACAGCAAGCCGTATCGGAGTAAAAAATCTGTTGTTGCTCATTATAAATGTGATAGTATATGATTCCACCATCATACATCCAAATATCACAGAATTCTTTCTGAACAACTGACAGATTCTCTGTACTGTATTTTATATCATACTGTGTGTTTATCAATCAAATATATAATAAATTGAAATGTGAAGAAGGCAATAGTCAATACATTCAGTGTAAATAATTATGTACCTATTATAAACTTATAATACTGACCCCTCTTGTATATTTTCATAGTCAATACTTTTATTGGTAGCCCCCCCCCCCCCCTTGTGATCAATTTCTTACTCTTTCCTTCTCAAAACCAGCTTGTCATTACTCATCAATAGTGCGCTAAAAAATATATCCGCATATTGAAAGCATGTGTTTTCTCTTTTACTAGAAGGTGCATTTCTGCATCCAGTACTAGGTTATACTTCCCGTAATTGAAACATGGCCTCATCAAACTCAGTTCAAGTTTGTGTGGTCTAAACGTTATTATTTCTCTTGAAAAAAAGTCCAATTTCTCCTAAATATACATCAAAAATTATCCTGTTTTGTTTTATTGCATGTTTTATACATTTTCATCTATATTTATCCATAGTTAGGTAACCTGTTTAACTTATTTTGCATTACTATTATAAACTTATCTATTATGTAATTAGTTAACTCGAGGGTGTGGTGGGAGGGAGAATTACCTGAACCATAATCTCAATTATTTTGTATGATCATAGGCTATATATATCCAAACTGGTTATATCTAACCAAACTTCACTATATAACCAAACTGGTTATATCTAACCAAACTTCACTATATAACCAAACTGGTTATATCTAACCAAACTTCACTATATAACCAAACTGGTTATATCTAACCAAACTTCACTATATAACCAAACTGGACTCGGGTGAAAAGGATGTAAATCACCACAATCTCCAGTAATCTTCATCTTCAATGGAATGTTCATCTCCAGTAATCTCTGCATTCAGGAAATCATATATATTTGAAACGTCCAGCATTCTGCGAGACTTCCACACAGTGTTGCTTTTACTCCATTGTTAGCAGCTTTGGCACAAAATTAGCAGACACTCACCACACTGTAAAATCTTTAGTCAAAACATAATATACCATACTAATGCTTATCCCTACATCATCAACAACAAAATTCTCTGATAGTAATACAATGGTTCTAGATGGCCAAGGTTCCAATCTGGTAAATGACCTCATCATTTCGACTTGTTGAGGTCCTACCAGATGTGCTCCAGTCCACTGATTTGCTGTAATTTTTAAAGAGATTGTATCATTCCTTATTGTGCGTTATACTCATGGAATAATTGATGAAAACCTAATGAGTCTCCTAAACGGTTTCCACTTAGGTATCATTAAGCCTTTGGCAAAATCTGATGCACTAACACTGCTCTAGTTTACACACCTTCACTCTAATGCTGGTCACTACACACCTTCACTCTAATGCTGGTCACTACACACCTTCACTCTAATGCTGGTCACTACACACCTTCACTCTAATGCTGGTCACTACACCTTCACTCTAATGCTGGTCACTACACACCTTCACTCTAATGCTGGTCACTACACACCTTCACTCTAATGCTGGTCACTACACATCTTCACTCTAATGCTGGTCACCACATACAATCACTCAAATGCTGGTCACCACATACAATCACTCAAATGCTGGTCACCACATACAATCACTCAAATGCTGGTCACTACATACAATCACTCAAATGCTGGTCACCACATATAAACTCAAATGCTGGTCACTGCACACCTTCACTCTAATGATGGTCGCCACATACAATCTCTAATGATGACTGCCAACTCTTGACACTGTCTATACAGGCAGGAACAAATACAAATTACTGTCTCCTATACTTTCCCACCATTTAACACCAACAACGCTTGATGTGTTTGCTCACCAAAACATGTCAAATATTTTTTTAAATAGCCCTCGTAGGTAAAACAAAATATAGATATATATAATTTCTAGGTATTTTATAAAGACTATCACCATGGATACATGATTTATATTGTTATGGCAACCTTTAGCAATAACCGTTTAATTCTTTCATTAAAAGTTGACAAATGTGTATACCTATCATTGATCTCATAGGATAATTATTTGCTATAAAATGTAATATAATCAATGCTCTGTGTTCTATCAGATTGCAATATGTAATGTAAATTTGTGTAGTTTTTTTAAGAAACAAACTGTTTTTGTTATGCACAAACAGCCTGAAAAAAAACATACATCAGATAATATTAAAGAGTTGGAAGTCATAAGTACTCTGGAGATTAGAAGCAAATCTTTTCTAGTTTGCAGACTCTAGAAAAAATGTCCATGACATAGTCTTCCAAAACTGGCTGAGCAATGAGGTTCTACTGGTATTTTAAAAAACTGGCCAAGCAATAAGGTTCTACTGGTATTATAAAAAAACTGGCTGAGCAATAGGGTTCTACTAGTATTTTAAAAATTGACAATAATTTAGTCATATCATATGACATGACATTCTATTTTAAAAAACCACAATGGAGTGGATGATGCCAGGGAAACAAAAGAGAGGCAGAACAAGGAGTTGAACACAAGATATCAAAGACCACCTGAATGTGACACTGACAGAAGTAGGAAGATTATCTCTTGATCAGTAGGAGTTTTGATAAGCTGTAATGACAGATATATCCCATATATATATATATATATATATATATATATATATATATATATACGGTAAAGGTAGGTCCCATGGCATCTGCCATCGGGTATGAAGATAACTCTTCATGTACTAAGCTGCAGCAACTATTAGGTGGGGTAGCCAGTTCCCTTCCTTGCTGTCTGGACGTGGTTTCGAACCCGGCACGCTGTAACCAGATGATAGCAAGCAAGCTCACTATCCACTAGGCTACCACGCTCCTCATATATATATATGCTATCTGATGATGGTGATTTTCTAGATGGACTATGTGATTTCTTTTCTGAATGGGATAGATTAGAACACAGTTTAACCATTTGGAGTCACTGAAACGACAGTGTGACTGGCTTAGTGAACAGTGTTGAAACTAGTACGAGTAATACTGCTTGTAGGAAACAATGGAGAGTTCTCAGAAGTCAGTAAATACAAGCTTACAAACAGCACACAGGTAGGCCATCTCCAGAGAACTCTTCTACCCCTGATGTTGCAAGACAAACAAGGGCTACATCGTATAGGTAGATAGACAGATGATGGTCCTCCAAACGAAAGTGATAAATTCGTTTTTCAATTAAGGGGGAAAAAATCCATTAACACATACAGAGTTACAGCCCTGTGAAGACTTAATATTCACAAATGTATATGCTTGTCTATTGTGATTATTCTGTTATATAATTTACATTTGATTAATTGTGGAGTTTTACCAATTGTCCATAGTTTGGTTATTTTTGTGTATGTTTCTTATGCATTGAATCAAGCCCTTCTCCTGATATAGGTCCCATGTGCTGGTCTCATAGAGCTTCACTCATTTTGACTGATGTTACTGATCACTGGTCACATTGCGTATATTTTGTGTTTCCAGTCAACAAAACTATGGATAACATTACAGACATAAAGAGTTCCCGAACATCTGATAAGCCTATGTCAGTGCATGTATGCCAATAGTCAATGAGCAGTAAGAACGAACATAGGTACATCCAATAATTTCCTCTGGAGTGAGACAGGGATGTGTACTATCCCCCTATTGTTCATAACATATATAGATCACATCTGCAAAGTAGCAAAGACAACGGAAGAAAACAATCTGAAGGATAACTTAAATGAATTGCTATTTGTAGATGACCAAGTCTAATAGCATCATCAGAAGAGGAACTACAAAGACAAATAGACAGATTACATCAAGCATACCAAACCTTTAATATTAAGATAAGTATAGAAAAGACTGAAGTAACGAAGATAAGAAGAACAGAAATACCAATATATATATATATATTGGAAATAACAGACTTAAGTGACAGACCCAGGTAGCAATATAACAATCGACAGCAAGAGCAGAAAAGAAATACACAATATATGTTGTAAAGCATACCAAGTCCTAGAGCAAATAACACCAATCTTCAGAAACAAATATGTAGATTTAAACACCAAAATAACACTATTCAAAACAATTATTATGCCAATGCTGTGCTACCAATGACAAACATTAACAATGACAGCATAAGACAAACGTAAACTTGTGACAGCTGAAATGACATGCTTATGCACAATCCTAGGAATATCGATAAGAGTCAGGGTAAGGAATGAGGACATAAGACAATGAACAGGCACCATTCCAATCATGGAATATATTACAACAAATTACGGTAAATGGTTTGCACACATCAGCAGACTTCCATCAGACAGCATACCACAGCAAGCTATGCTACACAGATACACTGAAGGCAGACCTAGAGGCCTACTACGAAAATGATGGACCACCGAAATAAAAGAGACGACAAACTGTACAAAATACTCAGCACACACAAGGGCCATCTCCAGAAAACTCTTCTACCCCTGATGCTGAAAGGCAACAAAGGGTTTATCGAATAGATAGATAGATAGATAGATAGCTCACAAAAAGTCAGGTCAGCCAAGATGAAGTGACACTGTATGACCGGAGCGTAAGACCAATATGTTTAGAAAGGGCCTAATTGATTATTGTATGAACACAAGCTCAAGTAGACTTAATGTAGACTGATGATTTGAGTTCTATAATGGAAGATAATAGGAATTGTTTAATATGACATTGTTATAGTTCCTTCTTCCAACTGAAACGTGTCTAGACAACAGATGCTGATTTTGTTTGAATATGCTGACTCAGTGGGAGAGTGGATAGTAGGCCAACCTCACAAACCCAATACTTGCTTGTGAATTGAAAGCTGATTGCCAACATTGTACTGGCAATACAATTGGATGTATCAGTGTTGCCTTAAAAATTATACAATAATTGAATAGGAATGCCCTATATAAGGATATATTTCAATTATTCATGATTATTTTATTATATTTCCGTCCACACTAGATGTCATGTTGGCATTACAACATTATTGATGCAAGCATATGTTTGTATATGCAAGAAATATGCTTTGCCATTACTGTACCTTTACCATTCTGTAGTTTTATGCAGGAAATTTATAATTGATAATGCTAGTTGTTGTTTTTAAATATACACATGAAAAATATACTGATATCCACACTCTACAATCTGCGTATTGTGTAATTTTCAACAAATCTTAAATTGTAGTTGTGACTTTATTAAGAATCTTGACAGAAAGAATTAGCTTAAGATTAGCTAGTAAATTTTTTTTAAACTGTATACAGCGTATTACAATAGTTGATGATCTAGTCAGTAAAAGTATTACAATTGTTGTCCTATTGTGTTTTGTTTGTTCTTGAGTTGTTCCAATTGTTGTTCTCCTATCGTGTTTTGTTTATGTCAGAATTATATAGAATCTCAGTACATGACCAAGTAAAATCTTATCACTAGATATGCAAGTATTAATAGCTATGTATAAATAATGCTTTCCATTATGTTCTTCATTCATTATATATATATATATATATATATATATAGCAACGCCATGTAGTCTTCAGTATACTTTGCTGTGAAATTCTGTATTTGTTTGTAACTATCTTGATAAAGACCTTTCAGTCAAAATATTATTTCTATATATTTGTTCTACATAAAACTGATATTTAATCCATTTAATTTTTGTCCTAGAACACTTTGAACTCTGACCAACTGACCCTTATAAACCCCTTCTCCTGGGCAAAAAGCACAGTAATACACCTCAACAGATTGTAGTTATTTTACTAGAAATAAGAGATAAAAATTATGCTTTGTTATATAATATTGACTGACTATCTGTTCTTCAGCATTCTTTGCATGTATACTTTTCCTTTAGGCACAGTGATGAATTAATTGCACCAAAATTTGGTATTTACTTTTTTTGAATGGTTTATCCTTGTATACCATTGGTTGAAAAGTCTGTCCTTGTATACCATTGGTTGAAAAGTCTGTCCTTGTATACCATTGGTTGAAAAGTCACTGACATGTTTATTAAGTTTAAATGCACACAGAGAACAACTTTTATTGCATGAAGAGTGTAGAGATACTATTGGACGATGCTAGCCAAGATTTTGCAGTCTCTGTGGTGCATCAATATGGTTATGGCATTTTGTTGCTGCAGTCCTGTAATCTCCAATGAGGAACACACATATTTCACTCCTGAACATGTTTTATTGAGTTGACAAACTTGATCATTGATATCACACCCAACCTGAAAGCATTGTAATCAATGCATAGTTGATGAATTAGAATGTCCAATGTTGTTCCATCCTTGTTTCTCCTTCTAATAGTTCCAATTTGTGTTGGGTTGTGGTAGTTGGATATAAAATGAATTGGTCTTCTATCCACCCATACAAGGCACACAATGTTATTGTGAGTAACAAATTTTGATATTCTCCTGACCATTCTCTTCTTTTTTGTCAGCTCTTTTAGGTAAAATTTCATATTTACCATTGCTGGTCCCTAATGCAAATGTTCATTAGTCATTTGTATAGCTTGTCGAAGAAAATAACACTGTCATAAAACCTGTATATGACAATGATGTGGCTTTTGTTTATTAAATCCAATGAAGTCAACATTCTGTAACAACACTACTAACAACACCTAGACTGCTGCTACTACTACCAGTGTTATCACTGACCTTTTATAAATAACTCCAGTTATTTTAACATCTCTGAATATAAAAGTGGTGCTTTCACTCAGACGACAAGCAGCATGACAATAGAGGTTTTGGCAGTAACCAAAGCTTTGCAATGGGTCTGCTCGCAGACTATCTGCAAACATGCCTGCATACTCAGTGACTCGATGAGCATGATTGTGAAAGTTCAGGCGGGATACAGTGAAGAATTCATGTATGCGTAAAGTGACTTTCATTTTTGTGCCGGGACATGTGAGAGTCCGGGGTAATGAGAGAGCAGATAGTTTGGCCGCAGTTGGTGGAGTGATGAATTGAGCAGACATTTTGAATGCCCTACGGGAAAACGCACGAGCAAATGACTATAAGCGATGATGACTCTTGTTCCATGACTAGAATAAAGGAATTTGGTTTGAAATGTGGTGTCGTTAGAAAGTGGTTTCGTGGGCAAGAAAGAATGATGGTCAATCAACTGTGTAATGGCGGCTACACTCAAGGAGAGATCTGAGCACCTATGGACTTTCCGGAGTGCAATGACGATGATCCAACGACTAACTAGCTAACTAATTTCTAGAATAACATCTTCTGTTTTGCAAATATATATTTCCACATTGATAATATATACAGTGGAATCCTTCTATAGTTCATACGTTTATAACAAATCTCTCAACTCTTCGAAATCTCATTTAATTATTTTTATAGTTTATACTGTATATAACACATTTATGTTATTACATACAGATTTTGTTGGTCTGAACTAAGTTGTTATAATGTGATTTTACTGTACTGAGCTGACTTCACATGCCATGTAAACCTCTGTTCCCCACTTTATGGTCTTTGATTTGACTTGATATATTGTTTGAATGCAACTCTTCCGCCGAAGACAAATGTGTCTGGCCATTGGTGCAAATAAAACAGCGACACAAAGCATTTCTATTCTCTGGACTACATCCTGCTGGAAATCTAGTAGGACCATTGTCCCAGTACAAAAGAGACCCAGTAGGAGTTTGAGAATGAACGCTGAAGAAGAAGAAGAAGAATGCAAGTCTGTTTTTAGAGGGGATGATTTCTTCATATAAAGTCAGTTGTGAAGGTGAATAATTATGTTGAACCTTGGAAGCAGCAAATTCAGTATGGGTCTTATTTTGTACAGCTTGTCCATTTTATTTATCTCAGCAGATATTCGCCAATTTGTAAATGAACAATCCCCACAATGCAATGCGTGATTTGTGTCATTGGTAAAAGAAAATTCTTAATTAATAATAATTAATATGAGGTATTGTTTTGTGAAGTCGAAACACTAAAAAAAAATTACTCCCCGGAATTTTTTTCATGCTCACTATTTTGGGATTCAGGGTTCTAGGGATTAGTGAACATTTATTGAAATGAATACATCATCATTGAAGTGCAGACAAATATAATTTCTTGTTTCCTATAGTATATAAGGGCCACTCAACTAATGAAATACAAGAAAATATGTTGTTTGTTGTTCCTTGTGTGTTTTCTTGCTTCATTGACAAAGAAATATTTTTTACATATTACTATATTGTATTGTATTTATTGCATGCTATTTTTAAGTAGGCTTCCATTCAGACATCTGCCATTATGTATTTTTTAGCATTATTTCTTCTTCTTCAGAGTTCATTCTCAAACTCCTGCTGGATCTCTCTCTTAGCAGGACCATGGTCCTACCTGATTTCCAGAAGGATGTAATTCAGGATCTGTCTTTTACGGGTAGCATTATTTGAAACCCCCACTCCAGGTGTAAAGAGTTTTGCATTGCTTTTGTGAAAATACGGGTTAACAGATAATCAAGATCCTAAAATCACCTACTCAAAAACACCCAGGAAACATTGCTTTGAAGTTCAAGCAAAACAATCTGACTAGCACTATAAACTGCCTCTTGCAGACATTGTAGATCACTATGGAATGGATGGAATGACAATATATTGCACAGGAAAAGCAAGATCTCTGAATGGCACATATTAGTCCCTGTAGCCAAAACACAGTGTAAGACAGCAGCTGGTCAGGCTATCATACCCCGAAACTCATGACTGTGAGAGCAGTAAACAAGTCTCTTAAGAAGCAAGGCTAATCTAATGAGCATAATGTGAAGGTAGCATGATGCTAGATGGGAGCATTATGTACAAGTACAATTGAACAAAAAGCAAAATATGGAAGTCATAACTAAAGCAGTGTTTGTACTCGAAGGCAATAGTCTAGTTATCTTCTAGATGCATGTCCAATGAAAAGCAGAATGCCCTGTCAGTCTTCCAACTGCCTAATATTGTATACAGAGGCTCAAACTAAGATAAGGTAATGACAATGTTGGAAAACAAAATCTCAACTAAGAGGATGAACTAACCCTAATCTAACTTTTCTGTCAAGCAATTTTCTATACATGAACCTGGTTCACAGATAAGAAAATGCTTCATAACAGGGGACACAGAGGGCAAGGGAATTGTAATTACATGAGACAAGTTCACTGGTAGCAAAATATTTTGTATGAATTAGATGTGCTCAACCCAAGTCCAAATATCCCTGCATACAGTTTCCTGGAAAACTCACCCAAATCCAAATATCCCTGCATACAGTTTCCTGGAAAACTCACCCAAGTCCAAATATCCCTGCATACAGTTTCCCGGAAAACTATCATTCAGTGACATTTGTGACCTGCAAAGTTCAAGGGTATAGTGGGTAATAAACCATCAAAGATTAGAGTTGATACACACTTGTTATCTAGTGACACATAGGACATCTGTCACAGGTTGGGGAAGCATGCAGAAATCGGATGTGCTGGGCCTGTATGGAACAAATCATATTCTAGCCTAATATACTTCCTGCTCCTGGGCAGAAAAGAAGTTTGTGGGGTTGTTTTAGCACAAACACAGCAGAAAACTCAAGCTCTATCTGTCTTTTAACAGGATAATGATCCTACTAGGAATGTAGTCCAGAAAACAAAGATACAATTACCATTTTATTTACCGTAACGGCTTGATATATTGAACTTCTGCTGTGTTATTTATTTCATGACTGCTCACTAGACACAGAAGCGTACCAAATAAGGTCTTGTCTTTTGTCTGCAACTAAATAATGAACGATAACCTTTTTTTTTACCCATTAATTTTACTCCTGATGCCTTCTTCCGTGTTATCATGTGGCCTTATTTGTTTCATCTCTTCTGGCATCTAACAAGTTGTTGTGATTTAACTTTTTGCAATATTAATTCTCAGTAATATTTTTTAATTTGTTTGTCATATTTGTGACTTCTATTTGTGACATTTTTTAACCTATTTACAGTGTATTATGTTTGGGAAAATGTTTAAATATTATGTTTAGTATATCACAATATATCAGACATGTGAATGCTTTGAATGTTGTGCTAGTAGAATGCACAAACATGCCTATGTTTAGTTTAACTCTTAGTATATATAGACTAGAACAATGATTTTACATGCCATTTCTGAGAGACTATTACCAAAAACCTATTGGAGGTCATATTTCAAGTTGTACTGCCAACACGACCTCTGAGTTTAATGTGTGTGCGTGTGATTGTTTGTCAGTTGAGAATTTGTCTACATGCTCTGAGATACATCACTTTCAACCTGAGATGTTTTATTTATATATGTGTGTGTATATCTCTTATGGTGGAGTACGCTTCTTTCAACCGCCTACATTAGTCTAATTTGGTTATATCAGGGCTCTAGGACCATCAAAATATAGTTACAACTATGGGTTTAGTTGTTCTGGTAATCCAGTCATCACAAAATCCAGAAATATATATATATATATACGCACACACATATATATAGTTAGTAAATGATATGAGAATAATTAGAATATACACGGATTAAATTTATCCATGGATATTTATACAATTTTGTTGTATTTCTTTCTTACATGAGCAATTTATCTAGGTCAAGTTTCACTAGGGAGTAATCATTGTTAATTATATTTTGCTGAACTGTCTGATGTGTTACTACTACTACTGCTGCTGCTACTACTACTACCAGTGTTATCACTGACCTTTTATAAATAACTCCAGTTATTTTAAAATCTTTGACCAGGAAAAGCTCAAGATAATTCCAGACTCAATAATTCAATATAAATAAGGCCAGGTCTCCAGTTAGGGAAACCAGTATACCTAGAAAAAAGTAATTCGCCCATATTTGCACACAATTCTATCATTTCCATGACTTTTGGTGACCCTTTTATGAAAATCGTTATGGTATGGAGGTTTTACTTATATTTTAGTCCAACTCATTGAATTTCCTTTAAAAAATAACAGATTATGATAAATTTGGCCAAAATAATCCCAGACAACGGCCAGAAACCCCAGATCTAGGGGGAAAAGCCCTACTGCTGGATTGCTGACTACTACTACAACTACACTATACTACTAATAATACTCACGTGGAAGACAGGTAATGAAGTCCTACTGAATGACGACTAAAACACTACACACTATCACTAACGTTAGTGATAGTGTGTAGTGTCGTTAGTGATAGTGTGTAGTGTTTTAGTCGTCATTCAGTAGGACTTCATTACCTGTCTTCCACGTGAGTATTATTTTCCATTATGTTCTACTAGCAGTACCACCTTCTATTGTATACTACTAATACACTTATTATAATAACTATTTAGTTAGTTAGTTATTCCTCTAGGGTCAAAGACGGCACATAGGGCAGATGTCATAGATTTCCATGTCTCTCGTTTCATTGCAATTTGCTTTAGATCTTCATTATAATAACTATTGGACTACTGTTTATCATTTTTTTTAAATTCACATTAGCAAACAATAAATGCATGTAACATTTATTAGAAATTGTGTTGACATCAAATTTGTGTGTGTGTGTGTGTATCTTCTCTCTCCATACTACTCTCAATGTCCTCATGGACGATCTGCAGGTCTTACCGGTGGTCTATCAGACCTGTCACCATGTAACGGTATACTTCAAGTAGATGATATGACTATATAGTGAGACTTTTCTTCCAGTGAAAATTCCTATGACTTTCATCTTCACAATTGTGTCATGTGATGTATTCCTTCCAGAATGTTGTCTTTCCAATGAACTCTCTGAATCCTTCTCTGTCTTGGGCGATGTGGCTTGCATTTTTCAGCGATGTATTCATGTTATCTTTAATGTCGTTAGTCCATCATCTTCTTGGTCTGCCCTTTCTCTTCCTCCCAAATACTCTTCCCACCATTATTTGTCTTTCTAAACATTTGTGTCTCTTTATATGACCAAACAGGTGTAGTTTTCTTTTTGTTATTGTGTTTAGTAACCAGCAATCTGGAATCTTCAATGTGTTTATAATATTTGAGTTTCTCTTTTTTTTCCTTCCATGATATTCTAAGTATCTTCCTGTAGCATTTCAGCTCGAAGGCGTTCATCTTCTTTGCCTTTGATTTACTTAGGGTCCATGTTTCACAGCCGTATGTTGCAACCGGAAAAATAAAAGTTTGTAACATTGCAATTTCATTTCTATTTTATTGTTTTTCCATATGTTTTTCAACCATGTTATTTTACAAAAAGCCATTGCCAATCTTCCTTATTTCTGCCATGCAGTCTCCTGCACCGTTGATGTTTGCTCTTAAGTATTCAAATTTATCCACACATTCTATCTCGGTATTGTCTATTCTGATTTTTGGTTGTTGTGTAGTTATATCTGTTGACATGATTTTTGTTTTCTGCTTGTTTAAATAGAAGTTTGTGATTCGCTATATTTCTTCGTGTTCTTGATTAGTTGTTCCAATCCCTCTATATCATTTGAAAGAAGCACTCTTCACAATTACCGATATAAATTTGTCATCATGTTCTATTGGCCTATCATCATCAGGTGTCATGCCGGCTGGTGTAGGTGGTCATGGCTCTCCACAGCTCTCTGTCCACAGTATTATGTATCAAGATCATTGTTGTTTCCCTGCCATGCCAGGTTGTCAAACTGTCTAATATTTTCTCACGTTGTCACCCTCTGTCTCTGTTGCCTTCAATTTTGCCTGTTGTGACTATGTTCTCCAAACCTGCCTGTCTCATAAAGTGGCCAAAAAAAAGAAGATTGTCTTTTTCTTATATTGTTGATTAAGGTCCGTTTCGCATTTGACTCTTTCAACACCTCTACATTAGATTTTCTGGCAGTCCATGGTATTCTCAGCATTCTTCTATAGAACCACATTTCTATTGCCTCTAATTTCCCACTTTCCAGAATGTTTATTGTCCAAGACTCGCACCCATATGTTAGTGTAGTGGTTATATAGCACTGCAGAACTCTCTTTCTCATCTCTAATGACAAGGCCATATTACACAATATACTTTTATTTTTCTGCATGTTGTTTTTGCCTGCCTTATTCTGCATCTTATTTCTGTTTAACTTCTTCCATCTGCTGTAATCGTTGTATCTAAATATTTGAATTGGTACACCTGTTTTAATACTATATCATTCACTTTGATCTTGCAAGGTGTATTATTTTGTTTCTTTGAAATAACCATTACTTCTGTTTTCTTGATATTTAGAAAGAGGCCTTTCTCTTTACTTTCTGTGACTACTACATTAATTAAATCTTGAAGGTCTTCCCCACTTATTGGCCTCTACAATGGGCTAAATGCATGTCTTGTCTCAATTACTTATTTTGGTCATCTATCAATTCCTATGGATGACGCAGAGGTGCAGTCAGAGACATTTCAGCTGTGCCCTTTTGTGATAGATTCTTAGGTAGCTTGGAATTATAGATGTACCACCACTATGAATATGTGAACAAAGTTGATGGAAAATGGTTAACTAGTTGGCCCAGAATTATAGGCTACACTCTTTGCAGGATGTAATAATCCTGAGATACTGCCACACAGAAGTATATGCTACTACACTCTTGGCAAAACGTACAGAGATCCGTAAAGTTTTTCTCCCACTGTTGTTTCTCTGGGCCAGTGTATTTGCCTCAGCAATTCATATTCTGGACATTCCTGAAGAATATGTTCTGCTTTATGAGGTGATTGACCGCATGTACACACGGCCGTGTTGTTAACCTTGAACTTTGTATAGGCCTACATGTGGCTGTGGAGTCAGTTGTGTTCTGTTTTTAAGCAATGAATGACAACTTATTCAAGTCTGTTCATAATTTGGTAGTCGTCTTGTGTTGGAGTTGGCTTTCTAATTAGTGTGATAATCTGTTTCTTGTGTTGGTACGTTGTTAGCACATCTGGTTGATCATCAGTAGCTCACTCCTTATCTCGACGATCTGGGTTTTTTATCTTCCAGGTATCCAACCCCAATCTCCTGTGAAGGGCTCATCGGTAATAAAGTCAGTCACCATGGGGGCCATCAATCCTATGAAGGGCTCACAAGCAGCAGCACATGTCTCCTTTGAAACGGTCAGCTTTGAAGGGGCTCACCGACATCAGATACTGTCTACTCAGGGGTAGTCAGCCCTGAGATGGGCTCACAGATGGTGACAAGGGCTCGATGGCAGCAGCCCTAGTTTCCTCGGGGGCCGCCAGCCCTGAGAATGGCTTGTCGGCAGCAGGCCTTGTCTCCGTGAAAACGGTCAGCCCTGAGAATGGCTCGCCGGCAGCAGCCTCTTGTCTCCGTGAAGGCTGTCAGCCCTGAGACCAATATTTTATTATTGAATAAATGTGAATGTCGCGGTGAAAAGGTGCATCTTCGTTGACGAAAACCATTGCAACCTTGTTAGATGTTGGTTCATTATAGTGACGTTGATCAGATTGTCGATCGCACTTGAAGACCATTTTTACTATTGGGATTTTTCTATTCCAGATTGAGCAGCATTCTGAATCTGTCTTGTTTTGATATCTCGCATTAACTGATACGACTGTGCTAGTCTATTGTGTTGACGAAAAAATCGATCGATTTTATCAAGAATTTCGTATGTAGATAGCATTTACAGTGTGTTCTTGTCGAACGTCTGTTGCTTGAGTACTGTACAAAACATACAACTAAGCGAACTGTGGAGCTTTGTTGTATGGCGGTTGTAAATGAGAAGTTCGATGATAAGTTTGTCGAAGAACTTTTAAAACCTATAAACCTCGGCCTTGACAATCCGTAATTTTTGCTCTCATTGGCGCGAAAGAACGTGCGCTATTATAAGAGAAAATGTGTGTATTTAGGGTGTGTATTATCAGAGAGCATCAAGCGTAGGAACTCGGAATACTATAGCTTATTATCATGGATGTCTTGTAGCTTTGGATGCGTGATCTTTCCCTTTAAGCAACATCTTGTAAACATGCCATTGTTATCGTCTAGAAAATGTAGCACCTCAAAATTGACATAAAATGTCGAAAATCTCACAGTTATGTGCAGTAACACGATCCTCAGAAAATTGCTTCATTAAAAAATATTTGACATCGATGCATTTGTGACAATGGGTGAGCCTCGGCATCTGCAGCTCGTAGTCTATGCGTTTGCTCAACAGTTTCATGCTGTCTGTAACGACATTGGTATAGTACTCTCTATTCACAGCTTGTCGATTTTCTCTTTACGCTGGTGATTCTAGCTTAACTCGCATTCTTAGCAAGTCGTGTTTGTCTTTGTTGAAGGGTTTCTTGATCAATTCTTTACATTTCTCTTTCAATTCTATGTCAATGTTCTGCAGAATTTGAAGTACGAATCCTAGCGAGTGACTCTTGGCTTTGACGACTCAACCATCTAGCTTGTCGCTCCTTTGGTTTTTGACGCTTACTTGCGTAATAATATCGCAATGCTGTACTCCCCTTTCTGTCCCCGTCAACACATGGTCGCCAATTTGGTCATATCATTTATAACCGTCAAATAATAGTAGAGGTCGTGTTCTGGTAGTCCAGCCACCACGAATTCTAGACTGTGTATTTAAGAGTGTGGTGCCGAACCATAACCGCCGGGGTATATAATACAACGCGTTTTTTGTCATTTTTGTCTTTCCCCAGGTGGTTTGTTATCCACTCTTGCCGTTAAGCGTAGGGGTGATTTGAACTCGAGCTTGTGTTCAAAGGCTAGATATGTCGCCTCGGCTGTGCTATGACCGTGTTTGTTCAAGATGTCCCTGGCATTTACTATCCACCATTTTGATGGTCTTCCTCTGGCTTTGTGCCCTGATCTTATTTGGTTATATGCCTGTACGGGCAACTTGTCATGATGCATTCTCATAATGTGGCCAAACTACTTGATCTGCTGCCTTTCTATGTATTTTGTGCAATTGCAAGGAGGTATGCCTATTCTTTCCCCAATGTCTTCATTCTATAATCTATCGAGTCTGATGACCCCAGCAGCTTTCCTCAAGCATTTCATATCACATGTCACTACCTTTATCCCCATCAAGGCCAGCACCGTGCAGTGGTGATGGGGCGTAGTTCAGCCATCAGGGGCTGGAAACTAAGACTGGTCGGGCAGTCCCATTCGAGCAGGACCATAGTCCTGCCCAAGTAAGCAGAGTGCTGAAGACGGAGGCATCCAGCCAAAAGGCGCACAGATAATCAGGATGCCACGCACAAAACACAATGGAAACATGTCTGTATCTATAAAAAGTTATGGTGCCTGCCCTGTGGCGGACGTTCAGGCAGGGACGGTGCCGGGCCCTATACCTCGAAAGGGCCCAACCTCAGTTACTGAAAGTCCTTCTCAATTGCCTCGAGGAGCCAGGAGGCAAGGGAATAGAGCTACTGGCCAAACAAACTTTAAACGACCAATAAAAATAATGCACTGGAATGCTGAGGGTGTCAACAGTAAAAGAGATGGATACAGCAAAAACTTGGAACTTGAAAATGTCCTCAGTGAAGAACAAGTTAATATATGCTGTATCCAAGAAACACACCTCAGCAGCGACATAGCCTTCAAAATCAGAGGCTACCAGTGCTACCGATCTGACCGAAAGGACAGGCGAAAGGGTGGAATTCTGACAATTGTTAAAAACAATATCAGCGCATGTCAGCTGGAAGTATATATGGAAGGGGCAGAATACCAGATGCTCCACCTAAAAACAGACAGTGCAGAATTCCATCTCCTAACTACTACTGCCCAAATGATAAACCATTGGCACTAGACACAATTCCAGATAAAGAGAGACTTATAGTGTGTGGTGACTTCAACAGCCACTCTCAGAGCTGGGGCTACGATCGTATCGACAAGAGAGGTGAGGAACTTGAGAGCTGGCAGGATGAAAATAATCTCATCCTTATTAACCAGCCAGCTGACTCACCAACCTTCTATTCGAGAGCATGGCACACCACCTCTACACCAGGTCTGGCATTCCACTCACCAGGCCTGGAATGGAACATCACACGTGTCGTTGGAAAGCAGCTTGGGGGTAGTGGCCACAGACCAGTATTTCTGGAAATCCACAATGAATTTACCAAGGACAGCAGCACGCTCACTAGGTGGAACTATAAGAGGGCAGACTGGAAAATGTACCAGCATTTAACCAGTGTTCTAGCTAAGGACATGAACTTGGACAAAGACATCAATAGAGTAGTGGGTGAATTTAATAGATTTATACTACATGCTGCTAGTAAAACCATACCCAGGGGGGCACGCAAAAACTACAAACCCTACTGGAATGATGAACTGGAAAAGCTGCAAAATGAGATGGAAACATCTAGACAGCAGGCTGAGAACAGACCTAGCCAAGAACATCACAACAAATATCAGCAAACAAAGGCTAAATTTCAAAGAGCCAAGTTACAAGCCAGACGGAGTAGCTGGAAAGAAAAAACAGAGTCGTTGAACCTAGAAAGAGATACTAGGAAATTATGGAAACTTGTAAAACAACTAAATGATGAAGGTACAGGGAGAAATACCAGGATCACACTTTATAAAGATAGAGACATTTTAACAGGTAAACATGCAGCTGATTACTTTGCAGATTCATTTGCAGAAGATAATAACATCAAAGTCAGCCCAGACAAACAACAGGAGGTTCGAGAGAACCAGCAAAACATTGGACAAGGCGAACCTATACCTGAAGTCATGGAGGCACCAATCACAATGAGAGAGCTGGAGCATGCAATATCCAAATTGAAAATGAAAAAGTCCCATGGAGCTGATGGAGTGTCCAATGAAATGATTAGAAACCTGGGAATTGCAGCAAGATCAAAGCTACTGCAGATCTTTAACACAAGCTGGTCCACGGGTAAAGTACCACAGGCGTGGAGAGAAGCAATAATGATACCACTCCTCAAATCAGGAAAAGATGGCAACACAGTCTCCAACTACAGGCCCATCAGCCTCACAAGCTGTCTATGCAAAACAATGGAACGCATTATCAATCTTAGGATGCAGTGGTACCTTGAAAGTAAAAACCTTCTGGTATCACAGCAAGCAGGTTTCAGACAGTGCTACTCTACTGAAGATCAGGCAATCTACCTCTCCCAAGAGATTGAGGATGCCTTCCAAGATAAGAAACTGGTACTAGCAGCATGGATAGACCTCAGAAAAGCATTTGATAAGGTCTGGAAAGAAGGGCTCCTAAAGAAATTGCGAAATTGCAGGGTTAGCTCAAGAATGTACAAATGGGTAAAAGCATACCTGCATAATAGAAGAGCCAGGGTACAATTAGATGGTCGTAAGAGCAAGAAAGTTCTACTGCGTCATGGAGTCACCCAGGGAGGAGTCCTGTCACCCACACTTTTCTTGGTTTACATCAATGACCTAGTTGCTGAACTACCACATGGGATCAAAGTGGCAATGTATGCTGACGACCTGGTGATCTGGTGCACGGAAGAACATGCGACAGTGGCCACTAAACAAATACAAAGAGCTATCGATGCCCTAACCTTATGGGCTAATAGATGGTGCGTCAGCATTAACACAGATAAGTGCAGCACTACACTTTTTACCATCTCACCAAAACAAAAAGCCGGTCATATCAAGATAGATGGGGAGCTCTTGAAAGAAGACAAACAACCCACATACCTCGGAGTTACTTTTGATGATAAACTGACATGGAAGCAGCACATAAACAAATCAACAACAAAAGCCAGGAGGAAGTTAGCTATCCTGAGAAAACTAAGTGGAACCACATAGGGAGCCAGTGGGAATATACTCAGTAAAGTTAACCAGCAAGGCATAAGACCACACCTGGAATATGGTTCAGCTGCGTGGTGTCCTGCATCAAACACCACATTACAAGATCTAGATAAAGTACAAAACCAGGCACTTAGAATAATACTGGGAGCAATGAAATCAACACCCATAGCAGAGATGCAGAAAATGGGAAGAATGCAAACACTTGGCGAACGCAGAGACACAAAAGTACTAATTCAGGCAGAAAAGTTTCAGTGTATGCCAAGTCATCCAATGAAGGAAAGATTCCAAAATCTAGCAATGGGACGATTGAAAAGAAGCAGCTTTATCCATCAAGCTAAACGACTCCGCAGACAACTTACAGACCTACCTGAAGTTGACAGCCCCTTAAGGCCTGTACCAGAACAAACCCCGTGGAGTGAAAGACATGGAATGCCCATATACATTCAGACCCATGTGAAAAGAATACTAAGCGAGGACGAACAGAACAGTGTGCAGCGAAGGACAGTCACCCTCCGTTTCCTGGATGAGGAATATCTACAAGATATATGGGTCAGAGTATACACAGATGGGTCAGCACAGAATGCCTTGAGGAATGGAGGTGCAGGTGTATATATAGAATATCCACACAAGCCTAGAGATACAATCAGAACACCAACAGGAAAATTCTGCAATATTTATGATGCAGAAATCCAGGCAATTAGTGTGGCAGCTAAAAAACTGCTGAACTCCAACTCTGACCTATAGCCTGTGGTATTCCTGACAGATGCAATGTCCGTGCTTCAATCTCTCCAGTCTGGAAAACTAACAGACTTGTAAAATCTACTTAGCGAATTGTCTTACCAGTATAGGGTAACCATGCGTTGGATACCCTCTCACTGTGGAATACCAGGAAATGAAAAAGCAGACCAACTGGCTAAGGAAGGTGCTGCCGAAGACCAACCAGATATACCAATCACCTACCATCAGAAAAAACAGATGATCAAGTCAATAAGAAAGCCACAAACACCAACACAAGATAACTATCATATTATGAACAGACCAGAACAAGTTATAATTCTACGTCTCAGAACAGGACACAACCGACTCCGCAGTCACATGTATACAAAGTTCAAGATTGGCAACACAGCCATGTGTACATGTGGACAGGCAGCACAGAGTGCCAAACATATACTTCAAGAGTGCTCTGAGCATGAAACGCTGAGGCAGACATATTGGCCAGAGGAAACAACACGGAATAAAAACTCTATGGGACACTGTATGAACTACAAAAGACAGTGAGTTTTATTAAGGAGACAGAATTACAGATATAGACATGTTTCAAGTGAACGAAAGAAGAAGAAGAACTACCTTTATGTAATGTGAAGATGAGAGAGACCAGGTTTGGCACTGGTAACGTAGTGTTGGTAGGAATATACTGTAAATCATTTGTCTTTTAACTTCCATCTCGATCTTGGGATGAAGAAATAGTGGTGCCATTTGGTATGTTACCGCATTTGCCTTTTGACATCTCGTCTCCATCTCCTCTATCAACGCTTCCATTTTCTGTGAAAATAACACCGAGATATTTGAACTCCGATACTTGTTTTACTCCTATATTGTTTATCTGTATGTTTAGTGGGCTCGGTGTTCTACACATTTTTATAGTTTCCGTCTGTATTTTCTACGTATGTTCTACATATATTTCTACACATTGCAGATGGTGAGTTAACTTGATTTTGTAGTTGTTCTTCGTTTTTATATATGAGGCTCTGGTCGTCTGCGAAAAGCAGTTTATTGTTTATTTGCTCTGAGTTATCTTGTTCTGAGTCGATGATGTTGCCCTTTGTACTTTTGCCTCTTTTATTATTCTGTCTATGTATGTATTGAAAAGCAAGGTGAGAGCATGCATCCCCATTTTTGTCTCAAATGTGTCTGTAATACCTTCTGATGCTCTTACCACACACTGGCCGTTTTTATGCAAAACTCTTATAATTTCTAACAGTTGTCCTTTGATTCAAAATATTTCTAGATTTTCCCATAGTACATCTCTGTTGACCCTATCAAACGCTTTCTCCTGAACTATAAATATTGTGTTTAGTTCGTTGTTACTTTCTCACTCATTTGCCTCAGTGTGAACTAACCCCTCATTTTGTCATCCCAATTTTAATATTGGAGGCATGGTGACAGCCATGACTTTTACAAGGTCATCTGAACCAGTAACCCCATGATTCTGTTTATGGCTGTGGTCCTGCCCGAATGTGGGAGGGCCCGGCCAGTCTTAGTTTCCAGTCTCTGCTGGATGGACTAAGCCCCATCTCCTCGCCAAGGAGCTGACCTCGATGGGGTGTTTTCTACCAAAATCTCCATGGATGACGAAGAGCCTCAGAACTATATGTTTAGAAAAGCACTAAACTAGTTCACATGCACTATTTACACAATTTTGGCGCCAAATGACTTTAGAAAGCACCAGATCTGATTTTTTAAATGTACCAAAATGGCAATCCTTATTCGACCCATTGTATTGTTTTTGTCCCAATTTAGTGAGTTGAATGTCACGTTTGTCACCACAGGTAAGTAACGCATTACAATTCTTATATATATATATATATATATATATATATATATATATATATATATATATATATATATATACACACGCACGCGTGCGTCATACACACATACAGAGCGCTTTACTGTTAGAGAAAACAGGTAGGCATACACTTTGTTGCGAAAAATTATCTACATTTTTAGTGGTAACAGCATGTCGAACCAAGAAGTGCTAAACAAAATCAATACCCAACATGGCTGGCTTCTAAACATCATATTGAGAAGGGATATTTTTTTTTTGTCTATGTAAAGAGACACAGTGACATGAAAAGAGTACTGCTGTGGGGAAGCGATAGAACAGAGCAGAGACAAAGATCGACCGAGACGTCGTTGGACAAGAAACATTCAAGAATGCATGCATATGTAGCTGGAGGAGGCAGGAAAACTCCCCCAGAACTGAGGAAATTTCAAGAGATACATAGGAAAGGTGACGTTCTGGAAAGAATATGTCACATAACAAAAACACCCCATGCTTCTATTATATTTCCATTATATAATTCCATTTAAGTTGTTTAATCATGTGAGAGGATGCCGAACATTGTGGAATCTGTTGACTCTACGCCACTGACTGGACATGAATTGCATGCTTTTTTGTGACATCTGACTATTTCAAGACCGTGTAGTCTTCTTTTGTATATCTAGATGACCATGACACAATTGACCATTTTTCGCACATCATAACCAAACAATTCTGTATATTAAGATGTCAAAAACTAAAGGTGAGGTACTATTGTGAACCATTTGTTGAATGTTTGCACCTTCGTGGTATAAATGTAATTCAGCCATCTCCGACTCTGTGAACGCCAATGTACCAGGTAGAGATTTCGCTGCAGGCAATTGTGAACATAGACCTTTAAGAAAGCAATGACAAACTACTGAACTGAAATGAGGTCAGGAAAACCACTACAGTCAACAAATTATGGATTCATGTCTACATGCTGAATAGGATATGCTGCGATTTTTTTTTAATGTAAACGAAACCATGCTGTATTTCCTGGCATATTCGTTGAGGCACTTATGTCCATGAGCCCAATTGGAAAATGACTGTTATCAGTGGCGTAGCGAGGCGGGGGCGGAGATGCGGACCGCCCCGGGTGGCATCATCGGGAGGGCGGCAAATTTATTTTCGTCCAGTCTTTCACAATCACTGACATATTTTTTTCATGTCACAAGGGCGGAAAATTATGACTCCGCCCCGGGCGCCATTGACCCACGCTACGCCACTGGATGCGTTGCAGTCAACGCTTGAAAATTAGACTTAAAATAGCCACGACTGCAATGCCCAGATTAAATACCATACGGGAGAGCAGAATAAGTACATCAGTGAAGATACGCCTGGATACCATTGTATGCCATGTGTACCATTATAGGTCATGTCGTTGTGTGAGACTCGGAATCCGATGGGCATAGGCACACAACGTCGAATTACACAAAGCAGGTTCACAGACGGCGGAACACCACGCGCGAGTTAGACGTGAACAACAATCATCTTGGCGAAGAATCACTACGCACCCACGTGACTGTCGATAGATAGGCAGGCTGTCACGGACTAGGGAAGCCTACTACCCGAATTAAAGGCATGACAAAAACGGATGTGCTGGGTCTCGGATTTCTAGACCACAAAGTGAGCCAATCGAGGTACAAATAACACAGTTCAACTGTGGAACCTGTTGCACAACGTACTTCGCTCTCGCCGGCGGAAATCTCACGATTTATTCGTTTTGGTTATAAGAGAATGAACGCAGAAGAAGAATAGGCCACGCATACCATATGTACCATTATAGACCTATAAATCTAAAAAGAAATACATTTTCTATTTGTATGGGTACACAGATTTCTAGTTAAGATGTTGAGAAGAATATGCTATGTAATATGTCACTGTTATTAGAAGCGCTGAAGAGAGTTTCATGGCTAGGCCTATATCAATCAATCAATAAACCGTAACCCTTCACGGTCGTAGGGGTGCCACATTGGTTGCTTCAGCACAGAGTCCTCCAGCGAATTATATCCTCAGCGATGCGGATGAGTGTGGAAATATATTGTCCTGTGTCCATTCCTTGATGTTGTCTGTCCATGCCTTTATCCCCCCCCCCCCTCTGTTTCTTCCCCCTTCGACAGTTCCCTGTAGTATTGTTTTTGACAAGGAATCATGTCTGCATACATGTCCGAACCATGCTAGTTTTCGTCGTTTCATTATTGAAAGCAATGGTTCCTGAACTCCTGCACACATCTCTACTTTATTTCTTACGTACACATTGGTCTTATGTTCCCTATAGAAAATTCGTAGAATTCGTCTGTAGCATTTGTACTCGAAAGCCTGTAATCTTCTCAGGCCTATACAAGGACCTACCACTGACTATAAAATATGTATGCTAAGTTTGGCAATAAATAAGCAGGATAGTGAAAAAATTAGAGGCAACAGTGATCTGGTTATATAGAGGAAAGTGTTGACAAGACATAGAGGATTTATTTAATTGTAGTTGGATTATCCCATATGCATTCCATCCTTCTCAGCAAAGCGATACGCGCCAGCCGAGAGTATCATTCATAGCACGTAATTATGCAGCTTTAAGCTAAAGATTGCTATAATTCATAGATAGGTAGGCTAATGAGTTTGCCTCTCTTTTGGAGAGGCGTGCCCTTTCAACCAGCGGACAAAGTCCAATTAGGCTATATCAGGACACAAGCTATAATTCAAGGGGATTTCCGCCATCTTTGTTAGCATATTCTTCCCCGTGTCCTTGAGTGATGGGCGTGCCGAGGGGGTTGCGGTCGCACCGGGCATCAAAATTGCCCCTCAAAATAATGAAAACATTGAAATGGGATTTAAGTGCCTTTGCCGTGCCAAAGTTGGTGCTGTTATTTCTATCAATACTGAGGCTTTTTAGTTTATAAAGAAAGGGTTGATTTTAGAGTCTGTATTATAATGCATAAGTATGGAGAACTCCACGCGTTTTTTATAATAGTACTTACGTAGAACACAGGTTTTTGATGTCTCACTTGAACACAACAGACGGACTATCACTAAGACTAAATAAGACTAAAACTTAGTGATAGTCCGTCTGTTTTGTTCAAGTGAAACATCAAAAACCCGTGTTCTACGTAAGTACTATTGCTGCTCCATTTCACTGCAGTATTACCTTATATTGTTACGCGTTTTTATGTGCCTCCTAGATCAATCGCCACTTTCTCGTGCATGTATTGGGAGACTCATATTGCCTTAGGTTAGCATAATCATATACGACACAGTTTTGGACTGTCTCCTTCATATCTTAGGTCTGTACTCACCCACGGTTCCAGGGAGAATGTTTTAATGTTCGAATTGGTTTGTTGTTGACTATTCCCCATTTAAGGCCAGCTCCTTGCCGGGGACATGGGGTTTAGTCCAACCAATAAAGGCTGAAAATTAGAACTGGTCCAGTTATCCCTAGCGAGCAAGATAAAAGTCTTACGCGAGAGAGCACATGCGCTGAAGTCCAAGAGTCAGGCCAAGAAGCGCACCAGCAAAAAAGGTACTATGCAACCCGCTAAGTTTCCAAAATATAACTACCACTATCTCGACAGAGCAGAGCGTCCCTGTGTTGCCGGGGTCCGAAAGGGGAGCAAAGAATAGCAACACTGTTTACCTTCCATGCATGTCGTAAGAGGCGACTAAGGAGGTTATGGGATGGAGTTGGCTGCCCCATCCCATATAGGGTCAGTGACCCAAAGCCATGCTGAAGTCGGATGTGTCAGCCGAAAGGCGCAGATATCGCAGCAATGCTGTAAACCATGACACAGCGCATTCCGTTCTCCGGACTACATCCTGCTAATCTGCAGGAGTTTGAGAACGAACGCAGAAGAAGAAGAAGACAGAGCAGAACATGTTATCTTCATCACAAGAGCATGACACACTAGACTAAACAGTTACTTACATAGACTAAGACTGGTTCCATCATCTCTGTGTGTATGTTAAAAGGCAGCACAGACTGCGGAACATATTCTACAAGACCGCAGAAGACTAAACCAGTTGATGGCGGAGTACTGACCTACATTAGGTAGACATTAACAGAGCATTATATGACCATCTAGATTCTATTTACGCCCGTGTGTTGCCGGGGCCGAAAGGGGAGCAAAGAATAGCAACACTGTTTACCTTCCATGTATGTCGTAAGAGGCGACTAAGGAGGTTATGGGATGGAGTTGGCTGTCCCATCCCATTTAGGGTAAGTGACCCAAAGCCATGCTGAAGTCGGATGTGTCAGCCGAAAGGCGCAGATATCGCAGCAGTGCTGTAAACCATGACACAACGCATTCCGTTTCGGGACTACATCCTGCTAATCTGCAGGAGTTTGAGAACGAACGCAGAAGAAGATTCTATTAAGATTAATCTAGAAGAACTTTCAAATACAGCAACATTTATCAAGAAATCCGGATTTTCTGTGTATCCATTGTTAAACTGAGAACGAGATGAAGAACATCTTGTCGCCATTTTTTCCCCAGCCAACTTGCCATATACATTCTGTAAATTGATGATTCTATATGTTTGTGTGTTTCGATCACTAGTAATTACGAGTAATAGAGCTCATGCATCCTTTTGTGCAATGGGGAAGTTTCTTCAGAGCTTTTTTTCGCCCACAGAAGAGCTCCAACTCTCATAAGTGTGCAGTACTCTGAGAAGTCTCCTACTCAGAAAGGCACATTTAGGCACTATGTAAAATGTTTTGTTACTTTTTTAAAATCTTCCCGCAACATGGATAATTGGAGTCATGAGCTTCATTTGTCCTGCCATGTATCCTTTCCTGTCATAGGTGTCCATAACATCACAGCCATTGTCATACGGATGGGTGACAGCCAAATATGCATTCCCTGCCATCTATGGGAGCTCTCCAACTATGTACGCAGAGCCGTAGGTACAGTGGCGTAGCGTGTGTCAATGGCGCCCGGGGCGGAATCATAATTTTCCGCCCTTGTGACATTAAAAAAATATGGCAGTGATTGTGAAAGCCTGGACGAAAATAAATTTGCCACCCTCCCGATGATGCCGCCCGGGGCGGTCCGCACCTCCGCCCCCGCCCCCGCCTCGCTACGCCACTGCGTAGGTATGATTACCTTAAGCAAGGATTTACCTAATTTTGAAGACCATTTTGTGAAAAATCACTACGGGATGGGGTTTTTACCGATCTTTTGGTTAAGCTTCTAGTGCTAAAAGTCGTGTTCAAATTTGCATATACCTTATCTTATACCTTATCATCATCATCATCAAGTGCCGTCTCCGCAACGAAGGTTGGCTGCAACGTATCTCCAACATCTCCTGTCTCTTGTCTTGGTGGTGCACTCTGCTAGACTGTAACCTGTCCATCGTGTAATGTTACTCTCCCACTTATACCTTATACATTAATGTAAATCTTATTTACATTAATTATGCCCTATCTACGGGTCTGTGTGTATGGGTAACATGTGTGCCTGACTCTGGGCTTTCCAGGGGAATTGTTACGTCCTGCTTAGTTTCTTTTACTACAATTATGTAATCCATTTTCATAACCAGGGCACTACGTAGACACTGACAGTTAGGACCAAGAGCAGGACTGAAGCTGGTGCCCCAGCGTGATGTGCAAGGCTGGATTCTTGAACCAAAAATTGAAATAGGTCCTATATAGACCTACATGTGAATTACTGTAGGTCTTGCTCAAGAGGAAATCCTCACTATATTATGTGGGAAATTCTCACATAAATCCCCCATCATTTACTGGGTCTTTACTGTTACAAATGGTTGGACCGGTAGGTTACTGGTGAGACATTCAGGCCTTCCACATGCAACAGGACCATGGTTCTATAGCTACCTTTACAATGTAGGATCTTTAGTAACAAATATCAAAGTGTTCTATCGACACAGTAAGTTGAGACATATCGAGGGACCACAACTTGCGTGTAACGCAGTTAGCTCGTCATACTTCGCGCCCACAACTGAGCATTCATATAATTCAACCAAAAATAGATTATAGCTTTGTCCTATAGTGAAGAATGTGACTGACTTTCAATGTACCGGTATAACGTTGCCAAATAGAATAACTGCAACAGATGGGGGAAATGAGCATATGTTTTGACGAAGTTTCACTTGTATACGGTGTGGAGGGTATAAGAAGACGAGGTGGATAGAAGACGTCGTGGCTGGATAATATTAAAGAATGGGCAGGGTGTGAAGTTTCCAAACTCATCAGAATGATAGAGATCTTTCTGCACCAAATATCTCATCGTGACACCCATACGGGTTATGGGTTTATTATCATTTATTCTTGTATACGGTCGCAATTTTATTCGATTCTCGATCCCTGATATTTAAAGCAAGCTACAGGCTGTTCATGGGGTCTCGACAGGTGAAAAAAGGATAGAGTTTAGTGATCTAAAAACATAGAAATTCGTGTCTGCTGCTACAGTCCCAGCTGCTGCGTTAGCTAAAACGAATGCGAGGGCACCTCGTTTTCAATATGGCGGACGGGGAAAACTTTCATTGCATAGGTAAGAACAGAGTAACTTTTTTCTGCACTTAGCTTTACGAAATAATAGTGATACTACTATTTTAGCATATCTCTTATGTGAATATTGATTTAGCGCAAGTGTTATACTGCTGATAAATCGATTTGTATTAACGATTGTGTGTTGTAAGCAAAGCTGACCCGTGTTGTTAGTGTTGGTTTGATTTTGTTGCGGAAATAGTCCACCAGAACTTTGTTGCAGGCAAGATGTAGATCCGATCTGGAAACTGGCGGATGAGTTTTTGCTTGCAGAACTAGAGGTATGCACTTGACAAACTTCTGACAAATCCTTACGAAACTTTTACAAAGTTTTACTCAACTGCTAATTTCTATTTTGCCGTTTTCTTTTGCTTTTAGATAGCCCAGTTCACAAATCATGAACTTCAATCAATTTTCACAAATAATAAACTTCAAAAAATTTGTCTACGCATTGTTTTTAGCATAAGTGTCTGAGGAAAGGTGATATATAATGTAGTGTTGTTTATTTGATTTTTACCTGTCATTCTTGGTAACACTTACAAACATAGTACACCGTCTGTACTGCGGAATCCCGAACGGGCCTGTCATTTCATAAATCATACACTACACAAGTACTAGAAATAGTGTACAGTTGACTGAAGTTCGTTGTGATTAGTTGCAGCTGTGTAACAGCAGAGTAAATGTATGCAGACCTAGTTTTATTATTATATAGGCAAAAGGACCTACTACGTTTTTTAAAGACTTTTGCCACTAAGTGCTAGTCTACTAGAAAATTTTAGTGTTTGTGAACAGGTAAACTGTTAAAAACTAAATCATAAAAGAGGAATTTATGTTTATGAACTAAATCAAATCATAACAGAAGAACTGATGTTTATGAACTAAAACATAGAAGAATCAATGTTTATGAATTAAGTCATAACAAAATAATTAATGCTTGTGAACTAAATCATAACAAATATCAATTTCTGTGAAGTAAATTTACAACATCAATGTTTACATCAATTTACAGTATCAATGTTTGTGAACTAAATCAAAACAAAAAAAGTATCAGTGTTTGTGAACTAAATTTATAGAGTTTGTGAAATACATTTATAATAGAAGTATCAGAGTTTGTGAACTAAATTATCAAAAAAGTATTTGTGTTTGAACTAAATTTATTTATAACAGAAGTATCAGTGTTTGTGAACTCAATCATAGCAGAGGTATCAATGTTTATGAACTCAATCATAACATAAGAATCAATGTTTATGATCTAAATTGTAACAGAAGAATCAATGTTTATGAATTAAATTGTAGCAAAATTATTAATGATTGTGAACTAAATCATAACAAATGTCAATTTCTTTAAACTAAATTTATAACAGAAGTATCAGAGTTTGTGAACAAAATCATCACAAAAGTATCATTGTTTGTGAATTAAATTTATAACATTTGTATTTATAACACATTGTATTTGTGTCTATGAACTAAATCATACTAGAAGTATCAGTGTCTGTGAACTAAATTGTATTAGAAGTATGAGTGTCTGTGAACTAAATCATAACAGAAGTATCAGTGTCTGTGAACTAAATCATGATAGAAGTATCATTGTCTGTGAACTAAATCATATTAGAGTATCAGTGTCTGTGAACTAAATCATATTAGAGTATCAGTGTTTATAAAATAAATCATAACAGAAGTATCAGTGTCTATGAACAAAATCATACTAGAAGTATCAGTGTCTGTGAACTAAATTATATTAGAAGTATCAGTGTCTGAGAACTAAATTATATTAGAAGTATCAGTGTCAGAGAACTAAATTATATTAGAAGTATCAGTGTCTGTGAACTAAATCATAACAGAAGTATCAGTGTCTGTGAACTAAATCATGATAGAAGTATTTGTTTCTGTGAACTAAATCATAACAGAAGTATCAGTATCTGTGAACTAAACCATACTAGAAGTATCATTGTCTGTGAACTAAAATCATAACAGAAGTTTCTTGCCTTTGACATTTGTGTTTACAAGACATCTGTGTCATATGTGTCTTTTAAGTACTACCCCCTTTTTGTCTATAAATTAGTTCCTAATAAGTAAGTAGATTAGAACATGGGTAATTTGCATCTGCTCGTAGGAGATGTTGTGTGAGACATTATTCTAGCTCAAGTGTGAAAATGTTGCAGTGATATGATTGGCCTTTGGATGGGATGTTTTGTAAAGAATGTATTTCATACATTGAATATTCCAACACTTGGCAATTATACATTACTATAGAAGGAGTATTCCTACTCAGTTGATTTGATTATTTTTTTTTGGGGGGGGGAGACCTGTATACTATATGACACATCTAGTCCTGTGTTCTTCTCTAAGCATTGAGTTCCTTCTTCTACATGTTTCACAAAGGGGGCATGATCTTAGCCATTTGGTCATATGAGTGTGTTTTATTTGCGAAATCATGACACAGTTGACAATTATTGACCTTTCATCTCACTACTGGGACAAAAGATACTGCCTTTTTGAATGTACATCCTTTGACACAACTAACAAGGGAGATTTCTGATAATAGTCCTTTGCCTGACAAATAAGATGTTTATGTTGTGCTTGTGGATATTATTAATCTAAAATACCTACCTCTGCAGAAGACAGATGTGTCAGATTGTTGGCACAAATAAAATGGCAACACAATGCTTTTCCATTCTCTGGGCTACAATCTGCTGGAAATCTCAGACCATTGTTTTGCTACAAGAGAGATCCAACAGGAGTTTAAGAAGAATGAAAGCTGACGAAGAAAGAAATACCTACCAATCATCCTATACATCAGCTGCCCCAGATACTCAATCATCTGTATGTTGTAAAGGCAAATAACACAATATTAGTATTGTCTATTTTCAGGATACACAGCATATCAATGCTTCAGAGCAGTGGTTTTCAACATAAGATCACGGCAATTTGCCGGAGGCCATGGAAAAAGCGTTAAAATTGGGGAGGTGGCACAGACTTGTCTGGAAGGGGGGCCCCCAGAAAAATAGCCATTTGAGCTTTAGTTAAAGAGATGAATATACTCTGTTCACTTTAAGAGTGAAATGGGTCAGTGCTTCTGATTGGTTATTGGACGCAGAGCGCATTATAATCATTATACTCAACTATTAAGTGCCCACAATAATAATGTTTTTAAATTTCATTTTTAAATGTTTTTAAAAATGTTGTTTAAATATTGTTTTTAGTTGTTTTAAATAATGTTATTTTTACATGTCATCAAGTGTTTAAAAATCACCTGTTGTCGCAGAGTAATAAGGGGGGGGGGTGTGTTTTGACCCACTTTACTTTTAAAGTGAACAGAGTATGGTAATAAGCATTGAAGAAAGATACCTTTTTTGGGGGTGGGGGGCGGCAATGGAAGAAAAATTATCCCTAAAGGGGCAGTAGGAGATAAACAGTTAAGAACCACTGCTTTAATGTATTTTTTTAAAATGTATCCTGAATACCAGACCAGTCCCTTCTCATATCTTTGAGGTGTTCAGGAAATATACTGTTTTAGACCCGTATTTGTATGGAACCAAGTACACACTCAACATGAAGTGGTTACATTGGATATCCTTATTTTCTCAGAAATATTCTGATGTAAATTTCTTCAAGTTTAACTAATGTGTATGCAGTTTGTGACTTTCAATATTGTTAAGCTGTAGCTACCCAGAGAAAAGCTGCATAGGAAGGCACATAGCGCAGTGGTTTGCGTACTGGCTTCGCATATGAGTGGTCCTTGGTTCATTCCCCAGTTGAGGCGGAAATGTTTTTCAGATTGCAACGGCTCCCAGGTCGACCCAGCCTTAAATAAATGGGTACTGGATTTTTCCGGGAAGTAAAGACTGCGAAGGAGAGGAGATGGCTACCGCCCTCATTTGCAGAGCCTCTGAAATGTGAGATCGCTAACATCTCACACCCCTACAGCATTAATAAATGATATGCGTTACTTTACTTTTTTTTTACCTGGAGAAAAATAATGCATACTTCCTCTGACATGTGGCCATTTTTTATTTTCAATTTTTCTGGATGTGGTTTTTTTTTCATATAGCATTTTTATTTATTGAATTATTGATTTCTAATTTGTAGACAATAGAGATAAGTTGATGCTGGATATTGTTTGGGGGTGTTGTTTGCTTATGTGTGTCAGTGTTATATTGTAGACAACCAACATGGACAGTATGGAACAAATACACACAAATGACTTACAGTTTCAAGGTCATCCATAGGCTTATCTAAATTTGATCCGCATCACCCCTCAACCCCCATACGTTGATCTACAGTACCTGCAACACTGAAGGCTTAAAAATCATCTTTGCCTGAATCATCATCTATGAAGAATTCCCAAACAATGGTGTCACTGAAGTTAGGTCCATACAGTATAACTTTAAAATGTGAAGAGCTTGAATAAATTACAACTGGGTATTTATATCACCACAAAAAATTAAGAGACAATCACTCTAGCAAATAGTTATTATAAAAACATGATGGGAAATTAACATGGTAGATCATTGTCCATGACTACAAATGGCTACCTCAGGGGTGACATATTTCGACATCGGCTGTCTATGGAAAGAGTAAACATGTCGACATTAGGCTGCTACAGGTTAATATTTTCATGGATCACACTGATAGCGGGTTAGTGTGGTGAAATTTTTTTTACATATCTCGTGTTGTTGCCATTACTAACAGATTGCCATGGCCCAAAAATTACTTTCAAAGCATGTGAGAAACACAGAGTCAATGCTTTGTGGATCAACTCTGAGCTATGGACACTGAAATGGAATGATAATTTATTGTACCTAGACAAAAAAATATCTGAATGGTATCTCTTGGTCTCCACAGACTACACAACTGTGGCAGCACAGTTTACAATGACAGCAGCTGGCCGAGACAATTGGTTATGGACTTGAGAGTTAAGTGATCTGGCCTCATATAATTAAGCACATATATTGACTGCAATGTTCATGGTGAAAACACAGCACTGTTACAGAGAAAAGCTTAGTTTTGGTACACTCGTGACAATGAAAATAAATAGTCATAAATAATACAAAGTGTTCATGGTCAAGAACAAGTTTTAGTTTGCTTCCAGAAACATGTGGTAAAGTAAATGCAAGAATTGAAATTGTCCCAGTTGACAAAAAAATGTGTGTAGAAATTCAAACTTGAATGAGTTGTTCACAATGTTTTTCAATGTATTCCAGTTCTAGTGTGGCCACTGTTTCCTATACTCCAACCAAATATTAAAATAATAAAAGGTTGTCTGTTTATAAGTACATGGGTAATGGACTGTCTAATTACATGAGATGAGTTCTCTGACATTGGAACAAATTGTATAAGATAGACATAGTAAACCCAAGTCCAACTCAATGCATTCCATTTCCACCCCAGAAACTGTCACCCAGGGACATATTGGCCTCTAAAGTTCAAGGCACATTGGGTGATAAACCATCATGGCATAGAGTTGGTAATTAATACATGCCTTTTGACAGATTTGAAGGCTGTCACAGTAAATCAAAGAGTGTTGAAAATTGATGTTCTAGACCTATATGTTGTAAGTTATACATAGCACAATGTATTCACACTGTGTGGCTGAAATCACATGTAAAATCATGTTGGTTATTTTAACTGGAATGCAAACAAATACTGTAACTTTATTGTGTTTGTAGATGTTTCTTCTGTGTATATCTTAAATTTTTTTTCACACAGGTAAAAAGAACATATAAGTATTCATGGAACACTACACTAAGGATGACACAGGACAGAGAAGCATGGAAAGTCCTTCTTGAAGCCATGTGTGTCCATAAGCATGACAAGATTAATGAGTAAATATTAAAAGCTATGGGTGAGAAAAGCAGTTTGCTTGGAGACTGGATGGACATTTGTAGAGAAATACCAGCTTAAACACATACTGTTAAGCAAAGTGAACATAATTAGAAAGATGTGATTTTATTGAATCTACAGGAGTGTAAATACATTTATAATGTTTGGTGCATTCATTGTTTTCTGGTACTGGTCCTTCACCAATCATTTCAGAGTGTGAATAATCTAATTAATAGCTAGTCATGGAAGGAGAAGATGCTAACCAACCAGCTTTATCCAAGTCAAGCTCTTTTTTCCCCCAATTCACAAGACCAAAATTGCCCCCTTTTGCTAGTTCAGAAAGTCAGCCAACTAGTCCTCGAGCACATACTGACCCTGGACGAGGAGAAATCAAGGCAATCATGGAGGATATCATGAACTTGAAGAAGAAAGACTGGAAAACTTTCAGCCGATCATGCACATCCACACTTCCTAGAGTCAAATCTGTGTCCACAAATTCTTCTCCTAGTGCATCACCTCGTTTTGGCTCCCCATTTGGAACTGATCATCCAAAATCAGGGTTATCAAGAGATCGTAGCAGAAGTCTGAAACTTCTCACTGATAAGCTGCTTAATAGGAGTTCTAAGCAGACATCAGTAGAAGTGCTCAAACCTAGCAATGAAAATGTGTGCAAGGATGACAATGTTAGTTCAATACCTACAGACCTGCAATCAGCTGGGAACAGATGTGAATTGGGGGTACCTCGAGATGTATGTGATTCTGAACTATCGCCAGGGACTTATCCAAGAAGAACTCCAGACAGGCGATCTGTGGAGCATAATTATGAGCAGATTCTAGAGTCACCTGAAGATGTAGAACAAGAAGAAACAGAAAGAACAAAGTCAGCATCGTCAGATGAAAGCTTCAGAACAATCCCAGAGATGATGCAGGAAGATGGACGGTCCATACATGAGAGGAGCCCTGAAGGTTATTACACTGGAGAATCACATGCACAATCACCAGCCAGTGACAAAGAAGAAAATATGAGACCCCTTGAGGATTATATGGAAGTTAAATCATTTACAGAAGGAGTTCATGAAGATGAAGGATTAGGTGGAGATAATTCTGCACCCTTTGTCAGCACCTATATTTATCACCCAATTCCTCGCAACTCAAAATTTTTGCAGTTGGCTGCCACAAAACCGCCAAAACGCTTGCCTCCAGAGAGAAGATCTGGTATCACAATGATGTCTTCTCGTGGTCGAATTGGAGGCATCAGTAAATCACTTGGTTGTGAATCAAGGTCTTCTGAATCTGATCAGCCTCCTCGACAAAGACTTCAACATAGGAGTGACTCAGTAAAGGCTAGTTTACAAAATTCCTCTCCACGTTTTATAACTCATCCTCCTCACATGAAAGCATCGCACAATGATGTTGGTCCCGTTGATACGAATGGCTTTGCAGCACTTAGATCAACAGCAATAGGTGAAGACCAGCAAAAACTAAGTCAAATATCTCTTGCAGACAGTCAGTTTGTTAGTGAGATATCAGATGGTACATCCTATCAGAATATCACAGAAAATATAGGACTTGACAATAATAATGAAGTTTCAGACCGCAGAAGCACAAAATCTGTCAAGCAGAAGTCAAAAAGTGACCCAAGTGGAGACAGAGCACATGATAACCTTGATTTTCCACAAGGCATAGAAAGCCCACAGTCTCGTAGTGCTCCACTGTTGTCAGAGGAGAAGATGGTGACATTACAAGCTGAGCAAGCTGTGGTGACACCTGAAGAAGAGAAACCGAAATCTTCTTTTTCAGAAAATATAGTGTCTTGTCAGTACATTTTGGGTGATGAAGCAATAGATGAGAATAACTCTGGGGAAGAAGGTGAACATATGAATGCTATTGTTAAAAGTCTTGTAGACTGTACACTCACAGAAAGTGAAGCTGTGGTTTGTCCTACAGCAAAATTATGTATGTCTCCTGTCGGATCTGCTCCAGCAACTCCTCATGGTCCTTCACCTTCACTAGATCGACCCCCAGAGCGACCTTCAAACTTACTCTCTGTACCAGTTTCTTCAGGAACTGGGCGAAAGCCCAATATATTTCGCAGTGCAAGTTCTGCAAGTGTCTTGCAGAGCCGAAAACCTGTAGGATCTCCTGCACGAGAAAAGGATGTTGTTAGAAAATTCAGTATTACATCGGATGAAACTATGACAAACTGCAAGTCTTCGATAAATTTGGCACCGGATTTCTTGCCCATTGGTGAAACAGTAAATGCAACATCCATGCCAGCAGTTTGGAATAAGGATAGAATTTCTTCTAGTACGGATTCACCTGAAAGGGAGCCGGGCTTCATTAAGGTAACAATGTGTGTGTTGTATTCAAATTTTACTCTAATTGGTAACTCTGTTGTATTTAATTTAATTTGCTCCTGATGAAGTGAAATTTCCACAATTGTAATTGCAGTTAGGGATTATCTGAACCAATATTGATGGCAAACTTCTGGATATACCCATAGCAACTCCCATCTCTTTCAGCAGTGAAGTGTATGTTTGGTGATAGTTCCTGTAGGGAGTTGATTGTATATTTTCCTAGTCCTACCTGTCAATTGTTCACTTCATTCTCCAAAGCAATTTCAAACTCATTCTATTTCATTATAACTGACTAATTGCAGATCTTTAAAAATATTGTTATTGCATCCGTGTACTGTTAACCGTAATTAAACACTTAGCATTGTATGTGTAATGCTATTGAAAGTATGAGTGAAATATGTGTAAAGTTTCTTTTTACCACGCCATTGAAACATTGATTTATTTTCTTTAAAGATCTGGTATCTATTTTCTTATTCTGGGCCAACATCGGAGCTATTTTTATAATATTTCAAGTTGACCTGGAAATGAACCTTGGATCATCATTCTAGAAAGCCAGTGCACTAACCACTGAGCTACCACGGCTCCTTGAAATTATGAATGTTGGCTATAAATTCAAAAATAGTTGAATGCCAAAGCTTTATCTAAGATATATTTCAGTTAATGACCTGGGAAGAAGATGCAGTCACTTGGTTGACCAAAATATCTCCCCAATCTACCCCATATGCACCATAACACTTAGTTTCAAATGATCCTACAGAAATGTAAGTGTGCAGAATGTTACTTTGATCTCATGTTATTTTGTTGCTGCAGTTGGCTTGGTCTTTATTAAGCATTAACAAATGAATTGTTTAGTCTTATATTTTAATATCAGACCTAATTTGGTATAAATGTCTATTTTGCCTGTGTTCATCTCTTCTCCTTTTGTCCTTGCCCTAAGACAGACAAATCAATCCAATCACGCACCATGTGGGGGTCATGTGTAGTAGCAACAGACTATTATTGCTGTTTAAATAAAAGTTAAAATTTTTACACAGACCCTCAAAATTATAATATGGTAGGCAGGCTTATGCATTGTAAACCTTTTTTGAACTAATTGGACTTGTCCAAAACATTGCTTTACCTGTCTAACGAAGCAAGGATTTAAATGCTTTCCACCATGGTGAAGTCTGCTGGATAAATTGTCTTGAATGGCATAACTCTTTTCATCCTTAGCATGCCTTTGAAGAGTCACATTAAAGTTTTTTCCAGAATAGAAGACTTTTCAGCGTATGTCATTGTACCTACCATCACATTGAGTCAATTAGACTTTTGGGATTTTTTCTTCTTCTTCATTCATTCTCAGACTCCTGCAGATTAACAGGATGTAGTCCGGAGAATGGAATGCGTTGTGTCATGGTTTATAGCATTGCTGCGATATCTGTGCCTTTCGGCCTGACACATCCAACTTTAGCATGACTTTGGATCACTGACCCTATATGGGATGGGGCAGAAAACTCCATCCCATAACCTCCTTAGTCGCCTTTTGCAACATGCATGGAAGGTAAACAGTGTTGCTATTCTTTACTCCCCTTTCGGGCCCCTGCACACACGGGCGACTTTTGGGATTTGAAGAAAATCTTTTGTAAGATACTTTTACAAATTCTACATTTACTTATTGGAAGTCCAAAGTCTTCTTTTTCTTCTATCCAGATCTGCATGTTTTCATTCGTTAGAGCACATGTCAGTCTGTAAAATTTGCCTTTTGTTGGGATAGACTTTCATATGTGCTTTGGATAGATGGATATGGTTGTAGTTTCTGTTTAGCTTTGTTGAATTGTTGCAGATTCAAATAAGACATTGTGCACTGTATCAAATGCAATGTTGAAATTTCACTGTTAGGTAAGGATCTGGCCAAATGATAGTTCACCGGAATCTGCCTTATTCTAAGCTGGAAAATGTGCTTTGGTTTTTTTCCTTTGCAGTAATTTTATGTTGTTCTTTAGTTGTGACCCACTGATTACAAATATGTGACATGTTCAGACATTTCCTTATTCCAATGGTGTTCAACCAGTCTTATGAATGAACCTGTTTGACCAATTGGTCTACCCTCTCATTCCCATAAATGTACGGTAACATGGATGTTGTGGGGGAATAGTAGATTGTGATTGTATACATTAAGAATTTAATTTCACTGGATTCAGTTTAGATCTATCTTCAAGGGCATGTAATGCAGATTTTGAGTCAGAAAGTAATATTGAACATATAAACTGATTTCCTTGCACAGGAAAATAATAACCTCATTATCCTCCAGAACCAAAATGATAGCAGTCAGTTACCATGTGAAGCTCTTTCACAACAGTTATCTTTATTTTTTTACTGAGCTTATCACCTTCATAATTTTTTATTGTTGCCTGTAAGTGATTTATGAGGAGTGGGGTAGCCTAGTTGACAGTGAGCTTGCTTGCTATCACCAGGCTACAGCATGCCAGATTCGAAACTACATCAGGACACAGAAAAGTATGGGTTGTGATTTCTCGCATGACAAAACTGCTCCTCCAGTTGACTCAGCTGTAAATGAGTACCTGACACATGAGTTAGGGGAGGTAAAGATAGCAAGGAGGGGAACTGACCACTCCACCTAATAGTTGCTGTGGCTTAGTACATGAATAGTTATCTTCATCCCTGATGGCAGGTTACCGTCATGGGACCTACCTTTATGTGATTTATATTTTTACCGATTATATTATTTATAAAAAATACAGCATAACACCAGCAATAGTAGTAATTTTGATTATACAATTGTAATGGGGCATTTAGCACTAACCATGCTTTGTTTCTAGCATCTGTGTGTAAGTCTATCAATGTGGTGCAGTATATGAAGTGGTTTGTGGTATTGATTTCAGAAACACTTTGATGGATGTAAATGTCGCACTGCTGTCAGCTTCAATCATGCGGAAATACTGCATATATTATGATTACTGTTGTATGAGTTTAATATGAGATTGGATATGGAAGATTTCAACATCAATTCATAAACACAGTTCCAACACAGTTGGCCGGGATCCAACAAATATCTTTTATTATATTTATGATGTTGCCTCATTTATAGGATCTTATTGGTCTGTTTAGCATTGTGTTTGAGTGTCCACCTTTTCAGTTTACACTTATTAATTTCTAAACTGTCATAGTGGTTTTTTTTAATTGTGTGCAGGCATACAGAAAACATCTGCGTTTATCCTACATCTTTAATAGGATTAGGCACTTCACCACAGTTCTTTTTGCTCTTTTTTTTTAGTTCTCAGACTCCCCATATTAGCAGAATGTAGTCCAAGGAACAGAAAATACTGTTGTGGTTTACAATTTGACTACAATATTTGCATAATTTGACTGAACACTTCTGACTTTAACATGTAATGTTGGGTCATTTTGTCCTTCTATAATATAGTGTGGTGCATGCCCAAGAGGTTAGCGCGTTGATTTCACACTAGTGAGGTCTAGAGTTTGATCCCCGGTAAGGACTGGATTTTTTTCTGTCGGAGGGTAAATTTAAAAACTCATCCTGTACATGACGTGGCGACAGCAAGAGCTTGCGGCCTTTATCACACAGCTATTTAATCCTCTCCCTGCAACTCCTTAATGGGAAAAATGCAGTATTGACAGTTTTTTCTTTTTTAATAATGAGGGGAATCGCATACCTAATTCTCCTTATTCACTATTTACTACAAACTTGGTAGATCTCACTGTTACTATTCTTTTCTCTCCTTTTGAGTCTTGGCGACACATGAGTAATCCACACTTTGTATTCATTTCCTGAATTGTTTATCTTAAAGACCCAACTAAACCCAACTCTGGACCTATGGGATCAGAAACTGAAGCCTAACCTCAGCAACAGCTGCATTCAAGACAGTAGATAGTTGAATCTTCAAGATAGTCTTATTCTTAATTGTTCGCTTGTAGACTCTTGTGTGTACTTTCACAAATGTAGCGGTCAACACCAGGCATTAAGCAGTGTTGTCAAGTTTTTCATGAAGGGAGACAGGTCATGGCCAAATAAGGTGTAGATTGACTTCATTGTACTCGGGTTTCTCAAAATGTACACCATATCTCTCAATGAAGCATCATACTGCATGACAACAGCACCACTCATAGCACATGACAACAGCACCACTCATAGCACATAACTCTGTAGATTCAAGCAGTAATTCTCAATGATCTGCAAATAATTTAATTCCTAAATATGATGTCGCCATTCCTCATAGTAATCTTCATAGTGCACAATTTCTTTATGGTGCATTCTCCTTTTTTGCTCATTAACATAGTGCACAAATTATGTACAAAACATTATCCTTCTAATCTTTGCCAGGCAGTTATACGGATTGTTATTATTTTTTTTTAAAAAGATATTTTAAAATTAATAATTTTTCATGTATTATTTGTTTTTTTCTCTCATATATGTTAATTCAGATGAAGATTATGGATCATAACATCAGCGTGTTTTCGTCCTTATTCAATTGATTATCTTCTTCTTCTGCGTTCGTTCTCAAACTCCTGCAGTCTATTATGGGAGACATGGGCTTCCCCAAACATCTAATACATCTTATTGAAACATTATATCATGAACAACAAGCAGCAGTAAGAGTGGAGGGAGAAACATCGGAATGGTTCGCAGTTCAAAGTGGAGTGAGACAGAGGTGCACTCCATCCCCTTATTTTTTTAACATTTATGCAGAGAACATAATGATAAATGTAAGAGAAGAACTAGAGGAAATTGAGTTTCATCCATTAAATATCGGTGTGTACAAGATTACAGAAATATGATATGCAGATGACACAGTCCTCCTGACTCCACATCCTGAGGGACTGAGACAGCTTATCACAACAACAAAGAAATACAGTCAGATCAAAAATCTATATCTAAACGCACAGAAAACAAAAATTATGACAACAGACAAAACAAAGATCAACCCAATAATCAACATAGACAATATAGAACTAGAATGTGTTAACAAATTTGAAGATCTGGGAGCAAATCTAAACAGTTCCAGAGACTGTTCAGTGGAGATTAGGAGAAGACTTGTAATTGCAACACTCAAATTAACACAAGTGAGAATGCTATGGCAAAGTAATAATGACAACACTAAAGTAACCATTTTAAGATCACGTGTTTTACCAGTGGCAACATATGGATGTGAGACTTGAATTTCAAACAAGACAATGTTAAAAAGGTAAAATTCACTTGAAACGAAGTACTGCAGAAAGATCCTATGAATATCATGGACAGAGAAAAAGAACATTGAAATTATTAAATTAATGAAACTGAATGAAAGGCGGCTTAAAAATGCCATCATAAAAAGGAAGCTACAGTATTTTGAGACTTAAAATGACATAATGATACCGAAAGGCTGATTCTGGGGGGGGGGGGGGGGGAGTATCATGCGAGAGAAGAAGAGGAATACCAAGGAGATGATGGACCAGCGACATCGAAGAATATGTGCACGTCTCTGGCCAATGCAGGCCTGCTTGCCCGGGACAGAACATCCACGATAAAGATAAAAGTTCTGGAAATATAGTACTTTAAATATAGTATTGGAAATATATAGACTTGATATATAGTATAATAATGATTTTAAAAAGGTTAGAAAAATTCAATGTTGATGGGAAAGATATAAAGATAGTAAAAAAATATGTATTGGAAACAAACAGCTACGATGAGGGTTGACAGTAATGTAGAATTCCAAAAGATGAGCGTCAGACAAGGATGTGTAATGTCGCCAGATCTTTTCTCCCTGCACACAGAGGATATTATGCGAAACATAAAAAGCATGCCAGTCAGTAATAGCAGTTGGAGGTTACAGTCTGAATAATCTAAGATATGCTGACGATACAGTTCTGATTGCAGGAAGCAAACAAGAACTTCAAACCCTGCTAGACATGGCAGTAGAAGAAAGTGAAAACAAAGGCCTCAATCTAAAGAAGAAGAAAATAGAAGTAATGGTTGTTTCAAAGAAATACCCCCAAAATGCAGTATTACTATCAATTAAAATATATACAAAATCCGGGTTGTGATTTCTTGCTTGACACGACCACTCCTCCAGTCGACTCAGCTGTAAATGAGTACATGACGCATGAGTTAGGGGAGGTAAAAACAGCAAGTACGGTAAGCGAACTGGCTACCCCACCTAATAGTTGCTGCGGATTAGTACATGAAGAGTTATCTTCATCCCCGACGGCAGATGCCATGGGATCTACCTTTACTATCAATGATGCAAAATTATTACAAGAGGGCCTTCTCCAGAAAACTCGTCTACCGCTAACGCTTAAAGGCAGAAAAGACATTAGATCCATGTAATGCTCTGCGCATTGTTGAGAAAAGTGACTCATTCAGTTCTGATCATACACTTTTCTATATTGCGCAGCATACTTTGAGAGCCCGATAGAATCACTGAGTCTGTTGGGGGTTGCGTCCCCAGCCAGTGAGAACTGCTGTCACCGCTTCTATTTCCATTCTCATATTCGATGTTGTAGTGGGATATGCAGCTGATTTCTCAGCTAATTATGTGCCATTTTCGAAACCCCAACCACACCAGTTTGTTTCTTGTGTTACTGAGCCGTCTCTGTAAATTATTATATTATGTGGCTTCGAGTGCTGCAGTATGAGTTCTTGGATCATTCCCTCTGTTCTGTTGGCAGCCCAGTCGTGGCACTCTCTTCTCATCTGTATCACAACTGTTGTCAATAACTTTCTATCTTTGCCAAAAGTCACCCATTCACAGCCACTTTCTACTTCCAACTCACAAACTCTGAGTAGGGTATCTTCTGTTTCTGCCATCCAAGGCCTTCCTCTCTTGATACACCTTCCTTTTGTGTTGTCTAGAGATTGGTGTTAAAGTGATGATCATTATTGGCGACCTTGAAGTATTCTTTAACCTGAGATATTTTATGTCTTGCTTTGATGCTCGGTAGGTCTAGGAGAAATCTCATGTCCGCGATAGGTGTATCTCTTGTGCATCCTAGGACAACTTCATGGCCTCGTTTTGAACTTCTCCAGTCTATCGAGATTTATTTAAGTTTACTTACCCTGTCCAGTTTGCGACAGTGTAAGTAAACCTAAATCATGGTCCAACACAGATAATACTACTGCTTTATTCATCTGAAAAAGGGTTCGTTGCGGCATCTCTACAGACTTTTAAGACAATATTTTAGCTTAAACACCACATCAGCGCATCGAGACATAGCTTTAACGATGACCACCACAACATGTTCCAATCCGAGACAACGAAAAGCAAGACTCAAATAACACGAATTCACTGTGATTCACTATAAAATCGCTGTGAACTATTTTTATTGCTGGTGACACTATATCACATGAATTGTGGGTATTTATGTGGGTCAGTGTATTGTCATTGATGCAACATTTATAAAAGAATATAACTGCTCCTGTCAATCACGTGTTGGTAAAGTAGCTCATATCACACCAAAGTTATTTCTTGGTCCGTGAATAAAAGTTAATTCTACAGCTAACAGTAATCAGTTGAATCACGCAGTGCAATGGAAATACATAACTTTCAATGACGTCATATTGTGCACATGTATTTCTATTGAAATTCAGTACACAGTGACTCAATAGACACCATGTATAAGGTACACTATTAGTGTAATAGTTACATACAATGTTGAGTATTGACATCATTGCCCCAGAATGCATTTTTATATCATCAAATGCCGTCTCCACAACGAAGGTTGACAGCAGTGTACCTCCACCATCCTCTGTCTCTTGATTCGTGGTGTACTCTGCTAAACTGTAACCGGTCTATCTCAGGTCATGATGTTTCTCTCTCACGTGTATCTCAACCTACCTCTTGTTCACCTCCCCTCTACACTACCCTCAAGTAAGGTTTTCAACAAGGTTATTTAATATATCCAAAATACGTTACGTGTGTGATCTTTATGTCCGTTAATAGTTCTTTTTTTTATAATAAGATCTGTCGCTGAGCCTCTTCGTTTGTTATCTTTTCATTCCAGGAAACTCTCCCAATTCCTGTATATAGCCCCATCTCAAAGGCATAAATTCTGTCTTCTAGTTGTTTGTTCATTGTCCATGTTTCTGAGCCATACAATAATATAGAATATATGTAGCATTTGATAATTCTCATTTGGAGTTTGTAATTTGTTTCGATATCAATTTTTTCCACATGACATTGAAATTACTTTTAACCATTCTTATTCCCTTTTTAACTTCTGTTTCACATTTATCATCGTTTGTGATTATGTGTCCGAGATATTGCTAATATCTACTTGTTGTAGTGTCTCTCCGTGTATTTTTATGTTTATCACCTCTTCTTCTGCAATTGTGCTGCTTATCGTGGTTTGTGTTTTAAGGATGTTTATATCTAGTCCATATTCTTTACTTGATCTATTAGTCTTTGTAGTTCCTGTTCACTTTCTGCTAAAAGGACAGTGTTATCTGCATGTCACAGCTTGTTTATTCTTTTCCCACTATCTTGAGTCCTGGCATTCTTTCTATATATTTAAAATTTTTCTCTCAGTAGATATTAAATATGCTGGGGGATAAAATACATCCTTGTCTTACACTTCTTTTTTTCTCTATGTGTGGGTTAGTAGCTGTTTCACACCTTATTGATGCAGTCTGTATATATATTTCTAATCAGTCTGATGTCTTTTTTTTCTTGAACAGAATCAATTAAGTTTTCATGTTAGACTCTGTCAAAGTCCTTGCTATAGTTTATGAAGCAAATATAGATATTATTTATCTATCAACAGTCGGATACTAAGTGTAGATACTCTGGTTCCTCTATTTTTCTTAAAACCAATTGTTCTTCACCAACTTCAATGTCTATCTTGTTTTTAATTATTTAATGCATTATTTCTTGAGTAGTATTTTAGTTATATGGCTCATCAAACGTAATTGTTCTTTATGTTACTGGGCTAATTAGAAACTATTTAGATTTTTAGATGCCATGCACTACTTTCGTTTGTCACTGGTGATTAGTCGCTCGGGAATTTGCTAACCCTTGTTTGAGTGGAAGACCTTTACAAGAACTATTCTTGTAATGCTTCACCTGTCCGTAGCATGAGTAATACACAAAGGTGTTGCGGTATGTAAGTGAATCACCTTGACACATGGGGTTTTGTTGAGTAAGAAATGAGTCGATTCCTCGTTGTGTTTGTGAGGGATGACACATGAGATGTGGTGGTGGTGGAGATAGTTGCTAAGTTTGCATATATTGTAGACATCTAGAGCGTGTTTATCAACCATCTCTTGTGTAATGCAAGAATATACATTATGAGCGGAAGAAAGTTGTCCACGTTGTCGGATCCCGAACGTAAGGCAATAGTAATAATATGACATACCTTGAGTGTTTAAGAGAAGACTAAGGAGGATTTGAAAATGGGGCTGGCCGTTCCATCCTGTAGTGTAGAGGATTACACTTAAAGTGACTCATAATGCCATACAGATGTCGGAAGTGTTGAGCCAAAGGATACATATATCGCAGTCAAGATGTAAACCACTAAACAGGACATTCCGTTCGCGGATTACATTCTGCTTTTGGACAGAAATTTGAGAACTAATGCAGAAGACAAACTCATCATTGTCAGGTTATAAAGTGAATACTTATAAGATAACGTCATCAAATCTTGTCTTCTCACTGTGTCCACTCCGTCATTATCAGGTTAGTGCAGTCCGAAAATGTGTAATATCGTCATCTGATCAAATGTTTCCACTGTATCCAGGCTTCATGGGGATAGACAGCGGAAGACATAGCCCTCTATATCGATATCAAAACTATATAAATATATATATAGTGTCAAATATCTTGCAAAGACATCATTAGCTTTAAAACTGAGCTTACGAACTATTTTATATTTGAACTTTTTTTCAGATTAAATTTGCAAAATTAGGTCTATATATTTATTCTATATATTCTTAGCACACATTCTTGGCGATCTTCCTCAATTTTATAGTAGTTTATATCACCTTTCTGCATGCGTCATCTTACCCAATGAAATGGACAAGATGATTTATTTAATATATATATGTTCAAAAAATGTCATTCTACTGTCTTACACATAGCTGTATGTCAATACTCTCACTTATGTTAAATGGATGGATAAGCTATTCATTGATGGCAGTGTGGTCTCTCTCATAGTTAAGCCTAGTTGTCAGAATACACTAAAACGTGAGAAGTGCGTCGTATTGTCTCCAGATACTCTATATTGAAAAGTTACTAACAAGTACGGCATGGGAATCAAAACTGAAAATAGTAAGATATTGGGTGACTACAGAAGCACAGAAAATGCAGACCAACAACATGATGAATGGGTTTAAACTTTAAAGAAATGAATTCTTTCAGAGACTTAGTATCTGCATATGCAGCGATGGAAAATCCAAACGAGAATTAAAGACAAGGCTTTAAAATATAATATAATATATGTCTGATAAAAGTACAGGTCCTCTTCAGTGGTGTAATTGAGTAACCGTGGTAGCACCCGAGCCGTATAAAATTGGTTGTCTCAAAGGTAAAGTTGCGTTTGAGGATGAGGGTAGGGTTATGGATGCATATTAAGTCCCCAAATGGAGTCATTCCAGTGCCACACTATTGCAGAAAAATCAGGTTCTGTCAAGATCGCAGTGTATACTTTTATGAGCAGATTTGTTTCTGTGAGATCTGTTGACCCATTTGCAGTTATGGTACATCTAGTATTCTCCACCATCTAAGAGTCTGTCACAAGAAGTCAAAGGTGCAATGTCCGCCGGCCTGCATTTCCTCCTCATCCATGGAAGCATTTGATAGAGGAGTAAGTAAATCGAGACAAGACATGCATTGACAATGTTCATTTTTTTTTCACAGACAACATGTTGTCAGCCTATCACCCAGTTTTCCTTAGACTCTGACATTCCTGGAAAGAAGATTGGCCCTATTCTGTGCACGCTGAAGTAGAAGTCCAGGCACTGGTTGCCACACGGACGTATATACGTTAATGATGAGAAGGGTTAACAGTAAAATCTTATAGGAAAAAGTTTCATTCTCTTCTTATTCTGTATCGTTTGCTGTAGTTCTAGTTCAGAGGTAAGCAACCTTTTTCGATCGGCGAGGTGGTTTGAGTTTTTTTATTTCGAGTGGTTTGAAGCTAAAAGCAACGGTCTTGTAGTCTCTTGTAATCTAGACATTTTGACGGCTTGGGCAATCCCTGACTCTTTATGTCTAAATTTATATCTGATTTAGCGCCCGAGGGATTGCTTTTGGCGCTACTAGCCGGTGTGTCGTCCCTGCCCTCAGTCTCTCAATTTCTTGCAAACTGTTTATTGTATTTTACTACTTCTTTCCAAGATACCATGGATTACTAGTGACGTTAGAAAATGATATATATATATATATGTTCACATGTAACTTACATTATGCACTACGGCTAAATGCTTTGATCGTTTTGAATATCTGCAAGGAAAAGTGATAGAAATAGTAAATTTTACTAAATATCCAATTATGTATACCGTAGATTCACATGGGTATCACGGTCTACCTAGATTGGGAACGAGCTCTCTATCCAGTATCTGAGAGAGAAATGTATATTAATTTCAGTGGCAATTCCTTTAGTTTTTTAGTTGCGACTATGAAGTAATGCAAAAACTGTATAAATATCTTACAATATTTGGTTTTTTTAGTATCATGAGGAAGGGGATATGGACCGCAACATCAAATGTTATTACTAATAAATGTTTTTTTTGTATTATACGTGTATTGTAATTTATATATTAACGGAAACTGCGGTATTGTAGTGTTAAATTGCTCTCCCTCCGACCAGCAGACAGGGGTTACGAGTTCACTTCGTTATTCATAGTTTGAAATGAAAATAATTTCCGTGGTTCACCCAGTCACACGGATGTAGGGTAGCAGGAATTATATTTTAAGAAGGTTTCGCGGTATGATGCCAGAGCGCTACTGAGCAAGTGCGGAAGCGACGCTTGCCAAGCGGTTTCTGGGCAATCATTGATTAAGACGCTGGAGTTATGGGAAACCGTATTCTTTGACACTGGTGTTCACAACTCAGCTAACGTTTACCTCTTACGTATTAGTTTTCTAAGTACATTCCTACACGCGCGCACACACGTACGCGCACAAACACAAACATACAGCTATTGGCGAAGTGGTCAAACCATCTGGTATATGTTCACGAGCTTGAAGGTTCAAAATCATATCGCAACACCTGCCTTACGGATGGTGCATTTTTAATGGAGTGTCTTGTTGATTATCGACTTACCTTTACAGACTTAGGTTCTATAAGTCAATGGTTCTCAGCTAAAGTTATATAGAGTATAGACTACTAACGGGCCCCAGCATACTCTTCAGCATACTTCACTGTCGCATCGAGCATGAGGATGGAGATAGAGGGAGTTACAGCGGCACTTAATTGGTTGATAACTGATACATCAACACACTCGGTAATACTCACAGACTCTCAAAGCATGCTGCTCAAAACAGAAAAGTACATGCTGAGAAAAGAATGGTAAGACTTATTGAACAACTCAATCGTCCATATCATTACATGGATATACTGCCCTGGTCATGCTGGGGTCAAAGGAAACGAGAGAGTCGACTTACTGGCAGGCAATTCGGCGATAGGCGGCACAATACTGAGAAGAGATAAAGCAGACTTGATTAAGGCAGGCATAAATTCATTGCAATATGAAGATGATGACAATGAGGCTGATAACGTACACATACACATAATGTCAGAAATGGGAGTGCCTAGAGGTTCCGGAAGGACAGGTTGTTTTATTTTGGAAAGACTAGCGGATCGCGTAATCAACACCTGACCCGGACTGTTTGCGTCTACATACACTGTGATGGAAGCTGGAACGGAGAGCGGAGCACTTATCGGAGTGCCCCTCGTGCTATCATGCTAGTTTCTAACGAAGAATAAATTACTAATTACGAAATAAAAATTCCATTTTTTTATCTCTATTGTCTTTTCTCTGCTTTTTCTGTGAGGTGTCACAGGATTGAATGATGATTAGTTTTCGGGTTATTGCACGTTTGGTCGTTTTATATGAAGTAATACTGTGCCGTTTCAGAATGACGGTAACTCCCTCAATTCACCTTCTTCTGGTTCTTCCTATATATCTTGCTGTTTCTATTTTCATGTCATGTGCTCTTACCGCTGGCCAATAAGGGTTCACGCTCATTAGGTGACCGAACAATTTCACTCTTTTTTCAATAAATATGACCACATATGTTGTTCCAACAGTTCTTGTAATCTCCTCACACGATCTCTTCTTGTTATATTTTCTTAAGACATCTCATTTCACATGTAGTAAGCATTCTCTCTTGTTCTTTAATTAGTGTCCATATCTGACATTGATAACATATGTTGGGATGAAGATTGGTTTTATAATTTTCCTTTTGGTTTCCATCGGGATGTATATGTGTTTAAGAATTGGCGCAAGTTCATAATTTACGCAGTTGGCCTTTTCAACTCTTGTCTCGAGTTCTGTCCATTATTCCTTGATCTGTAAAAATGCACGTACCACACTCTCTTAAAGATAGAATAGTGCTTCAAACATCATCTGTAAGAATGACAATCTTACATCCCAATGGTTGCTATTGGTGTAATAATATATTGATCTGTTGAAACGTGAAGATTTAAAATATTCTTCAACATGAATTAACATTTGTTACAAATTATGTTATGCAGAGATTCATATCATCAAAATTGATGCCAAGTTCACCACCTGTAAAATACTTAACAATATTGCTACCTAATGAAGTTAGTAGTGTGTTTGTGTTAATGGATGTTCAAAAGCAGACGTTACTTCAAAAGCTTTATTTTCACTGTCTAATACTTTAAAAAAAATAATTAAATGAAAAGTATAAATGATAGCGCACTCATTGCACCTGCAAAATAAAATAAGCTAAATTTGTACATTAAATTCATGACAATTATTTCCAATTTCAGTCTGTTGGGGTAACATCATAACTAAATGCTAAAATAGATGAAAATAGATTATATAAATTCATCATATTAATATGTAAATAGATTATATGTAATTCATAATATTAATATGTAAATAGATTATATGTAATTCAGCATATTAATATGTAATATGTTGGTCTACAGAATAAATCGAAAAATCCTAGTTATATCCATTGTTTACTTTAAAAATAAGTAGTCATCTGCGTACGTTTGGGGAAAAGTACCTGTTTAGCGTGTGTGAAAGATGACTGTGGAATGATCAAGGGATAAATGTTCCAGTGTATGGTAACAACCCTAAACAGGAAGTAAGTGGCTGGAGTAACACAGGGAATTTTGGTAACACACCTATTTTTGTTCATCTTGGCCGTGGAAGGACAAAGGTATGGTCACCCATGAGAATTATTTTATGAGGACAAAAGTAAGTATTTGGGACAACCTGCATTTAACCTGTGTTTGTTTGTCACAACAGAACATACAACATGAAACGTTTATAGCTGAAAAAGATGAATATTGGAGAGATTTTCCACTGGAAGAAAAACCTATATATATATATATATATCTTTGAAGTGTACCCTTTTCATGGTGTTTGGTCGATGATAAGACCTTCGCCGTGCGGAAGAATCCATAGTAATGACAACCAAGTAATAAATGCTATACTCTGTTCACTCGAAGAATGAAATGGGATAAAACACACCCCCACGATACTCTGTTCACTCGAAGAATGAAGTGGGACAAAACACACCCCCACGTTACTCCGTGACAGCAGGTCATTTTTAAACAGCTGATAACATGTAAAAACATTATTTAAGCAACATTTAAAAAAAAAATTATTGGGCACTTAATAATCGATTAATGCGTTCTACGTCCAACAACCAATCAGAAGCACTTACTGATTTCATTTTTAGGGTGAATAAAGTATAGAGGAGAAACTGTATGATAGAGATATTGCTAAGATCTCCTGGGAAAATAAAGGCTGCGGGCGTGATGTTCACTGCAATCATTTTCTGGTCAATGAAAAATGTAGGCCTAACAGCGTATTTCCCATTACACATCAGTTGTGTTAAATTTACTTACTATCGCTAAGACATGGAAATAACTAGAAGGGATAGCTAAATATTGACAGGGATGGTAGATGTAATGTGTTTTCAAGAAATGTGCTGACAGACTTAAGGTGATGGAGAATGGTAAATGTGTCATGACTGTGGATGGATGGGTCAGCAAATCTAACACAAGTATGATGATATAGTTGGACATGCATTGTGCTCCTGGCAGGGCATGGTAATTCTGGGATACTCTCGCTCTGGAATACTTCCATTCGCTGACTAAACAGGCATCCATAAACCTTCCTTACGCAACCATGTCTTTGAAACAACCATATAGGAGTCGAGATGTCACCTCAGTTACAGCATGAAAACAATTATGAATATAGGCAAAAAAATATCGGAACATTTCTTTGTCAGTACAAGTGAACAAATTTTTGAAACCACATATCTAATCTTTTACATTAATTTGTCTCAGAGTGGCTACATTGGTGATCTTTTTGGTATGTGGTTTTCTGAGGATTTTTCTGTTACATTTTTTTTCAAATGCTGCTATTTTATTTTTCACTTGTTGGGATTCACGCCCATATATTGCCACTGGGAATATACAAACTCTTAAGAATGTTAGTTTTTAGCCATATGTTTTTTATTTGTATTAGCTTTTTTGACGCGATAGCCAACCTTCTTCTGACTTCTTCATAGCAATCACCGTTACTGTTGATAAGAGAACCACGGTGTCCAAAACTGGTGACTTTCTAATTAGCAGTTGTTGATACTGAGTGAGAACTTGCCATAACTTCTAGTGTTTTCGTCGCTTTCATAATCTTGGTCTTGTTTATATTCAGAAATATAATTTGTTTTTCATTATGTTTTTTAATGGAGTTTATGAGGTGTTCGAGGCCTGCTTGACTGTGTGCCAGTAATGTAATATCAGCATATCTTAGTTCTGGTATCTTGTGACCACCGTTGTTGAGTGGGTCGAAGTTATTTCTCTGTTGGTCATTACTTATATTCCTCATTATGTTCTCTGCATAAATATTGAAGAGATATGGTAATAGGACACATCCTTGTCGGACTACTTTTTCCTAATCATTCAGATGGTTCACTATTTACTCTGATGGCTGCTTGCTGGTCTTGATATATTGTTTTTATGAGGCGGATTAGGTGTAGTTGGAAACCCATGTCCTTCATGATATTCCAAAGTTTTTTTTTAGCACAGTACTAGAATCAGTGGACAAATCACGTGACAACATGCCAACTTTTTAATTTCATATGCTATTGCACTATCTCAGAAACTTAAAAGTCGTAACTTAAAATCGAGTGGCCAGGGGCTCTCATCGCGCAATGTGTCGAATATCATTGCAATGGTTCTGTAGTTGGTGCATAGTGTTCGATTTCCTTTCATTTTTTTTTGCTTCTTCTTCTTCTGCGTTCGTTCTTAAACTCTTGAAGATCAGCATAATGTAGTCTGGAGAATGGAATGCGTTGTGTCATGGTTTACAGCATTGTTGCGATATCTACGCCTTCGGCCTGACACATCCGACTTCAGCATGGTTTTGGGTCACTGACCCTATATGGGATGGGGCAGCAAACTCCATCCCATAACCTCCTTAGTCGCCTTTTACGACATGCATGGAAGGTAAACAATGTTGCTAGTCTTTGCTCCCCTTTCGGGCCTCGGCAACACACGGGCGTCATTTTTGCTAAATCAGCAGCCATCCAAGAAATATCGGATTATAGTTTGATAAAACGCGAGTGATGAAATGAATGATAGATTGAGTAAACATTGAAAGAAAGTGTAATCGTTGGTTGACTTTAACATATTTTTCACACATGATTTCATCTGAAGTGAACGTACAGAGTAGCTATGGCGAGGTTCCACAAGTTGCTGCTCATTGTTGTTTCTTATTTGTAATAGCTTTTTCATTGTTGTTTTAAAACAGTTGAAAAAAGTAGACGATTGACTTCTGTTACTCGTGTTGTTCCATACGTGCTATGTTCTTTTAAACAAATTGGCACTCTGCCCATTGAGAGTACCACTCATAGAACGTAACTCTGTAGCTTCAAGCAATAATCCCCATGGATTATCCGAAAACATCCATTTTGTAAATAGTATATTGTGAGTGGGGTTTGAACCAGAAACCTCTTGAGCACAAAACGAACAGCGTAACCACTATGCCTTAGTTGTTATATGTTATACAGAACAGTAACTTTTAAGCCTACTATTATCGATTTCCGAACTATTATATGTTTTAACATATCTAACTCGCTCGCGGGACTTCGTGTTTATCATTGTTTCCGATAGGAATAAGCACAACTTGGATCTGGAAGTTCTCAAGATTAAGGTGATTCTTAAAATGTCTCATATGACGCCTGAGTATACCACGACATTTTACTGGGGGTATGCGAAAAACAAATGTATAATTTGGGCAACGTACCCGTCGGGAGTCACAAAAATATAGATATTTTAAATTATTCGGACGATACAGTAATATAAATAATTGGAGACAGTTGGAAGTGTGTTTTTTTTAAAAAATTTCAGGTGGGTAATAGAAACAACTTCTTCCTGAAAGTGGGCCACTGGCGTAAAAAAAAAAGATTAAGAACCACCGACAAAATTTGTAACTGAATGGTCTCACGAATGAAACGAATTGAGGTCTTCTGAAAGGAGAGGCTAGAGACAAGCCTAAACGTTTGCTCCTGTTTGTAATAAAACATGAGTTGTTAGTCGATATACTACGAGGATGGAAGAGGATTGTGTAGAGCTAGCCAGCACGGGAACAAAAGATGCGTTTATCATTTCTCATGTTTAGCATTTATCGAGTTTAACGGGAGTGCAGGTGACGGCGTTCTGTTTACTGACTATTATTCGTCATATTGTTTGTGTGATATGTATAACCACACGAAGTAGGTCTAAGACAAAAGGTTCTGTTAATCACATATACGCACGCACACGCACGCACACACACACAACAGGGCCGGTCTTAGGCCATTGCAACCTATGCGGCCGCATTGGGCCCCGCACTTCATAGGCCCATAAATTCATATTATAGTTTATTTTATTATCCTCTTTCCTACCCACACTGGGCCCCGCGCAATCCGTTTCGCATTGGGCCCCGCAATTGTGCCGGCTCTGCACGCACACACACACAAAACTAAGCTCACAATATGTTCCTAAATATGAGAATACTAAAATTATGACAACTGATAAAGTACAATCTCAACAAAAATAATAATTGATACCTATGAACTGGAAGACGTATCAAATTTCGATTATTTAGTGTAAACATAAATAGTTCAGGGAACTACGCAGTAGAAATTAAGAGAAGGATGGCAGTGGCGTTTTCGAAACTACTCCAAATGAAAAATCTCTGGCAAGACATCAGTAGCAAAGAAAAAAATTGTGTATGATAAGAACATGTGTATTCCCTATGACAATGTACGGCTGTGAGGCTTGGGCTCTAAATAAATTAGTGGCAAAGAAAATTGCCGCCTTCGAATTGAAATGTTACAGAAAAATTGTGCATATACCATGGAGAGCAAAAAAGACAAAGAAGTATTAAAATAATTAAACGTCGAAGAGGACTGGCTCCTAAATAACATAATTACAAGAAAATTTTTTTGGTCATCTAAAGAGACATAAGAGCATGGAAAGACTAATAGCAGCAGAAGGCAGAGTAAACGGCAGCAGAGGAAGAATCCGACCACGATGAAGATGGACAAATGATATATCTGACTGTTTAAAACTGTCTCTGGAGAAGGCATATCAACTCGTCCAAGATCACGAGGTGTTCAGAAGGTCCATAAAGAAGGTTATGCTCTGAAAAAAAAAAAAAAGCCAAATAATGATGATAATATGTATAACGAAGTTTCAGAACGCCAAGTCTACAGTGGAACTGCCTAATATGTTAGTGGAACACTAGGTAGCTATTTTAGCCTGATGATTTAAGGTTATGTACCCTGCTTGTCGTCACGCATTTAAGGCTGGACTTTTATTGCAATAATAATATAACAATAATACCCATAACCTACAGGGTCGTAGGGGTGCCGCACTGGAGACATCAGGGGTGCCACACTGGAGACATCAGCACGCAAAGCCCCCCCCCCCCGCTAATCTCCTCTATCCTCAGCTATTCGGTGGAGAGTAACAAATCATGTCCAGACAATTCCTTGATTCCCTGAAGTTATCAATCCAGGATTTCCTGCTTCGTCTCTTCTTCTTCCACCCTCGACAGATCCTTGTAGTATAAATTTAGAAAATGTGTCCTGTCTAGTTACATGTCGAAACCAAACAAGTTTGCGCCGTTTCACTACTACCAAAAGTGGTTCTTGATAACCTTCTTTTTTTTTTTTTTTTTTTTTAAATTAAAATTTTTGCTGCCGGGTGAATATATAATGTCTTGTATTACTTAACACTGGCGATATGAATAGGTTGATCTTTGCTGTAATACTGATCTTACTTTTCCAAACCATAATTCAACCTAGTTATGGCAGCCATTGCCAACTCGAGTCTTAGTTTAATCTCATTTCTCGAGTTGTCATCATCACATATTTGCGACTCGAGATATTTGAAGATTGTAACTTTTTCAAGTTTGTGATCGTTTAACCGGATGTTCACCTGATCTTTCTTGGTAGCACATGTGACTAGTTCACTAGTAACCAACGTCTTGCTTTTATCAATGCTAATTTCCACGCCATATTTCCGACTAACATATTCCAAATTTGAGGCGAGTTCCTGGCGTCCAGATTTGGAACTAGTCAAGAGATCGATATCGAAGTGGTCTACCGCCAATAGTTATCGATGTCTGGAGATCTTGTAATGCCTCCTGCATTATATATTCAAGATAAATGTTAAATAGCATTGAGGAAAGTACGCAACCCTGATGCATTTCTACAACCGTCTTGAAAAATTCACCAATGTCAATATTTATGAAACTATCACCTTGCATCTTTATATGCGCTTCAATAACCTCTATACCTTGGCTAAGAGAGCGAATGAACCCAGATGAACGCTGTCCTATATTGGAATCATGATCGCGGAAAGAAAATATTGAGTACCCGATGGGCACAGGCACAATAACTCTAATTACGCGAGACGAGTTAACTGGCAGCGGAACACCTCGTGCGAGATTAGCGTAGTCGACCCAAGCCTAAATCCATGATTACCGTTTTCTCGGAGTGGCACAGTGGGTGGAAAACTGTCACGGTGTAGAGTCGATACACGTCCATCGCCTGGTGACAGATAAGAAGACTGTCACGAGCTAGGGAAGCACACTAAGTTTAAAAGCATGCCAAAATCGGATGTGCTGGACCATTGGGGGGATGACTCGGCTCTGATGTGGAACTGGCAGCGTAACGTACTTCACGCTCCCCGGCGGAAATCACACGAATTTTCGTTTTGGTTGGTTATCAGAGAGCGAACGCAGAAGAACAACTTCAATGATGTTTCTGTCGAAGTTATATTGTCTCATTATCTGCCATAGAGCTCGGTACCGCACACGATTCACCTTTGTAAAATCAATGATACAAAGCACGCTGATGTTGTAAATGTTTTTCTATCAATATTTTATATTCTTCAATGCTTCTCTTTTTACCGAAACCAACATGTTCTGCTAACAATGCACCTGATTTGCTTGTATTCTGTTAAGAAGGATCTTTATAGCATCACCTTGCTAAAATAGATGATTAGACTAATAGTTCTTCTTATTCTGCGTTCGTTCTCAAACTCCTGCAGATTAGCAGGATGTAGTCCGGAGAACGGAATGCGTTGTATCATGGTTTACAGCATTTCTGCGATATCTGCGCATTTCGGCCTGACACATCCGACTTCAGCGTGGCTTTGGGGTCACTGACCCTATATGGGATGGGACAGCCAACTCCATCTCATAATCTCCTTAATCGCCTTTTACGACGTGCGTGGAAGGTAAACAGTGTTGCTATTATTTGCTCCCCTTTCGGGCCCCGGCAGCACACGGGCGAGACTAATAGTTTTGTAATTCTTGCAGTTTCAGGTATCCTTTTTTTTAGGGTGTGGTATCACTAACAATTGTGTCCAATTTCTAGACCATGTATTTACTAGTTCACATTTTCTGGTAGGTAGCAGTCATAACAGTGATAAACTCCTCTCTTGCATGTTTTAGGAGGTCGCTGAATATTATCTACCATTGGTGATTATTCTTTCAATGATCTTAGGACCATTATACACTAACTCTTATATATCCCTCTATAACTCTCATCTTATCATTCTCGTAAGTCTTATCGTATCACTCTCTAATTATTATCGTATCACTCTCTAACTCTTATCGTGTCACTCTAACTCTTATCTCCAACTCTCATCTTATCACTGTCTCATACATTATCACCCTCTAACTTGTATCTTATCGCGCTCTCTTTTATCTTATCACTCTCGTAACTCGTATCACTAACTCTATTATATTGGTTATGCTATATATATATATATATATATATATATATATATAAATAATGTGTGCGTGCGTTCGTTCGTTTAAAAAAAAAATATAAATTTAGACTAAACATTTTTGTCGCATCATTGTTGTTGATATAAAAGTACATGTACAGATATCATTAGATGCAAACAACAGCTGCTGTATACGTGTACTTATCTTTGACCCATCGTTTTAGTCTTTCGCGAAAACCAATCCAAGTTGTCACAGCAGTGTTTGACAATTCCTAGCAATGTACCCTCCAGCCATATTAAAACAGTCAGCTAGGGCTTTCGAATGCTTTGAAAGACTTGCCCATCAAAGAGAGTCCCCGAGAAAACGTCACTCTGAAGGCTGCAAAACTGTACTGCCTGGCATATGCTTAAGTATGACGATACTTCCTATGAGTTATTTCATCATCATCTTATTGGTATATTCCCCTTTGGGACACATAGGTGAGTGAAGATTGCGTTTCATGTATCAGGACTGGGACTCATATTTGTCTGAATATTGCTTCACGTATCAATGATGGGACTCATACTTGTCTAGATCTTGTTTCATGTATCAGTGATGGGATTCATACTTGTCTAGAGCTTGTTTCACGCTTCCGTGGGTATCCTGTCAACAAATGTGGTCAAGGAAGCAATGAACATGGTCTTCGCCGTAATAAAGCCTGCTGGATATCCATACCTGGAATGCTAGAAAGAATCAAACCTTGTATCCGCAGAAAGCTCGATCATACAAGATAAAGTTACATATAAAAGTTCCAGCTCCATGCATTCCGCCATACAGACACGAGTGTCATTTAAAATTATAGAAACTCTGAAGAACACCTTATTATTATTTCATAAAGAAGGAAAACAAGGAAGGAACACCCACAAATCTGGTGCTGAATGTAACTCGCCATTGCCTGGCATAGAGAATAAGATTGATAAACTCGCACTCCTTCGGGCTTATAAATAACAATACCAGTATCCTTTTTCAGAAAACAGCCATGACGTTTATTCATTCCTATTTCGGAATTTGTTGTAATTGTTCATTAAAATCATTTTCTTATGTTCGCCTAATTCCATGTATTTATAGTTAACAGATGCACCCAGTGAATGTTGTCATAAATGTTGATCTGTGAGTATTGTTAAAGGAATGTTGCCAAGCGTAGCTGTGTTGGGAACTATGTTTTGTGTGTCCAGATACAGCAGCATAGTTAAGCTGCGTGATTGTTGTGTGCCGTGCTATCGGACTGCTGGCATATTTTGGTTTATTTCATACTCGTGTCAAGATCATACTATCATGAGTTGTGAATTTCAGGTCAAGTGAGCCTAGGATAAAAATAGAATTATGCCTGTATGTAATAAGATCATTTCGGTAATATCCGTAAATAGATTGACGGTATAGACTACTTTATTATGAATTTATTGTGAATGGTGCAGGTAGTTACATAGCATATTCTGTCGAAAGGTTATGAGGTGTCATCCACAGTACTAAGTCCCAAGTTTAATTTTTAAATTATAGGAATACGTGCTAATTCTTGCTGTGTTTATCATCTGAGCTGTGCCAGTTGGTACAAATGTTTATAGTTGTTCTTACTATAGATAGGCGTTCTGAAATTTGGAAACACTAAGCTTTCTATTAGTGCAGTCGTCACTTATTGTTTTGTTGTCATTGCTTGTCCATAGAAATATGAGGATCCGTCATCTATAGCAAAAAGGGCAATCGTAATTTCCCATATTAGCCTTGAGAAAGTGAGATTTAAGTGATCGGTGCCACAATTAATTAGATGCTGAAAGAGCTTGATACGTCGCGGCAGTTTAGGACATAAGAAAAATTAGTAGTAGATATTTCAACACAGATTCAATTCAGAACAGAGGCATAATCAGTGAATATTTTAATAATTGGAAACAATTCATGAAAGAAGACATATTGGTACAGTACAAGTAGACGCCACCACATGTTTAATTATTTTCCTTGTCTTTGTAAATTTCATGTTCATCATTTAATAATTGAGATATTTATTTATTTAGAGTTAGTTATGTAAAACAACTACCCAAACCATAAAATAAATTAATATTTAAATTATTAAATGATGAACATAAAATTTATATAAACAAGGGAAACAACTTTGGCTGTGTGGTGGTGTCTACTTGTACTGTACTGAAATATTATCTGTGATAATTTCAAAAATGAAATTTAATTCCGGACAAAAAATATTATCTGTTGATATTTCAAAAGTGAGATTCAATTCAGGACAGATGTGTTATCAGTGGATATTATATCACTTGGAGGCAATGCACGACAAAAGAAGTATTATCAGTGGATATTTCAACACTTTGAGACAATTCATGACAAAGAAGGTATTATTAGTGGCTATTTCAATGGTGAGATTCAATTTAGAACACATACGACATTGTTAGTGGATATTTGAATACTGAGAGACAATTCAATATAGAAGTATTGATAGTGCACAATACATCCACTTTAGACACTCTATGATCGCGTATATAGAAATCAACAACACAGTGGACATATATTTTCTCCATTAATTTCATAGTGCAGACAGATTTATATTTGAAAATTTATATTATTTTGGACCAGCTTTTTGGTACATTCAGGATCGCTAGTGAAGAGGCTAAGTCACTCTTAAACCGCCGGCTATGAGTTCCCCTTTTAGGAAATTTGAAAAACAATTCACCAAAAATTGGACTAAAACGCTAGAAATACACGTCAACCTGGCTCTCTGCATGACCTCATTGTTGATAACATTATTCTGCCACTTGATATCAAATGTGCCTATTTGGAAAGAGTGACATTTACATTGCATGAACCGTTGTCTATCAAGTATAATCAAGAAAACAATATTGAACAAGCACTAATTAAATAACAGAGATATAATAAACAAAGGGAAGTTACAGATCATTTTAAGAATAAGCAGATTCAAGTCAATTATTAAATATGTTGGGATCGAAAGTAGAAAAGAAACAAGTATATTTGTTACATAGTTTTTAGCAAAAGGAAATATAAAGATATAAATTAGAACACCACCCTTCCTGATACAACAAAGATGATGTGGGTTCAGGTTGTTTTTTATTTCCAGGAATTGCGAGCAACTTGCTCTTACAATGTACAAATAATACTTACGTAGGAAACAGGTAATGAAGTCTTACTGAACGACGACTAACACACTATCACTGTCGGGTGCTCACGTAAAATAAAATACACAACTCTACGCAGGATATAATCATACAAATAACAATACACAGACCATAATGAACGTTACCACCAAAATGCCTTTATCAAGATAAGCACATAATATCAAACAACGACGAGTAGAAGTGTCCGAGCAAAATGTAGATGCAAGATGCAGGAAGAATAGGAACAGGAAGTACATAAAAGCTTAAATATATGCGGAAACGAAACGAACAAAAAGATAACGTAAATGGCGGAACAAAATTAATAAACACAAAGACCACATCAACCGAGAACTAGACAAAAGAGTAGTTGTAATTGAGTCTAAATGGCGCGAAGGTACCCAACTCAAAGATAAGACGATTTTATAGAGCGTACCTAGATCTGTCATCGGTGGTGCAAGATCTGATGGCAGTGACATGAATATCAAGAACACCACTGTGGCCATCGCTGTTGAAATGTGTGGCAACCGGAGTAGGTATACTGTGCTTGATGGCATGAAGATGGTTACAGAAACGGTTGCTCAATCATAAGCCAGTTTCATCCATATATTGCTTGCCGCAACGTTTACATATGATCACGTAAATGACACAACTGAATTCACATGTAAAGGCCTCATTAATGGTGAAAGTGGCCTTGGGAAGTGAAACGAAGCGCATCTGAACCACATAAGGACATGTGTAGCAACGACTGCGGTAATCAACGAACAGTACCAAAATGGTCAGGAACAAAAGTCATAAGGTGGCTGTGGACCAAGATGTCGTTAAGATTTTTACCTAAAGGTAACCAGAGGCAAGTTCTGGAAAGCTGCATGAGTGTTAGGATCAGACTAGAGAAGGGAATACTGTTTAAGCAGGATGCGCCGGTCAGTAGAGTTATGGGGATGAAGGGTAAGGACAAGTTTAACTCTATCAGATGCGGAGGAAGAAACCTTGGAATTAGTCAAGGAATCGAGACGAGATAACTAGCGTATACGGAACCATACCGATGAAAGGATGATGTCGGGAAACGAGCGTCTGCGGAAGAGCTCAATCATCTCAGAGGATTTGTCGAGAAATTCGTTGATCACTGCATGGGCGACGAAGAAGTTGGGAGTATGGCAGAGAGTTGCGACAAGCGGGAGGATGAGTAGAAGTGTAGAGCAGAAAGCCATGTGCATCAGTAGGTTTATAGTAGACGGATGTGCTGAGGTAAGGGAGAATTAATAGTGACAATGATGTCAAGGAATTTGATAGAAGTAGTGGAAATGTTAGATGTGAATTGAATAGTAGGGTTGAAATTCTCGATGAAGCGAGACAATTCTTTTTCGAACATGTCAATAATACTTATATCATCATCATTCTACCTCGATAATCTGCTTTCTGACCCAGCACATCCGTATCGGTATACTTTTATTTTAGGTGAGATGTCCTAGCCTGTCACCAAGCAAACGAGTACCTACCGTAACGGTTTATCACGCATTGTGCCCTTGGGTTTTTCCGGACAAAACTGTGGGTGACAGTTCCCAATGAGACGGTGAAACGGAGTTTTAGATTTGGGTCGACTGTGTCAATGATCGTATGACCGTCACTTCGGGCCAACCGTTGTCTGTAACTGTTTACAAAAATATTTTCGCTGTGGGATAGAGAGGTTCTAATCAGAGATATTGTTTGTTTTGTGCCCATAATTATTGATACATCTCTGTCTACTGCCAGGACACGATCCACAAAAGTTAGCCAAATTGTTTTCGCACAAACTGATCAAGCTGTGATCATACAAAAATAATGGTTGTCGCATTTTAGTAATCCTGCCACTACGAACTCTTGGGTGATAGTAATACTAAATCTTATCCTTGATTTCACATCTGGTTATAAAGGAGATGAGACAAACTGAAAATAATTACGACTATAAGCGAGTCAGAAAGAAAGAAAAACACACAATAGTTTCTCTTCAAGGAATGCAACAATTAATTTTCGCCATCATATCACACTTTATGCGTATGTGCAGTACTGTACATACCTTCGAATTGGCAAGAGCTTAAGTTTAGGAGAAATAGTATTTTTATTTTTTTGTTTAAAGCCAACAACTGAAACGAGAGGATGCACGCCAAGCACTTCCGCTGTTGCTCGTTACTAAAAGTTTATTACCTCCCTTCTGGGAATGACATTACCTCCCTTTCCTATTTCTCTTTCGATCAGCTTCTCCATTCATTTCACTCTTGTGCCCACAACGTGGAAAGAGGTAATACTGTTTACAAAAACATACCCAATACATGAGTAAAAAACTAAAGTGGTAGTAGTAGTAATAATGATAATAGACATAAGTAAAATTAGATGGAGAAAATAATAAAGAGCAAGTGGATGCATACACGTCAGTTACATCGACACGCATGCGCATTTATCATTGTACATCTCTGCCAAAGTTGCGTATACCTGCACTACCCGTGTTACGCTTGTTTGTTGTGATCTCCTGAAGAGCTGTGTACTCGTCATTTAGTGTGTCCTACCGCCTGCCAATACTTTCGACAGCAAAAACCTTTATGTATGGGGAAAGGGGGGTAGGGAAGGTAAAATAGTGTAAAAAAATTATCTGGCACGTCTAATTTTTTTGTATACGGAGCTTTGATTCATTTTCTTCCAATTCTGTAATGAAAGGTTTGGATTTTTAATAGAAACTGACGTGGAGCATGGCTATGATGTGAAAGACATGCAGACTTTTTTTTAAAAAAACGTTCCAACAGAGAAGGTTGCGCGTGGGTGTAAAATATCTATAAGATGTGCAGGTGGAAAATACGCGAAGGATGTGCGGATGTATATGATGTGCAGATGGTTAAATATATGGAGGATTTACAATCTGTGCTAGTGTAAAATGCGCTGACGATGTACAAGATGTGCAAGTATAAAATAAGTTGAATGTACAAGATGTGCAATATGTTGAATGTACAAGATGTGCAATATGTTGAATGTACAAGATGTGCAATATGTTGAATGTACAAGATGTGCAATATGTTGAATGTACAAGATGTGCAATATGTTGAATGTACAAGATGTGCAATATGTTGAATGTACAAGATGTGCAATATGTTGAATGTACAAGATGTGCAATATGTTGGGAATGTACAAGGTGTGCAAGTGTAAAATATGTTGGGAATGTACAAGATGTGCAAGTGTAAAATTCGTTCAAAATGTAGAAGTGTAAAATATGTGGCGGATGCATACGATTATCAGTTGGATTTTATGTAGAGTATATACTATCTTTAAGATGTACCGGTGAACAATTTCATAAGTATATGAGGATGTATACACTGTGCAGGTTGAATGAAATGTATATGGTGCGTGCAATTTAGAGATGTGAGATTTTGTGTGGACATGTCAAGTTATATTAAAGTAGACAAATGAAATGTGTTCCATCCAGAAGCCCATAACCATTCTGGGTCGTTGGTGTGCCACATTGAATGCATCAACATACGTTCCATTTCCATCAGTTTCTATCTTCAGGGATAGGGACGAGTGAGGAAAAATCTTATGTCAATCCTTGATGCTCTTTACCATTGTGTTCTTTGGCCCCCATCTACTTCTTCCACCTTTGACCTGTAGTATCGTTTTTGGCAAGAAATCATATCGACATACATGTCCAAACTATGCAAGTTTTCGTCATTTCACTGATGAAAGTAATGATTTTTGTGGACATGTATTCATCTCTATTTTATTTCTTACATATACATTTTGTCCTATGTTCTCATTATGAGGTGCGCAGGTGTGCAAAGGGTTCCGCATTGCTTTTGTGCAGACCCAGGGTTAAAAGATAACCAAGATCCTAAAAGTAACTCCTCGTAGTGCACCTTGGAAACAGAAATACAGCAGCTCGTGCAGTGTTTCTGGCAAGGGATCGTGTCGGTTGACGTGGATGCTGTAGATGGAAGAGAACTGCCTGCAAAGAGACAAACAATGTCTCCGACATCTCTACACCAACACATCCAGCAGCACTGTGAGCACACAGTGACGTAAGGCATCCATGCATTTCGTATCGGTCAGGCAAAATGCAGAAACATTGGAGGGGAGGCCAATGTCGATGTCCCAATATGGGTAGATTTTGCTTGAATATGGCTATGAATACACTTTTTTAATATGGAAAAGGCAACACGCGCTGGAGGGCAGCGTTGTGTATGTTAAACGATATAGTTGCAACGAAGTCATAATTCTCCAGCACGAGAATGACCCGCGGAAGTGCTGCTTATATGCTGGAGAACACACAGAAGCCCACATGTCCCACCACAATTGACCCTATTCAAAGTAGGAATCATGATTCAGGTACTGGATGCGCCAACTTGAACATGCATTCCTGAGAATTAAAAAGAAATCTTTAAATACAGCTCCCCATTGCACAATGGAAAAACATTGGACAAATGTCGAGGAGCAGATTGTTCAAACTTCTGACCTAAGCATTGTTGAGATTCGGGACTCTGAATGCTGTGGGAAACGTAGATGAACAGTGTCTTTGAGGACATAGCAAACCCATTCTTCTCGACTGTCGCCTTTGCCCAACACGCCTTATATAGAGAGAATTGGGTTCAGTACCCAAGGGCACTGAGTTGAATGATGTCTTTCTAACACGAGATTTGTTCGCCGACTTGGGAATCTCCCGGTCCGAGATAGGCGCAATACTTCTTTGGGGATAAACGCAATGGAGAAGAGTCAAAACACAGACCACTCTTGATGATGAATTGGAATTCCATCACAGGCGGACGAATCGAGTCCGTGAGAAATACACAGGTCAAATCTCAGACCCCCGGCGTGTTTGACAAAGCAGCATCTTGTCTAGAAAGGTGTATCAACACTGAGTCTATTTCGACAGTCGCCCTTTCGCAACACGGCTCATACAGAAGAAATTACGTCCGAGACCTAGGAACACGAAGGTGATAATGAAATGGTCTTCATACATGAGAAATAATAGCTCAATTTCTACGAAGCAGTTCGTCGGAGGAAAGACGCTCAATGGGTGACCCATTCAAACTATCAGCTCGTCTCGTGACATATACCCCTCTGAGTAGAAGGCTTCAATAGGCATTACACTAAGCCGAAAGCTGAAATCTCCTGGTTATGAAAGAAAGCTCTGAGAAACCACCCCACTGCACATAGGAAGAGAACATTTTTCGTAATTTCCGGGGATAACAAGCAATCAACCGTGAATTCTTCTGTAACATTTGTATTCCAGAGCCTTACACCATAGAAATGTGTTAGCATTTGTTTATATTGGGAAAATGATGCTGCTTGCGTAATAGGTAAGTGATATTTTGTGTCGATATGTCAAGTTTTGTTATAGTGCATAAATGAGACGCCTGCATATTAGAAAAGTTTTTACATATTGCAGAGAAATGAGGCTCCCATAGTATATAAATGAGGCGCCTGCATATTAGAAAAGTTTTTACATATTGCAGAGAAATGAGGCTTCCGTAGTATACAAATGAGGTTGTTTCCCCCAAAAACAAGAAGAGAGAAAAAAAGGAGAGAAATTAGACTAGGTGCATATTAGAGAAATAAGAATTCTGGCTTAGCTGAGAAATAATACTGTCTCTATAATTAAGAAAAGATGTCTGTAGCAGAGAAATGAGGTTGGTTCGATACCGGTCGTGACGTTTTGTTTACAAGTGCATTTTTAGAAGATCCCGGTAGACTTGCAGCTACGGGGTTACATGATATGAGTGGTTTTCTGGGCAGGTGGTGTGATACTCTGTTGAGGGGGTGGGTGTCGAATACATATCAAGAAATCTGATTATAATTAAGTAAATCCTGTAAGCATTGTGGGCTCACTTTTATATTTATTTTTCTAATTTAACATTATTTTTACTCATGGCATCTTCTATTTACCAATCTCACCTTCTGTTTACTCATTTTACCTTAGTTTTACTTTTTCACTTTTCTTTTACTAATTTACATTCTTTTTCCTCATTTAACTGTTTACACGTCACATCTGTTAGATAGACATAGGACAACTGTTAGATAACATAAAAGTGATATATCAAAAATGCCAAAGCTCAGTAAGAACAACAGATGGAATGACTGAACCTTTTGAAACAAAATCTGGAGTAAGACAAGGATGCGTACTTTCACCCCTACTTTTCAACATATACATGGACAGAATAATAAAAGAAGCTCATATCAACAAATAGGAAAACATTGCAAATAAACCTGATGAAGAACTTAATAATGAAATCAATTAACTATTATTTGCTGATGATCAAAGTTTAATATACAAAGATGAGGAAACTTTGCAAAAGCACATCAATGCATTGTTGTTAGAATGTCAGAAGTACAACATGAAAATTAATGTACAAAATACAGAAATTATGAAAATTAGCAAGTCTTCAACACCAATGAATATAACAATAGATAACACCAAAGTGAAACAAGCCAAAGAATTTAAATATCTAGGCAACATTTTTTCCGAAGATGGAAGACTAGACAGAGAAATAGAAACAAGGTGCCAGAAAGCAAACACAGTGACTTACCAACTTTCACCATTACTTCTTCATCCTAAGATCAAGATGGAAATTAAAAAACAAATAATATTTTATACCAAAACTGTGCTACCAATGTCAAACATGGTCTTTAACAGCTTCGCAACAAAGAAAAATCGTCACATGTGAAATGAAGTGTCGGAGGAAAGTTGCAATGGTTACCAAACTGGATAAAAATAAGAAATGAAGAAATTAGGAAAAGAGTTGGTATAATATCATGTATCAAACATATTGAGAGACAGCAAGCAAAATGGTTTGGTCACCTTATGAGAATGAAGCCAAACCAAATACCAATAAGAGCTTATAATACAAGAATATCCGGGCGTAAAGCCAAAGGTAGACCAAGAAAACGGTGGATAGAAAACATCAAGATAACATTGAACAAACATGGACTAAATGCAGTCTCTGCGACACATCTGGCCTTGAGACGACATTTTAAGCTCCCACCCCTACGCTTAACTGCAAGTGTGTATGCGATCAACAATCATTCACCTGGGAATAGACAATAGACGTCACATCTTTACTCATCTTTTCATTTGACTTAATTTCACCTTTCTATTACTCAACATATCTTTCTTTTACTTAACCCATCTCTATTATACGCCTCACCTTTATTTCACCCACCTTACCTCTATTTTATCAATATCTCACCTTCTTTTAAAAAATATCATATATTCATATATAGCGCTCTGTATGTCTGGTTGCCTGCCTGTTACCTATTTTATCCATCTCACTTTTCTTTTACTTCTATTTTACAAATCTTTCACCTTTCTTTAACTATCTAACTTCTATTTTATTTGTCATGCCTTTCTTCTACCCAATTTACCTCTATTTTAGCGGACTCGCCTTTCATTTACTCACCGAGCCTATAATTTATCCAATTCACTTTTCCTTTACCATTGTTAATTATCTTTTACAATTCTCACCTCTAATTTACCCATCTCAACCCTATTTTACCCATTATCACTTTTCTTGTACTTATCTCACCTATCCATTGCTAATTTCGCCTATACTTAAACTCATGTATAATCTTCATGTATATTTCATAGTGGCTAGAACACATTGATCTTTCCCACCTGTTCACAATTAATTGTAAGACACGTTCGACACTGCTCTTGCTGTACCTACAACTTGTATGTAATGTCTATTTACACAAAGGAAAGTATTGCCCGTACAAACCTCATTAGTGAGCACTAACAAATCATTCCAATATGCTCCAGACTATATCGTGTACATTAGAAATCACAAGATTGGATGTCGGGGTTTCTCTCATCGTTTGTATACTTCTATTGGTGTCTTTCTATTTGTAAAAATATAGTTTCCAGTTAAGTATTGATAGTAATAAAATATCGACATTGTGAAACTTTCCCTTCTATCTCATTATAATTTAATTTGGAGGAATTAACAAACATGTGCCAGGATTTCATTTGCTTATTTTCACTGTTTGCATTGTTAGTATCATGTGCCTTACTTCGGTGTGTATCTTCTTCGTCTCATGCGAGGGCTGTTCAATAAGTTCTCGGGCTGATTTTTCTTTTCCAGAAAAGCGTGAAACATAAAACATTGCTATTTGTCTTACTTGAGGGTACGGTTAAATAAACAATTAGACAACAGAATTGATGCCTTTGAGATGTAGGTATATAGGAGAATAGGGAGAACATCATGGAAAGAGAAGAAAACAAATAAAGAGATGCTAAAAACGCTTAATGAAGAAAGAATTACTAAGAGAGAAAAAAAAGGAAAATAACATATTTTGGACACATTAAAAGACATGGCACCTTATTGAAGACCTTACTTGAGGGTAACGTCAAAGGAAAGCAAGCAAGAGGTAGGCAGAGATACAAGTGGGAGAGTAACATCACACGATGGACATGTAACAGTATAGCAGAGTGCACCACCAAGACAAGAGACAGGTGATGTTGGAGGTCTGTTGCAGCCAACCTTCGCTTCGGAGACGGCTTTTAATGATGATATTTACCAGACGATCGTAATGAACATATGCCGATGTATGTATGTATGAAACTGGAAGTATATAACTTAACGCATGCTTATGTGGGATCCTATAGGTGAAGGTAACCTAGTTGGTATCGTCGCATTACAAAAATGTTCTTCAATCTTTAACATTATGCATTAATTTCTGCTTTTCCTTGAGGGAAAAACTGGTTCCGAAACTATCGAATTACTGAAATAATCGTTCTGAGAGTTGTGTCTAAGTAGATCTGAGCAACAACATTTGAATGGTGTTTCCCTTTCAAAAGTAGACCAGATCGTTGGTAGATGACCCTTTTAAGGCACGCCATCCATCACTAGCACCGACGATATCGTGGCACATGTGCAAGAAATGATACGCTTTGATATACGGCTGACTATCAAAGAGGTTGTTGATAATATTGGAATATTAATTGGTAGATGCCACAAATTGTAACTCAAGATTTGCACATAAGAAATGGCACACCGAAAATTGGATTGTACATAATGACAATGCATATGCACACAAATCATCGGAAACACATTTTTGACGAAACACATTATTTACTCCCTCTCGCAGCCTCCACAACTCACCGGATCTTACTCCGTGTGATTTTTTTTTTGTTGGTCACATCAATTTAAGTGAAAAATGTAAGGTCGCCGATTCGATGATATTGGACAGATCCAAGACAATGCAGCGAGAAACATTAGGGTTATTCTGAAAAAAAAGTTGTCTGTCAATGAGTTTTCCTTTAATGGCTAGAGTAGTGGAATAAGTACGACCACAAGGGGACTAAAGAAGATAGAGCTAACTAATATGAAAGTATAACGGTTTATGGGGAAGGGGTAATCAGTCCACGAACTTTGTGTACAGCGTTAGTAGCTCACATATTTATTATTTCCACTTGGCAATTAACAACATTTAAATCTGATCAAAAGAAATGAGAAGTAGGGTAGTTCTGCGAATTGTAGTGGAAATCAGAAGTAGGCTTGTCGCAGAGGAAATCCGAAGTAGGCTTGTCGCAGAGGAAATCCGATGTAGGCTTGTCGCAGAGGAAATCCGAAGTAGGCTTGTCGCAGAGGAAATCCGAAGTAGGCTTGTCGCAGAGGAAATCCGAAGTAGGCTTGTCGCAGAGAAAATCAGAAGTAGGCTTGTCGCAGACGAAATCCGAAGTAGGCTTGTCGCAGAGGAAATCCGATGTAGATCTTTCAAATAAACGCATAGTAAATAAGTAGACCAGTTATAGAAATATAGAGGTTAATGAAAATGAATATATGACGGAACATCAACAAAGTATGATTCTCAACAATACAACTCTAAGGACAACTGTAAAAGAAGGAACATTACTCGAACTCCTTCTGAAACAATTCTGTGGAATCATGTTTTGCATTCAAGGAAGAAAATGAATGACGGAAAAATGCTTCAATGCACTTTCCATACAAAATGTAGGCTACTCATTGGTGACATAATATTATTCAGTGGGTTTCTTCGAGGAAACGAATGCTAGAAAAGTTCATTATTTGAATCAGTGACCACATCACGTGTTCACGTTTCAACTCGTTAATATTATGTGTAATTTCATACAGCTTCCGTCCCTCGGAGATTAAAAAGACGTAACCTTCTGCTGCCAATGAATCGCTCTGCGCGAAACGCACTGAGAGGTCACCCCCCCCCCCCCCCCCAGGATCATCCTGGGGGAGGGAGGCTCTCATTACGTTGCACGCAGAACGATGGATGCTTCGGTTTATACGTCTTTAGCGAAAGTTTGTTCCGTTTAATAATATATGATTTGTTCCGTTAAAATGTGGCCACTGATTCCCCTAATGAACCACTGGAAATTATTTGGAATGCTACATTTGGCTATATGTTGCCAACAGTGCGCGATGTCATCTTTTATATTATTGAACATGTGCAATAATCTTCTTCTAACACACTGCTGTCACATTCTTCTTCTTCTATCCAGTGCCACAAGTTTTCATTCTTGGTCCGCACATGCCAGTCTGTAAAATCTGCAGGTTCTCTGTAGCTGGGATAGTTTTCCATATAATGTATTTTGTATAGATGTGGATTGGGGGAGGGGGGGGGGCGAAGAAATTACTAGCTTGAAGTAGTCATGTGCACTCACATAGGACATGCTGCACTATTTCACATGTGTAATGGCTATTTCTACAGTTACGTGGACATGCTGCACTATTTCACATGTGTAATGGCTATTTCTACAGTTACGTGGACATGCTGCACTATTTCACATGTGTAATGGCTATTTCTACAGTTACGTGGACATGCTGCAATATTTCACATGTGTAATGGCTATTTCTACAGTTACGTGGACATGCTGCACTATTTCACATGTGTAATGGCTATTTCTACAGTTACGTGGACATGCTGCACTATTTCACATGTGTAATGGCTATTTCTACAGTTACGTGGACATGCTGCACTATTTCACATGTGTAATGGCTATTTCTACAGTTACGTGGACATGCTGCACTATTTCACATGTGTAATGGCTATTTCTACAGTTACGTGGACATGCTGCACTATTTCACATGTGTAATGGCTATTTCTACAGTTACGTGGACATGCTGCACTATTTCACATGTGTAATGGCTATTTCTACAGTTACGTGGACATGCTGCACTATTTCACATGTGTAATGGCTATTTCTACAGTTACGTGGACATGCTGCACTATTTCACATGTGTAATGGCTATTTCTACAGTTACGTGGACATGCTGCACTATTTCACATGTGTAATGGCTATTTCTACAGTTACGTGGACATGCTGCACTATTTCACATGTGTAATGGCTATTTCTACAGTTACGTGGACATGCTGCACTATTTCACATGTGTAATGGCTATTTCTACAGTTACGTGGACATGCTGCACTATTTCACATGTGTAATGGCTATTTCTACAGTTACGTGGACATGCTGCACTATTTCACATGTGTAATGGCTATTTCTACAGTTACGTGGACATGCTGCACTATTTCACATGTGTAATGGCTATTTCTACAGTTACGTGGACATGCTGGATTTATTCTATTCAGATGGTAATTTAGAGCAATATGCCATGTTTTTAGCTGGAAAATGGTACTTTGGTCTTGTTTTAATAGTTAGTTTACATTGTTGTTTGGTCTAGGAACATTCATTTAAATATACGACATGGCCAAGTGTCGTTGTAGACAAACTGTTCATTCAGTCTTCTCAAGAATTATTTCTTCGTATCTGTTTGATTGTATGGTAACTGCTTTGTTTACTTGTAAATGTGATTAGCCCTCTTAGGCCAGTTGGTTTGCTCTCTCATTCCCGTGGATGTCTGTGTCCTGGGATCCACTTCAAGGTAACATGGATGTCGTAGGAGGTTTGTGGATTGTGGAGCTTAAGTACTTAATGTCACTAGAAACCGTCTGATTCTGCTCTTCTAAGTTCTGTTGTTCAGAATTCAGATCAATGAACACTGAATCTCTGACATCAATCTTGCCATGTTCAATCTGTTGACCGATCAGTTCGATAACTATTTTCATTGCTATAATTTATACCTCATAGTTGGAACAGATATTTCCACAAGGTGTAACTTTGGTTAGAGGTGCTCCCACCTGGGTACTTCAAGTGTACACCGTAACCAGCATTTATGTTGGATAGATAGATAGATATATACACTACACGTAGACATCGCCACACAGTCGATTATTTCCCTTGTTTATATTTGTGGATTACAGCAGATGAAAGAAGTTCAACAGAAATAAGATGCAGAATAGGACAGGCAAAAACAACATTCAGAAAAATGAAAAATATACTGTGTAATAAGACCTTATCATTAGAGGTGAAAAAGAGAGTTCTGCAGTGCTATATAACCCCTATACTAACATATGGGTGCGAGTCTTGGACAATAAAAAAACTGGAAAGTGGAAAATTAGAGGCAACAGAGATGTGGTTCTACAAAAGAATGATGAGAATACCATGGACTGCCAGAAAAACTAATGTAGAGGTGTTGAAAGATTCAAATGCGAAACGGACCATAATCGACAATATAAGAAAAAGGCAATATTCTTTTTTTGGCCACTTCGTGACACAGGCAGGTTTAGAGAACATAGTCACAACAGACAAAATTGGTGGCAACAGAGACAGAGGATGACAACGTGAGAAAATATTAGACAGTTTGACAGCCTGGCACGGCAAGGAAACAGCAACGACCTTGATACAACATAATGTGGACAGAGAGCTGTGTAGAGCCATGACCGCCTACACCAGCCGGCATGGCACCTGATGATGATGATGATATTTGTGAAATATAAATTCCACGTAACACCGTCTCCAGTATAAGACCTACTGACTAATAAGAAATCCAGCCGTATAAAATGACTCATTTGACTATTCAAGTGGTCTTCATTGGCCGTCACAGTATAAACATAGTGACTAATGAAAATCACTGGAATAGTCAAATGTGCATTTAAGAAGGCGTTAGCCAGTAGGTCTGAATATGTGGAGTGTCACCTAGCATGTGTATGTAACAGTCTGTGACTGATATCACACAGTGTGACTTGTCTTGATATATATCAGACTTTTCTGTGATTCTCATCGGCTGGAGACACAAAGTTTATGCAAAGTGACAGATGATCAGTCGCATCAGAAAAGATGAGAAATGCTGTCCAAGATCAGCCATAGATTTCTAAATGCACATGGACTTCCAGTAGCGTGTCACACGAAGAGGAGACTGATATTTAAAAATAGACGAATTTTCCTGCTTTCAACCCATTCTCGCAGAAAACGAATACTTCTCTGGTACAGTTTGCGGACTGATCTTCTTCTGCTTCGTTCTCAAACTCCTCCAGATTAGCTGGAATTGTTCCAGAAAACGGAATGCGTTGTGTTATGGTTTACAGCAATGCCGCAACATCTGCTCCTTTCTGCCTGACGCACTCGACTTTAGCATGGCTTTAGGTGATGTTGACACTATATGGGATGGGACAGCTAACTGCACCCCATAACCTCCTTAGTCGCCTCTTACGACATGCATGGAAGGCAAACAGTGTTGCTATTCTTTACTCCCCTCTCGGGCCCCGACAACACACGGGCAGCGCACTGATCTCTTGCAGCTTTCAGTTCATACAGAAAAAAATTTACTTCTCCAGGATAGTTTGGGCACTATCTCATACATGGTCACTTGTCTTGGTTTTTCCGACGTCCCCGTACATTTGATTGATTGACGACACAAAGTATACGCAAAGCAACAAATTAGCAGTTACATTAGCCAAGATAATGACGCTGTGCGAGATCAGCACGCATGACTATTCTAAAGAAGGATTTAGTAAATATTGTACGTGAAACCCCGGCTATTTTCTGTAACTTGTGCTAAGTCTATGTGTAGCTTAGATGTCGGAGTTCTTGGCGAAATATTAATGCGTTTTTTTTAGTCTGAACGTGCTTTAGGAGTTCGCTGCAATTCATATCTATTACATTTGACATACCATTGGCGCAACTGTGTTTACAAGTGGCATTAAAGCTCAACACACAGTGACGTATGCGATATGATCGCATCACGTCATCTCTGTCTTGTATGTTGGAATATATTTCAAGTTTATTTATTTCAATGTGCCAAATAACTCAGCACGTTAATTAATAATTCATTGAACACCCTTACTTTGTTGTGTGTGTGTGTGTTTGTATATGTGATACTTCTAGTGCTGTTATGCGCTTCTGAAACATGGCCTGTATATAGACATGTGATACAACTCAATTATTTCACACAACTTTTCTCAGAGAAGTTATGAACATCAAATGTCAAGACAAGATTCCTGATACCACTGACATGTGGTATCCCTAGCATTGACAGTATCCGGATGCAATCACAGACTCCTTGGACAGATCATGTTGTACGCATGCCAGAACATCGCCTACCAAAGATATTTCTCTATCGTGAGTTGCAGAAAGGCATACGTTCTCAAGATGTTCAAAATAATCTCTACAATGACTCCTTGAAGACCTCACTAAAAGCCTTTGACATAAACCATGTTACATTTGAAACTGCATCAAACAGAGCAATGCTCGGCGCTATATTGTAAAAAAAAAAGGCACAACATCTTGTGAAATGAGAAATACAGCAGCTCATCTGTGGAGGGTAGATCTAACACAATGTACAGTTATAATGCATTGCCCGAATTGTCCAATGGCCTGTGCGACCAGTATAGGTCGTCATCTACTACCTCATAGTCAAGGACATAATTCTAATTTAATTTCATAAAGTTGATGTTACAAATGGCTGTCATTACTTGTGATGAACGAATAATATCAACACACGTGTGTGTGTGTGTGTTTGTGTGTGCGTGCGTGCGTGTGTGCGTGTGTTTATATGATATTTATCAACCATTAACCAAGTATAATAACCTACATATATAATTATTGTTAAAACAAGTACAATAACTTAAATATGTCATCAACCGTTAAAATAAGTGTAATATTTTAAATATATCATCAACGATTAAAACAAGATAATATCTAAAATACACCAGCACTTTGGCCATGCAGGGACGTATACGGTTATCATTTAATTGACTAAATGTGTGAGGAATAATATAATTCTATTGCGTTTTTCATTGAATTTTTCTATTAAATTTGATGAGTGAGAAATGGAAATAGGGAGTTGAAGTACTGAGAAATAGAAACTGCGTTTCTCTTCCCTGAATAAATACAACTTTATTCCATTGTTCTGTAAAGTAACCAGTTTAATTTTAATGCCCATGCTATGAAACTTTAGCATGGGCATACTGATGCAAATATGGTAACAAACTGCAGTCATTTTTGAATTTTGGAAACTTGAAACGCATTTCAAGTTGACAACATTGACCATCACATCACCATTTATACCCATCTCTATGTAACATAAAAGGCGTATTAAACGTGGAATGTAGTGGGTAGCAAAAACAGAAGATGCTCAACTAGGAGTCTGCGATCTGGAAGAGGTAGGAAGAGACTGTGAATAGATGGAAGTAAATAAAGAGAGAAGGTCTTTAATGAATGTTGTACGACACAGCTAGGAGGAGGGTGTCGAACACATAAGAAAGAGGGAAATAATAGAACACTCATAGAATAATTATTAAATCCACAAGATATAATTATTTACAGATGGCTCAGTAGTATGAGAAACAAACAGATAAGGATGAAGCTTCATCGCCTACCTTGACAAGAGGGGGGTGTGAAAATAGTATGTCTATCCAACCACAACATTGAGCATAAGAATGGAGATTGAGCATGAGAGCGGAGATAATGGCATTAACAGCGGCTCTCATTTGGCTACCGACTAATCCCCAACACTCACAGTGATTCTATCAGACTCCCAGATAGCAAGAGATAGCACAGGCCGCTGCACAAGATAGAAAAATGCATGATAAGAAAAGAGTGGGACACTTCTCAACAACGCCCAGAGCATAAATAAAACAAACGAATGTCCTGGTCATGCTAGTGTCAGAGGCAACGAAAGAGCTGACACATTGGCGGGTAAAGCTGTAGGGCACGGCAAAATGATGAGAGGAGACCATGCTGAATTAATTAGAGCAGTCATAGATGTCATGTGATGTATTCTCCCCAGAACGTTGTCTTTCCAATGAACACCCTGAACCCTTCTCTCTCTTGGGCCATGAGGCTTGCATTTTCCAACGACGTATTCATGTTATCTTTAATGTCGTCAGTCGTCTTCTTGGTCTGTCCTTCCTTCTTCTCCCAGGTGCTCTGTCCTCCATTATTGTGTCTTTCTAAACATCTGTGTCTCTTTATATGGCCAAACAATTGTAGTTTTCATTTTGATATTGTGTTTAGTAACCAACACTCGGAAATCTTCAATGTTTTTATAATATCTGAGTTTCTCTTTTGTTCCTTCCATGATATTCTAAGTATCTTTCTGTAGCATTTCATGTCAAAAGCGTTGATCTTCTTTGACGATGTTTTACCTAGGTGTCATGTTTCACAACCGTATGTTGCAACCGGAAAAATAAAAGTTCTTAGCATTAGCAGTTTCGTTTCTATTTGTTGTTTTTTAATCGTGTTATATTACAATATGCCATTGCTAATCTCTTCCTTATTTCTGCCATGCAGTCTCCTGTACCGTTGGTGTTTGCTACAATGTATTCTAATTTATCCACACATTTATCTCGGTATTGTCTATTCTGATTTTTTTTTGGTCGTGTTGTTATATCTATTGACATGTTGTTTTTTTGCTCGTTTATATATGTTTTGTGATTCGCTGTATTTCTTTGTGTTCTTGATTAGTTGTTCCAATTCCTTTATATAATATGAAAGAAACAGAGTGGCGTCTGCGTAGCGTAGTTCAGGGATTTCAAAACCACCGATATTTAAAGCTTGGTAGTCAGCGTTGTGTATGTCTTCTCTCACATTCCTCATTATATTTTATGCGTAGATGTTGAACAGGTATGGGGAAAATGGTGCATCCCAGCCTTACTCATTACTCCACTCTGTACCTCAGACCACTCTCAGAGATCGATCGCCCTGTAACTTCACAATCTTGGTAAAGTTCTTCTATTATATGAATCAGATGGGAAACCCATTCTGTTCATAATCTCCCATAGTTTCTGGTGTTGGACACATTCGAACGCGTTTGATTAATCTGTGAAGCACATGTGCAGGTCAGTTGAGAATTCCCTACACTTTTCTATGATACATCTCATGTTAAGAATGTGATCTCTGCCCGATCTGAAACCGGCATGCAGGGCCGGTCTTAGGCCATTGCAACCTATGCGGCCGCATAGGGCCCCCGCACTTCATAGGCTCATTAATTCATATTAGAATTTATTTTATTATCCTCTTCCCTACCCAGACTGGGCCCCGCGCAATCCGTTTCGCATTGGGCCCCTCAATTGTTAGGGCCGGCCCTGCCGGCATGTGTTTCTTTTATTTCCATCTCTAGTTTTTATTTGATTCATTGCATTATGATGTTTACCATCATTTTACTTGCTTGACTTATAAAGGCTATAGTTCGGTAATTTGAGCAAATTGAAGGCGCCTTTTTTGGGGAGTATATATGTTTTTTTCCATTCTGCCGGCCATGTGCCGCTTTCCATAATTTTTCAGCAGTTTGTGGTAAATCTTGATTTCGGTCTCGCCCCTGCTTGTATCATTTATGTTGTTAAACCATCATTGCCTGGAGTTTTTTTCATTCTTTTTCCTTTCCTTTTCTTTGTAATGAATACACTACAAAATGACCCAGATGATGCTGCAAATACAATGTACATATTCAGAGAATGATAGAAATAGGAGTGACCAGGGAGAAAGTGCGTCATTACTGGAAAGACCAGAAGTACCCACAACCAACAACTGACTGGGACACTGAGCTTATATACTTTTAGACGGCTGACGGAATAACAGAGTATGTATGGCAATGCCTCTTATGCAGTAATGTTGGTTCCTAATCAAGAATAAATGATGTGAGGTGTTCCGAAGATTTCCCATTCTTTGTAATTTCCTCATAGTTCTTGCACTATATTAAGAATATCTACCAAAATATATAGACCTGTAAAAACGAAGAGAACTTACGTCGGTTGGACATGTACGCCGATATGATGCCATGTCACAATCTTGCATGGTAAGTTGAAGGAGAAGAAACTAAGGAGGAAAAAATAAATAAGGGCAGACAATATCAAAGACTGATAAGGTTGCCACACTCATCTGGATATAAATCGCTGGAGGACTCGGCGTTAACGCAGGGGTGCAGAGACGTTGAAGCGAGCACCTGTGCTGGTTCAGACCTTGCTACGCCTCCCCGCGGAGCACCCTGGGCAACAGAGCAATCTGGCTAAGGTAGCAAGGATCGGACGATCTCCAGCTGAGGTGGGAACCTGCTGTGGACTTGGAAACTTCCAAGAGAGAAACGACTCTTCCTATCCGCAGTACGTCCCGAGATTGTAAACAAGCTTCAGCAAACTTTCGACAGCCTTTTCGTCAGTTTCGCCAAGGCTCAAGAACTTTTCGTCAGTTCCCTGTCCGCACCCAGCGTCGCGATATAACCAAAAAGTCCTTCTTAGGACTAGGTTGAAAGTGACGCGACTAGGCATCCCGAGATGGCCTAGTCGAATCCAGTACTTAACAAACAAACAAGGCGTTAACGCATAGTAAGTACTCCCCGCCCATGGGCTCTGTCGAGTTAGGGTTAGGCTTGTAATATAGAAAATTCACACCATATTATTTTCAGTCTATTAAGTACGGCAAAGTGATTATAGCAGATCAAGTTTTCAATATTTTGTATATCTCATAATCTCGAATGAAGATAGTCAACATTAATTAAAGCTAAAAATTAGGCGTAACGCTCAACCACTACTGGCTTATTGTGAAAAGCTGCATAAATTCATAACATAGATCAGAGTAAATGATACTCAAAGTACAGCAGGAGTTTTAGAACTCACTATGTGTGCCGCTTGCTCAATTTGTTTGCAACGTGACGTGTTAAACGAGTGAAGACTTACAGGCACCAACTTTCTTCTTATTCCTAATACATGAATAATGAAGTCTTTTAACGCGTGCCTTATACGAGGGCTGTGGCAGCGATACACATCTGCCTACGGGATTTCAAACAAACAAGAGCTAGCTTTGTGAGAGAGGTCATCTGGACATGAGTTTCTTTAATACTCCTATTCACATAGAGTAGTGGTTCTCAATAAAACCGTTATGCGAACATTGTTATTTTTAATCTCATATTCATGTCATTGTTGTTATTGTTAATTGGCATGGGATAACTTGGTGTTAGTGGATGGTAGATGATTTTATATATATATATATATATAGAGAGAGAGAGAGAGAGAGAGAGGGCATGACCATGATGTGGCTACAGTAAAGGACATGTGTACAGAAAGTAAACATGATTTGAAAGGCTTATATTTAAAAAAAATAATTTCCTAGTATATAAATAGTGACCAACGAAAACACGACAATAATTTTAAAAAAGTCAGGAATGAAGGTTTTTTTTTACTTTCTGTGCAGATATCTTTACTGCTGACGGTCTCGGCATGGTAGAGCTAATTAGTGAAAGGTCTGCAAATGCACAAGCTCTGTGTAGAACGAGGAAGAGTTCATCTGCGGCGATAAGCAACAATATCACTAGGATCACTACACGCGGTGCTGTAACCTTATGGTGTCATCCATGTAATGATATACTGGCCGTATCTCTCCTCTCCCCCATCCCCCCAAATTTCATTCTTAAGACGTTTAAGTGATAATATTAACGATTACTAGCACTAGATGACTGATCCTATACATGTTTTATTTTTTTTTTCTTATATATTGTTCATTTACATGCATTATTTCTTATCATGTACATTCAGTATATATACTTATTTTTTCAGCTTTTTAGTTGAAGTAACATTTTTTTAAACTTATCTTTGGTATTTATCACTAGCAATATATAACATGTTTTTAGATTCACGTGCAAACTTATAGGTTGTGTTTGTCTTTTTCTCAGTGATATATTGTTATATGTTTAGTTGAATTTTAGGGTGTTCAATCAAATACATATACTTTTAGCTATGGTCAATGTGCAATACCGCAAGGTGCATCTGAAGTCTTCTATCTCAGAGAGATCGTGTACATTTCAGGGTTCGGCAGTCTACGGCCCGCCCGCTCACATTACACGGCCCAACAGTCCTAAAAAAAGATTAGTGAAGGTTGACGTCACCACGGTGTATTAATATAATCTATGTGGTTTTTTTTTCGAGCCAGGTCAAGAAATGCACAATTTTAATAAACTGTCAATGTATCCGATCTGTTCTTAAATATAGGCTACATATGTCAATGTCCTCAAGTTAACATGCAATTGTACTTAATATTTAGTTTCTGAAAATTAACAGCCTTCGCCTTGGTTGCCACTTTTTTACATGATAGGTCAATCTTATCCATAATCCAGAGTACATTCTGGGCTCAATATTACCTTGTATGGATATAACAGATTATATGTCGTTAAGTTTTCAGGTTAGTTTTTTACGTCCGACCCGCGAGCAGCTGTGGTTTGTGCACCAACTGGCCCTCTGATCATAAAAGGATGCATACCTCTGGTGTACATCAACCGGTAGTTATTAGAGTAAATATATCCCTCAAATTCCACATTTCCATTGAATCTTTCAGCTACCGTGAGCTCACATGTATCAACTTGTCAGTTCAAAGAAAGTACCGGCCATTGTGGGAATGTTTGTGTTATCAAAAAAACTTGCTCTAAATTAGTAGGAGTGATGACCACTTCAGATTTATGTTGTTCATATCTTGTGTTCTTGTAGAAAATTATGTACAATAATTGTATTTGTAAAAATTACACTTGAAGAGCCGGGACTAACGTAGTGTTCACTGTACTATCTACCTGGCACTGTGCTCAGCGCTGCCAGTTGAGCATAAATATTTTTTCAATCCAAAATTCTGTCGAAGACGGATCAGCCACTGGCCGAAATAAAACAGCGGCATAACACATTTCCATTATCTGGACCGCATCCTGCTGGAAATATAGTATGACCATTGTCCTACTACGACAGTGATCTAGCGGAAATTTAAGAATAAACGCCGAAGAAGAAGAATCCAAAAACGACCGGCCTATCCTCGACAGATTGGTATTAGAACAATTATGTGCGAAACAAAAAGCCTGAGCTACAGGAATTCCTGAGGAAAAACCAGATTGACATAATATGCATTCAAGAGAAGCACCTAAAGGACACACTGAGATTCTTTGTTCGAGGTTATGAGTCCTTCCGCCAAGATCGTCTCAAAAGAGTCAAAGGATGTATACTGACGTTAGTAAAAACATCAATACCAGCAGCAGAAGTTAAAAGATCCGGAGAAGGAGAACTGGAACATATAACAGTAAAATTGTTGCTACCTGGTGGAGAAATATCAATAATAAACTGCTACAGCCCTCCTGCCACCAAAATGGAACTTTGTAAACTAAAGATAGAGGAATCGAGTCACCTAATAGTGGGTGACTTCAATGGCCATTCACCAAGCTGGGGCTACGAGGATATAGATCACAGGGGTGAAGAGATTGAAGACTGGATGATGGAAAATAAACTAATTCTAATAAACCAGCCAGATGATACACCAACATTCTACTCCAGAGTCTGGAAAAAAACTAGCTCACCAGACCTTGCCATGGCAACAGATGACATAGATAGACACATTACAAGAACAGTAGAAAGTCAACTGGGAGGAAGTGACCATTTACCAGTCATCCTGCAAATCGCCAAGTCAGGAAGTACAGGACATCACAGCATGTCCCCAAGCTGGAACTTCAAAAAAGCAAATTGGACCCTCTTCAGTGAACAAACAGACCAGCTTTGCCAGAATATCACCCTCACTAACAACATAAACCACAACATCTCACAAATAAACAAAGTGATACTACAATCCGCACAGAAGGCAATCCTAAGGGGCAGACTAAGAGAATACAAGTCTTATTGAAGTGAGACTAGAAAAATTGCATAACGAGCTGAATGATGCAAGACATACAATGGAGCAAACCCTACAGCAGAAAACACAATGAAATCAAACACACGTTCAATGAGCAGAAAAGAACAGATACAAAAGAGCTGGCATGAAAAGACCAGCAGTCTAAACATGACAAAAGACACAAGTAAACTATGGAACCTTACAAGAACTCTAAATGAAGAAACAAAGAATCCACACTACAAGACTGTCATCGAAGAAGAGGGAAAATTCCACACAGGGAAAATGGCAGCAAACATTTTAGCTGACTTCTACAAGGAAGAAAGCACAACAACAATCTCTCATACACGTATCAAAGAAGTCAAAAAAGAAATTAAAAGAAAACTGAAGAATCAAAATCCAGAGCCCTGCATGAAGACACCCTTCACCGTCGCAGAACTTAATGGTGCCATAGGAAAACTAAAAACCAAAAAGGCCCCAGGAAAAGACGGCATAACCAGTGATATGATCAGGAACCTAGGGCCAATCAGCAGAAACAAGATCCTTACCATCTTCAACCAATCATGGAAAACTGGTAAAATTCCAGACTTGTGGCGTGAAGCTGTCATCATCCCAATTGGGGAAAAACAAACAAGTCAAGCTACCGACCAGTCAGCCTCTTGAGTTGCATAGGGAAAACAATGGAGAGAATGGCCAACTATAGACTGATAAAATACCTAGAAGAAAACCAAAAGCTCACCAGGACACAGTCGGTCTATAGGAAAAATCGAAGCACTGAAGACCAGCTTACATACATAGCACAGGAAATCGAAAATGCTTTCCAAAAGAAGGAAAAGGTGCTGGCTACTTTTATGGACTTAAGTAAGGCCTTCGATAAGGTGTGGAAAGAGGGAGTCCTCTTCAAGCTTCTCCAAAACAAAATTGAAGGCAGAATGTTTAGCTGGATAAAAGATTTCCTCTGCTACCGCACTGCAAGAGTAAAAGTAGTAACGCAAAATGAGGTAAACAGGTTACTAAAACACTTACCTAGCCTATTAATAAAAATATATTTTTTTAAAACATACAATAAAACTAAACAGGACAATTCTCCACGTATCGGCTCAAATTGAACCTTTTTCAAGAGACAAACAACAGAAAACGACAAAATAAAAAACAAAATAGATGTCTATATTTCATCAAGCCCCGTCTCGATAATAGCGCAGGGATGGCAACCAAAGGAGACGGGGCTTGATGAAATATAGACATCTATTTTGTTTTTTATTTTGTCGTATTCTGTTGTTTGTCTCTTGAAAAAGGTTCAATTTGAGCCGATACGTGGAGAATTGTCCTGTTTAGTTTTATTGTATGTTTTTTAAAAATATATTTTTATTAATAGGCTAGGTAAGTGTTTTAGTAACCTGTTTACCTCATTTTGCGTTACTATTTGTTCATTAGGTTACTGCGGCACCATCCACTTTATCGGACACCCTCTGACCATTTGGTTATTTATAAGAGTAAAAGTAGATGGTAAACTAAGCAAACGTGTTACTCTGCAACAAGGAGTACCTCAAGGAGGAGTGATCTCTCCTACCCTCTTCCTAGTATTCATCAATGATATGCGAGAGAAACTGTCACATCATATTTCAAAGGAACTTCATGCAGATGACTTTGCTGCCTGGAGTGCGGCAGGAAACCTATCCACTGCAAAAAACAGAATGCAGACACCACTTGACACCTTAAGTGAATGGGCATCTGACTGGGGAGTCCAGATCAACCTCTCAAAAACGGTGACAACCATCTTCTCACTTTCAAACCACCAAGATAAAGCAGATCTTAAAATAAATGGAAGTGAGCTAGCACATGTGGAAAACCATACATATCTAAGGGTCACACTAGACAAGCGACTCACCTGGAAACCACACCTAATAACCACCGAGCAAAAAGCAACCAGGAGGCTATCCTTGATGAAGAAACTTGCAGGAACAAGCTGGGGAGCAAATGGAAATATTCTCCGAAAAGTCTACATGGGTACAGTCAGACCTGTAGTAGAATATGGAATGACAGCCTGGGCATCAGCATCAAAAACAAACACTAATCGCCTATCTAATGTACAAAATGCAGGACTTCGACTTATCTCTGGAGGGATGAAAACAACTCCAATCCATGCAATGGAAAAACATGCAAACATCCGTCCACTGGATGACAGAAGAAAAGAAAGAGTGCTTGTTCAAAGGGAAAAAAATTAAGCGCATGCCAAACCATCTGATGTATGCGCAAATGTCTAGATCAACCACAAGCAGGTTGAAGAGAACCAGCTTCTATCACATCTCTAAAGATATCCATGAACAACATAAAGAAATCCTCACAAACCTCCCAAATGAAATTGAAACACTAACGGACTTTGAAGAGCCAGGCAATAGCCTCCAGAATGTCTCCATAATAACACAGGTTCCTGGAATAATTAATAAGGAATACCAAACTCCACCTCAACTAAAAGTATTGACACTGGAGATGATAGAAATAAAATACAATCCCAAGGATTGGACACATGTCTACACAGATGGATCGGCAGAAGGAGCAGTAAGGAATGGAGGAGGTGAAATTTTTATAAGACTCAAAGACGGGAAGACAATATCAAAAGATTTTCCAACCGAGAAATACTCCTCTAATTTTAGAGCAGAAGTAGTTGCACTCCATCAAGCACTGAAAGCCTTCACTGAACCAGGACTGCCAAGACCAAAGAAGATAGCCATATTCACAGATTGCAGATCCCTATTGGAATCAATCCAGAGCAACAGAAACGAAAGCCTTCTGTACAACATCAGACATGAGCTAAGACAGATCCAAAAATCAACAGCTATTGCCCTTCAGTGGATACCATCACACTGTGAAATCATGGGAAATGAGAAAGCGGATGCGCTGTCAAAGGCAGGAAGTGAAATGGAGCAACACAGACACCCACTGTCTTACGAAGAAGTAAAAACAATAATCCGCAACACATACTCAGCAAAGTGGAAGAAAGAAATGGAAGGGGAATACGAACATGATGCAATACATCTCCTCCAAAGATATCAACAGACCACAATATTTCGCCTTAGAACAGGCCACTGCAGACTGTTGGGTCACCTTTATCGATTAAGGATCTCATACACAGATGAATGTCCATGTGGATCCGGAACCCAGACTCCAGAACACATACTTCAGGACTGCCCAACATACAAAGAGCAAAGACAGCAGACCTGGCCATAGGATACAGACTTGAGGCAAAATGGGGCAGCCGCTCTGACCTGGAGAAGACAGTGAACTTCGTCTTGATGACAGGTCTGACGGTATAGCATGACCACATGCTGAACGCAGAAGAAGAAGAAGAAGAACAATTATTGGAAAGTATGGCTGCGTGTGTGCCGTTGACATTATTACCCTTTACATGCCGTATAAGGGCATCGTGTTTTATTTTATTTGTATCTTTAATATTCAATAACAAAACAATACTCTGCGTGCGTCTCAAGTCATTTGATTTCACCGCCATCACCTATATGGTTGATGATCCAGATTGTAATGGCTTTATAGTGCTGGGAAGTCTGTGGATTTTCGACTCACCCCTGGCCAGAGCCAGAAAATAATTATCCCACCACCAGGAAGGTAGGTTGCTACCATTTGACTACTCCGAGCCACTGCAACCAAGATAGGGTTTATTGGGCTTATTCCCCACCACCAATTGCCTACTGGTTTTGCCGAACTTCTCTATGGCTACAGGCATGCAACTAAATGTCCAAAGAAAAAGACTTGTCCCGTACTGAGTCACTGCGCCTTTATGATGGACCTCAGCCACAGGAAAACAGTGCAGTCAGTTTCCCCCTACCCAGTGCTGCACAGTACATCTCTAGTTCCTTCCCAAACACAGAAGGTACATGCATATACTAATAACAATGAACACAAAATGCAACAACACATGAAGGCATAACTGTATGGATGATACATGCTACAACTATAAGAGCGCCTCAATATAACGGCATGTTATCTACTAAGATTCTCTGTTGCATGGGGGGGGGGTTGTCTAGTGAGTCATTGATGGGACCCACAGATGCAAACGCATGCGTTTATCGCCTACATCGTTATACTGGTTGCGACTGTACTGAAAGCACCCACATGAAGGCCACACCATAAATTATTAGATTATTTATCACGCAGAAGTAAACACATGGTAGATGAACTGCATATATACATGAAGATTTACCCTTGTAGAAGCCCCCACATGACTTCATCTGTACAATTATGTTGTTACTTCTTCTGAATATGAGGCTTCTTCTCAAAGTATTGTACACCGCTGAGAGTTGTGGCCTTCTGAATATGAAAAAAGATCTAGAGATACCTCTTCATCGCAAAAATGGATACAAGAGCTCTATTCCGTGTAACTAATGGGGATTAAAATAAACAAACTGAAAGCATCACTTTTCCCCTAATACATTTCCAACTACCATGAGATCTCAATGCGCATGCACCGCACTTGTTTGGAACCACCGATCCATTAATGTGGACAGTAGTATCCTTTCTTAGAAATTCTCATTGATCAAGGCCTAATACTATATTCCTATGTTAACGCAACTTAATGACAATGGACTTTACATGAAACCACGATTATAATAGTGTTCTAATATTTAGTCTGTTGTATAAGAACATTACCAATCTATATATAAAATAGCGTAAGACGTCGCAACTCTTGTAGCGAGACACGGCTTTTCAGAGACACCCGTCTTTTCTAGATTGTTAAATCATAAGTAGTCTTAGTACGTTACAACATAATTATGATGATCATTTACGTCGTTACAGACGGTCGGGGAACACGCCAATGTAAAAGTTACATATTGACTACGAAGCCTTCAAATTGGAGCTTCTCTCGTGGCTTATTTTGTCGATTTTCGATCCACTGAGGTGTGAATTCGACTCGTACATAACAAGCATGTGGACATAACTTCGCATGTCTTTAAACTTCTCCTTCAGGGCTCCCTCAGACGATTAGATGCCTCGATGTACTGTGTACGATGATCATCAGCCAATTCTTCACAAGAATGCTGTTTGATCATATAATCTTTCAAAGCCGTTTTGCAGATGTCCTTATATCGCAGTTTTGTTCAGCGCCATTGCCGTCTAATAAATGAGAGATTACCTCAGAGAATTTCCTTTGGAATGCTATAATTTGACATTCCTTTCGAATGGTCAAGCCATCTTGAAGGTCTGTGTCTGAAATCAAATAGCGTAGCTCTTTGCAAGACTTCCGTGTTAATAACTTTGTCCTTGCATCTGATATTCAGTAATTTGGGGGAGACATCGCGTGTGAAATGTGTTCATCTTCTTTTAGTGAAAGGTGTCCATATTTCTGATACATACAACAATACACTTAGCGAGCAGGACCGATATATGTATTATTTTGGACTTTAAAATGTCAATTTTTAATTTTCCACACACGCACGACCGCTCTCATTCACCTTCTCTCTCACACACACACGTTTTTCCTTTGTGAACGACGGAGAGTGAAAGGAGAATAGAATAACATATAAAATCCTGGATTGATAACATCAAGGAATATTTTGGACGTGATTTTTCTACACTTCTCCGAATGATTGAGGACAGAGCAGTTTGGATGGCATTTTGTGCTGATGTCTGGACACCTACGACACGAACGTGTTATGGGTCTTATTATATGAGTAATACTGCATATTCCAGGTTTCTCTTGCATGAGAATATATCACAAGCTCTTGACACGGTGGTTGGCCATTGACTGCAATGTGACCTCATCTATCAAAATAACCCTGTCAAACCCTGCATGTTTCTAATTAGGGAGTTGCAGGAGGGGGGGGGGGGTGTTGTAGCTGTGTGATAAAGGCCGAGCGATCTTGCTGTTGCCACGTCATGTACAGAACGAGTTTTGTAAAAATGTACCCTTCGATAGAAAAAAAAACCTACTCCTTACTGGGAATTGGATGCTAGACCTCACGGATGTGAGACAACAGTTATAACCTCTCGGCGTTATCAAGTAACTTATGATGTGCCACAAAAGTAGGGTATCCGCAAATAGTAATTATTTGATGAGTGCCTGGATTGTCTTGAATTTGACTACTTAGTCTCGCCAGATTGAACATAGAACCGGCGAATGTGAACGTCGCCAATTTGCTCATTGGACGCACACTATAGTATGACTAAAAAATATTCCAAACACTGTGGGGGCAAGAACACATCTCTTTTTTACTCAGTTTTTGACGTGGAATTTTGACTGATGTACTGCCATAGAACTGTGTCGTGCAATCATGTCTTTGTGAAAGGATATGGCTAATTTCAGTAATGTTGGGTAGACAGACAATATTTTGAATACTTTGAATAATTCTAACCTACAAACACACTGTGGATCGCATTGACAAGGTCAACTAAAGCCATGAATAGTTTCACAACAATAAACATTGGTATATGTTTATATATAGTATACATGTTTTTTTTCTACTTCATTGCTCCTAATTTATTTATTTTTTACCCATTTTTGGATAATTTATTCGGTTCCTCGACCACTGGAGTATAGGATAGATAATTTATTCGGTTCCCCGATCACTGGGGTATAGGATGGATAATTTATTCGGTTCCCTGATCACTGGAGTATAGGATGGATAATTGTTTCGGTTCCCCAATCACTGGAGTATAGGATGAATAATTTATTCGGTTCCCCGATCACTGGAGTATAGGACTGACTTCATTGTACTCGGGTTACCTCATATATACTCCCGTTTCTCTCAATGAGGTGGCACCCGCCTGTAGAGAGTACACTCAACACGTTAACTCTGTAACATCAATCAAGTACAGAATTGTGTATACGATCATGCTTCTCCACAATTCTCTGTCTTTTGTGTTGTTGGTAAGTTCAATTGGTAACTTCTTTTTATAGCACAATGACAACCCATCCAGAAATTTCTTTCTTTGTCTTCCTCTGCCTCATTATCTTTCCGTTGGTTACTAAATGGTCACTTTATCATCATCATCATCAAGTGCCGTCCCCCCATCGAATGTTGGCTGCAGCAGACCTCCAACATCCCCTGTCTCTTATTTTGGTTGTGTACTCTGCTAGACCTGTCCATCTTGTGATATTTCTCTCCCACTTGTCTGTCTCTAGTTGTCTCTAGAATTTGTGGTTTTACTCCAGCATCTCTGAGAACTTCTACATTAGTTTTCGTGGCTGTCCATGGAATTTTCATCGTTTTATTAAAAGCCACATCTCATTTGCCTCCGTACCTTCAACCAATAATAATCTCCAAACAAATTCACTTTGTAAACAAAACGTTGCGAGCTGGATTCAAAACTGGGCCCTCTTAAGCACAAAGCGAACGGCTTAACCACAACATCAGGGAGACATACCGGTAAGTTAATCGTGTTGACTTTATGTAGTCCATTTATACTCTTTCAAGATACACAGAAATAGGTATCAGTATTACCAACAGGTATACACAAAACAAAACTAGCAACGAGACAGCGACAGACGACGTTTCAACTAAAAATCCTTTATCAGAACGAAAGACAATACACAAGCGACATACTTTACATAAAAACGTTGCTAGATCGTTTTCTTGAAAATATTTTTGATAAATTGAGAATTTTCGCATGAATTCTTAGAACTTGCTCCAGTTTAAGAGATTAGTTTTTGGGATAGAGAAACGTAGATGGGAAATAATGGTTTTTATTTTCTTCATGTTATATTGAAAATATTTAATCCTCTCGGAAAAATTTAACATTTAGAAGCAAGTGTTTGAACATTTCCTTTCAAGTTCTCGCTTAAAAGCAAATTTCTTGTTTTCCCTTTCACACAAGGTAAATGTTGATGTAAACTTATTTCATACAATCCATGCATACATTGGCATTTCTGAAATAATTGGTTGGTTAAGATCCCTGCGGACTCTAGATTCATGTCCTTTGACACAAATACAGTCTTGTGATATCTTAGTATTTGTGGAATGTTCTTGTCTTCTGCGTTAATATGCATGGTCATGCTAGATTGTAAATCCTGGATGTCTTCATTATGTCAGAATGGCTTTCACATTGCTTTTGCCTCATTTGTTTCCTCTGGTCAAGTCGATGTCCGATATATTCAGTATGCCTGAAGTAGGGATGTATACTTCCAGTTCGAATGAACATTTGTTTGTGTATGAGATGCTTATTCAGTAGAAGTGCTCCCGAAATCTGCATTTTCTTATTCAAAATAGCGTAATCTGCTGCTGCCGTGGAATTGGGTGGGGGGGGGGGGGGTCGTGGGCTTCGGGTTTGTCTTTCACATCCGTGAGCTGTTGTTGTGTTCCTTATAATCAATAAAAGGTAATACTGCTGTAAAACTAAATAACAATAGTACTTACGTAGAACACATGTTTTTAGAAGTTTCACTTGATGATAACTGACAGACTATCATTAAGGAGCTATAGTGTGTAAACACGGAGCTATAGGGTGTAAACACGAAACAATACAAATAACATTACACATTTTCAACATTGAAAACATCATTTGTGTATTGTTATTTGTATTTTACCAGTTATCATCAAGTGAAACTTCTAAAACATGTGTTCTACGTAAGTACTATTGTGTTGCTTATAGAGCGTTAGTTTATGTGATCTTGGAGAAAGGAACAATAAGCACTGTTCTAATACTATCCAGTGATGAATATTTGAAAATGTGAGTGGTCTACATTTTCTTACGGACGTGTGCGGGCAGAGTAGTATTTAATGAATGTATTTTAGTCGTAATCTCTTAATGTGATTGTTCAGCTGTCAGTATTCGGTGCAAAGGATGACGACATTGGAACAGAGTGTTGTTTACTGAACAATCACCTTTTGACGACATTGGAACAGAGTGTTGTTTACTGAACAATCACCTTTTGACGACATTGGAACAGAGTGTTGTTTACTGAACAATCATCTTTTGACGACATTGGAACAGAGTGTTGTTTACTGAACAATCATCTTTTGACGACATTGGAACAGATTGTTGTTTACTGAACAATCACCTTTTGACGACATTGGAACAGAATGTTGTTTACTGAACAATCATCTTTTGACGACATTGGAACAGAATGTTGTTTACTGAACAATCACCTTTTGACGACATCGGAACAGAATGTTGTTTACTGAACAATCACCTTTTGACGACATCGGAACAGAGTGTTGTTTACTGAACAATCACCTTTTGACGACATTGGAACAGAATGGTGTTTACTGAACATTCATCTTTTGACGACATTGGAACAGAATGTTGTTTACTGAACAATCATCTTTTGACGACATTGGAACAGAATGGTGTTTACTGAACAATCACCTTTTGACGACATTGGAACAGAATGTTGTTTACTGAAAATTCACCTTTTGACGACATCGGAACAGAATGTTGTTTACTGAACAATCATCTTTTGACGACATCGGAACAGAATGTTGTTTACTGAACAATCACCTTTATATTAAATCCATAATGATTTTATGGTGGAAATTCATTATGAAAAAAGAGTAACCAATGAACTTGACACTACCGCATTTCCCATGGTAATGGTGATACACCGCATGTGCCTCAGCTAACAGGGCTGATTGTATAATGTAATAGATAATCTATCAAAAGAATCCACAACCAATAACTGCATGGGACACTGTTCTTACTCTTAAATAGCTGATGGAATGACAAACATATCACTTATGGGAATGCCTCTTGTGCAGTGATGTTGATTTCTAATCAAGAACAAGCCTATCTATACATTGTATCCTTATTCTATGTTTTGGGTTGCACTTGTCTATAGCCTGAAGTCTTTATATATAATGTTTACATGTTTTCATATAATCTGCTCATTTAGAAGTACGTAAATGTATATAACATTAACAATCAACCTGTCTTACATTCTTTCACTGGCAGAATTTCTAAAATTATCCAGACTCCCTTTATCTTTTTGAATCTTTCGGAATTCATTATTACTATTTCAATGGTCGTGTGTGTTCCAACCAGAATAAATTGTATGACTCCAGCTGTCTCAGATACACCTGAAATGTTGACTTTCATTATTTCAATTTCATTCACACTATCCAGTTTTCTCGCGTGAGCATTTTCTCTGACATTCCATGTTCCTAATAACCAATTTCACGTGTAGCACATGATAATTCCAACATGACGAGATAGTTCTTAGAAACAAGCTGGCAGGACAACAAGCTAGCAGGACGAGGTATGATATGTGACTGTATTCACCAATCCGTTGATTATTCTCTCAAAGTGTAATAAAGTAATATTTTATTATTGATTTCTTCCTCTTCTTCTGTGTTCACTTTCTGATAATCACCACGTAAGTTCGAGATTTACGCGGGGGGGGGGGGGAGAAGGGGGAGTTAAATGCTTTGTACTGCAAGTTCTACAGCAGGGCTTTTGCTATTAGCACTTTGGTTGGTCCAGCATATCTGAGGCCCGGACGTCCGAGGCTAGCACACCCGTTTTCGTCATGCCTTTAATTCAGGTAGTGGGCTTCTCTTGCCTGTGAAGCCTTCACCTTCATATCTGTCGCCAGGCGGCAAATGTGTATAGACTCTACGCCGTGACGGTTTATCACCCACTGTGTCCTTGAACATTTCAGGTCAAAATATTTCCTGGGTGGCAGTCTGTGGAGACGGTAGTCATGGATTTAGGCTTGGGTCGACTACGCCTATCTCGCATGAGTGTTCGCTACCAGTGAACTCGTCTCGCGTAAGTAGACGTATTGTGCATGTGTTCATCGGCTATTGAACCTTTTGTCTCCGCAAGCATATTTTCCGTAATAGGAAAGAATCGACGGTAGAGTTTGGTCCGGGTTCGTTCGCCCTCTTGCCGAGATTCACCGACATCGTTAACCCCTCGTCCAAGTATGAGTCTACACATTTTTGAGGAGCTCCAAAGTCTGGAAGCTTGTTCTCGAGCTGAACAAAACTCCGCAAGCATGATTCCGCTATAGGAAATCATCATCGGTAGAGTTAGGTCTGGCCTGTTAGGAAACACCAGGGACTTGAAGTACGTTCTCGAACTGAACAGCGCTTTAGTTCCGGTTTCCTTTAAACGTTTTCCCTTTCCGTTTGCACGTAGCGCTGCCCTCTGGCGCTGTGATGAACTCTCATTGCATGTCTTTTGGACTCACTGTTCACCGTGGCATCTGCCCATTTCGAGTCAATTACATTGGCCGCCCCTCCAATGCTCGAGCCGGATTGAGATGCTTCACTGTGTTCGACTGTGACTTTGTAAGTGTTGGCACAGAGGTGTCGGAGATATTCCTTGTCTAGTGCAGTCAATTCTCATGTCATTGACAGCCTCCACATTCCCGTAGACGATCTCAAAAGTGTTAGAAGCAGCACGAGCCGCATACTTCTATTTCCAGGGTGCACCACGAGGAGGTACTTTTGGGACCTTGGTTATCTGCTAACCCCGGGTCCACCGAGAGCAATGCAGTACAATTTACATCCCTTCTTATTGATGACCGACGACATACATCATATTCATATATCACAGTCTGCTTCGTCATGACCATCAGCGGTATAGAAGACCTCTGCACATAATTAATTAGGACTTCATTCTCGTAATGTATTTTTATTATTGATTTGTTTCCGTTGGTAGCACTTTATGTGCTTGAAGTCGCCTTGGATATTTTTGGCATGCGACTCCACGTATATAGATATTTACCATCGGAATGCACAGCAATAATTTGTGAAAATGTAACGAATGAAAGCATAATTAGTTATATGCAGAGGTCGTCTATTGCAGGCGGTCATGGCGTCGGTGTATGTCTAAGTGTACGCATGCTCATTGCTCCCCTGGCTGACTGTTTACAAAGGCTCTCACTCTACAATACATGTGTCAAGTCCTAGTGATAAACTAAATACCGAGTTCCTTAAATCGCTCTAGAGATGTCTCATACATAGTTCTTCCAGTCGTTGTAAAGATGTGTCATACATAGTTCTTCCAGTCGTTGTAAAGATGGTGTCATACATAGTTCTTCCAATCATTGTAAGATGTCATAAATAGTTCTTCAGGTCGTTGTAAAGATGGTGTCATACATAGTTCTTCCAATCGTTGTAAGATGTCATAAATAGTTCTTCAGGTTGTTTTAAGATGTGTCATAAATAGTTCTTCCAATCGTTGTAAGATGTCATAAATAGTTCTTCAGGTCGTTGTAAGATTTGTCATAAATAGTTCTTCCAATAGCTGTATAGATGTTTCATACAGAGTTCATCCAATCGATGTAGAGATGTGTCATACATAGTTCTTTCAATCGCTGTAGAGATGTGTCGTACATAGTTCTTCCAATCGATGTAGAGATGTGTCATACATAGTTCTTCCAATCGCTGTAGAGATGTGTCATACAGAGCTCTTCCAATCGCTGTAGAGATGTGTCATACATAGTTCTTCCAATCGCTGTAGAGATGTCATACATAGTTCTTCCAATCGATGTAGAGATGTGTCATACATAGTTCTTTCAATCGGTGTAGAGATGTGTCGTACATAGTTCTTCCAATCGATGTAGAGATGTATCATACATAGTTCTTCCAATCGCTGTAGAGATGTGTCACACATATATCTTCCAATCGCTGTAGAGATGTGTCATACATAGTTCTTCCAATCGCTGTAGAGATGTGTCATACATAGTTCTTCCAATCGCTGTAGAGATGTGTCATACATAGTTCTTCCAATCGCTGTAGAGATGTGTCATACATAGCTCTTCCAATCGCTGTAGAGATGTGTCATGCATAGTTCTTTCAATCGATGTAGAGATGTATCATACATAGTTCTTCCAGTCGCTGTAGAGATGTGTCATACATAGTTCTTCCAGTCGTTGTGAAGATGTGTCATACCTAGTTCTTCCAGTCGCTGTAAAGATGTGTCATACATAGTTCTTCCAATCGCTGTAAAGATGTGTCATACATAGTTCTTCCAATCGCTGTAGAGATGTGTCATACATAGTTCTTCCAATCGCTGTAGAGATGTGTCATACATAGTTCTTCCAATCGCTGTAGAGATGTGCCATACATAGTTCTTCCAGTCGTTGTAAAGATGTGTCATACATAGTTCTTCTAGTCGCTGTGAAGATGTGTCAGAAATCTTCATGTTCTTATCCAATATGTCCGTACTTAAGAACTGTCCATAAATAAACGTCAACAATGTGTTGATTATTTTGTCATCCTACACTCCCTCACTTTGTCAACAACGGTCATGAATTATGTCATCCCCACCCCTTCTTCATTATGTCACAACTAGTATTCCCCCTATCCCACCTGGAAAAAAAATTCTAGCATATTTTCTACAAGGTGTTGCAGATTACAGTATTCTATATTGTAGCTTGTTACCAATGTGTTATACTTGTATCTGTAACATCGTGTGCGACTGTATTGATCAGCTAATACGTACTTCTTGCATAAATGACAAATATTCCATGTTTTGCTCTGTCCTCTGTGTCTTGCTATACTTGTGGATTCTTTTCTTCCGTCAAATATATTTAACACAGACACGTGCAGCGTTTTATTCAGTGACTATCTGACCTACTCCCTTGTACATTTACCTTTCTATTTCATTTCTTCTATTTTCTCATTGTTTATTTCTTCCTTCTGGTCGCGTCTATGGAAAAATAATTTTATGAACTTGTTGATCTTGAAGCTGGTGCACGTGTAAGCTGATAGGATTAACAAACTGCTTGGCGTGCAATGTGGCAAGAGAGAAGAATGTGCATATCCACACATTAAGATATTCGTGCATGTGCTAGTACATAAGTACATGTTTCAGCTACTTATAGATGTATATAGTGGACACTCACAAACAGACATACATGATCTAAAACACAGACCAAGTATATATATATATGGTCTCCAGACTGGAACCATATTGGTAGTACCATTTGAGAATTGGTCATATGTAATGGCAGTCTCTGAAGCAGTTTGTGCAGAGTTGGGTTTTCACTACACACCCAATCATGGGCGCGAATTATGTGGATAATGAACTGCTACAAGTTGGGAACTTGCTGGTTAGATCTAAAGAATCATAATAAAGATCAGGCAAATAAAATACTTTGGACACATTAAAAGACATGACACCCTATTGAAGACCTTACTTGAGGGTAAAGTCAAAGGGAAGCGAGCAAGAGGTAGGCAGAGATACAAGTGGGAGAGTAACATTACACGATGGACAGGTTACAGTCTAGCAGAGTGCATCACCAAGACAAGAGACAGGAGATGTTGGAGATACGTTGCAGCCAACCTTCGTTGCGGAGACGGCACTTGATGATGATGATGATGATGAATAGTTGGCACCTGCATTGTTACAGTGGTTTCCAGAAGAATAGTCGACTTGACTTCCATCTACCTTCGAGACTTCACTCCGGATTTATGTTTGGGTTTACTTCCACTGCCTTTTTCTTTCAAAGATATTCATAAGCAATGGAATCAGTGTCCCTCTAGAAATAGGGATATTTGTCACTATCCCAAATAACTGCGTGCGATTTGTTCCTACTTCCTATGTGCAGTGGGGTGATTTCTCAGAGCTTTCTTTCTTATGCCTAGGAGACTTCAGCTTAATACAATGCCTTTTGAAGGAACCTTCTATTTGGAAGTCAATGTTACGAAAGGAATTGGTATATTCCCTAGGTTACCCACTGTGCATTTTTCTCAGACGTGACGCTTCGCAGCCAGCGAACTATTCCCCGTGTGGGAAGACTCCATTTTCCCCCTATTCAACTACGTTCCAGACCAAAGTTCTTCTGTATGAGCCATGTTGGGGACTAGCGACAGCTGAATTAGACTAGAGTAGCTAACATCTTCCAATCCATAAGACATATCAGGTACTCACATTCAGGACTCTACCGAGACAGTCAGCAGTAGAAAACATATGTATATGACTTCATTTGCTGTGTTTATATTATTGTCGTGCTTTTCGTTGGTCTCTTGCAAGGTCTACCAACGAAATGGACGAAATAATCAAAATCAGCCTTTCAGGCCATGTTTATATTTTCCGTACACGTCTGTATACTGGATACATGTCATAGTATATGGCACCTTATTAGTCATGTTATCACAATATATACAATCTAGCACACCGTATTTGCCCTGTCATCATAATCTAAGACAGACCAACACACCTGATTAGTCATGTTGTCACTATATAATACAATCTAGCACACATATTTATTAGTCATGTTGTCACTATATAATACAATCTAGCACACATATTTATTAGTCATGTTGTCACTATATAATACAATCTAGCACACATATTTATTAGTCATGTTATCACTATATAAAACAGTCTAGCACACCTTACTTGTCATGTCATCACAATTTAAAACAATCCAACACAGGTTACTTGTCATGTTATCACCATATAAAACAATCTAGTACACCTAATTAGTCATGTCAGAACAATTTAAGGTAATCTAACACAATTATTAGTCATGTCAGAACAATTTAAGGTAATCTAACACAATTATTAGTCATGTCAGAACAATTTAAGGTAATCTAACACAATTATTAGTCATGTCAGAACAATGTAAAACAATATCATAATCATCATCAGCTAACATATCCAGAACAGGACGTAGCATTTCATCACAGCCTTTCGAAAGGAAACTTCTGTCTATCTTGAGCCAGTCTTCCTGCGTCTGCTATTGTCATGTTCAGGTGGTCTTTGATGCGTCCATCTTCTAGGTCTTCCTCTTGTTCGTTTACCTGGCATCATCCCCTCCGTTATGTTTTTCTCTAGGATGTCTTGGCGTTTGATATGGCTAAAATATTGTAGTTTCCTGGGAAAAGCCATACTGTTTAGCCAGTTCATTTTCACATTCATTTTTCTCAGCATCACTACATTGGTGATCTTTATGGTCCATGGTATTCTAAGGATTTTCCTGTAACATTTTGTTTCAAATGCTGCTATTTTATAAGACAATCCGACACTCCTAATTAGTCATATCATCACAATATAAGACAATCCAACACATTTAATTAGTCATATCATCACAATATAAGACAATCCAACACATCTAATTAGTCATATCATCACAATATAAGACAATCCATCACATCTAATTAGTCATATCATCACAATATAAGACAATCCAACACATCTAATTAGTCATATAATCACAATATAAGACAATCCAACACATCTAATTAGTCATATCATCACAATATAAGACAATCCAACACATTTAATTAGTCATATCATCACAATATAAGACAATCCAACACATCTAATTAGTCATATCATCACAATATAAGACAATCCATCACATCTAATTAGTCATATCATCACAATATAAGACAATCCAACACATCTAATTAGTCATATAATCACAATATAAGACAATCCAACACATCTAATTAGTCATATCATCACAATATAAGACAATCCAACACATTTGATTAGTCATATCATCACAATATAAGACAATCCAACACATCTAATTAGTCATATAATCACAATATAAGACAATCCAACACATCTAATTAGTCATATCATCACAATATAAGACAATCCAACACATTTGATTAGTCATATCATCACAATATAAGACAATCCAACACATCTAATTAGTCATATCATCACAATATAATACAATCCAACACACATCTAATTAGTCATGCCATTGCAATAAGTAGTTGGAACAGAAGATTCCAGTTGGTGAACATGTGGATTCATTTTCTTTTTCTGAATATTTTATGTAAACTTCAGCACCTCTATTCTTCACTGCTCTTGTTGCTGATACATCAGTATATACTTGCATCCATGCTTCTTTGGAATACATATATTAAAATATGTTGTATACTAATCATACTGTTGTTTTATTTTGGCGAGTATTTTGCTTTCCCATAGTGCAGTTGTTGTGTATGGTGGTTCTGATAGTGAGATTTTGATATTGCTTCCACGGAAGTGGGAAAAGTGTTGATGTTATTTCCTTTTTTTATTTCTGACACTTCTTCCTTATATTATACAATTATCTGTTTAGATTTTTGAATTGATAAATAAAACTGCTTCTCTTCAGTCCTCCATTTGCTATGTCGTCGAATCTGGTCTTCATTGGGTGTGATGGCATGCACTTGTACTCTTCTGGTCTTCATTGTGTGTGATGTCATGCACTTGTACTCTTCTGGTCTTCATTGGGTGTGATGGCATGCACTTGTACTCTTCTGGTCTTCATTTGGTGTGATGGCATGCACTTGTACTCGTCTGGTCTTCATTGGGTGTGATGGCATGCACTTGTACTCTTCTGGTCTTCATTTGGTGTGATGGCATGCACTTGTACTCTTCTGGTCTTCATTGGGTGTGATGGCATGCACTTGTACCCTTCTGGTCATCATTGGATGTGATGGCATGCTCTTGTACTCTTCTGGTCATCATTAGATGTGATGGCATGCACTTGTTCTCGTCTGGTCTTCATTGGATGTGATGGCATGCACTTATACTCGTCTGGTCTTCATTGGATGTGATAGCATACACTTGTACTCTTCTGGTCATCATTGGATGTGATGGAATGCACTTGTACTCTTCTGGTCATCATTGGATGTGATGGAATGCACTTGTACTCTTCTTGTCATCATTGGATGTGATGGAATGCGCTTGTACTCGTCTGGTCTTCATTGGATGTGATGGAATGCACTTGTACTCTTCTTGTCATCATTGGATGTGATGGAAAGCGCTTGTACTCGTCTGGTCATCATTGGATGTGATGGAATGCGCTTGTACTCGTCTGGTCATCATTGGATGTGATGGAATGCGCTTCTACTTTTCAACATGGATCATGGTCTTAGTGTCGTACATGTATTTCAAGGAGGGGGGAGGAGGAATGATACCTATATTTTGTTCCATTTCATTTATGAGAGAGGTCTTCATGACACCTGCGGTACGGCGCAGTGCTGGATTCTGTACTTTGTCCAGAGTTTGTAGATAGGGAATGACTGCTGAAGTTTATGTTGTTGGTCCGTATTCTTGTACTGGTCTACTTGCACCTGTATATATCTTTTTTAGGCTGCAGATCCCCCCACACCAGCATGTTACTTCCAATTTCCAAAGGATGGCAAGTTTCTTTTTTGCCTTTGCCTCTACTTTCTAAATGTCAGTCTCTTATTTAGTATGGTGCCCAAGTACATCAGTTTCTCATTGTTTTATCTCTACTGCTTTGTCCTTATTTGAGAGCATGAAGAGTATTGTTGAGGACTTTTTAGCATTGATCTTTATCATCCATTCTCTGCCATGCTGCTATGTTGTCTGCTGCCTTTTGTATTTTCGTGTTGGCGATCTTTTGATGTTCTACACACGAGACCACCAGGTCATCAGCATACATAGCAGTTTTAACAGCATACATAGTAATTTATCATTATTTGCTATTTACTTCGAAAATATAAAATGACTAGAAAAAGTAAAATGTATAATTGGGGAGGGGGAGGGTACATTACGTTATGTGTGTCCTGCACAGTGGGCGGTGGTCCAAAAAAGTTTGGGAACCTGTGGTCTTATTAAGTACGAAAAAAGAGGCTAAAAACAACTGCAGTCTATGTATTGTCCCCGCTACTATATCAGTAGAATCGGATTGTTGAAGGATATGCGTAATTATGTAGACTCTCGACTGTTTGAAATGTATTGCACCAGTTAGTGATGGATACAGGCTTTTGGCGCTGCATTGTGATATATCACACTAGTAGTAATATATTTATAGACTCCTGCCACTGCTCTGTGATTTATTACACTAGTAGTAATATTAATGGATTTAGACCCATGTCACTGCTCAACAAATGCTACGAGTTGATATAGCTGCTCTCAAAGAAACTGGACTCCCATATAGTGGTTACAATCAAGGAGAAGTATTACATTATACACCTTTTGGAAAGGCTTAGGTGAGGCTCAACCACGAATGCGTGGAGTTGGGCTGGCTATAAGCAACACTTATCTCCATAAGCACAGTTTTAGTTTTATCATAGCATATTGCACCTGTTTCTCTACAACAGGCGGAATTTTTTCATACCATCAGCGCTCATGCGCTAACACTGACAGCCTCAGCCAATGATAAAAGATGCGTTCTATGAAAACTTACAGATTGTTGTAGAATCTCACATAAAGACCAGCTTGTCATACTTGGAGTCTTAAACACTCTTGTGGGTTCAAACCACCGATCAAGGACAGTCTGCCTTGGGGAACATGGCATTGGCAAAAGCATTTAAAATGGACAGCGTAATGCAGTTTTGTTCACAAAATTATTTGTTCATCACAAACACGTTTTATAAAGTCAAAAATGCAAAAATAAGGTATGATGACGTCACGCGAGATCTGGACACTGGCATCAAATTACCATTGCTCTAGTTCGTAGATATAATTTAAATACAGTAAGAAACATACACGCGCACATCACTTTGTCGATTGTGGCGCATTGATCACACACTGCTCATTACCAAGATAAAGACTTTCGTCTAGAAATTGTATCAAAATAACCACACGTCACCGATAAATTTAGCAACACTAAGATTACATGACAATAAATAATTTTTTCAATATAATTTTACACACTCCTTAAAGAAAGAAGTCATAAGTAATGTTTGTGACTCATAGAACAAGTTAAAATCAAATATTCATGACAGTGCCATCACTGCTTTCGGGTGAAAGGAGTCTGCAATGATTAAGCTGAAGCAAACTCAACAACTTTACTGCTGTTAATAGAGAGAAAGAAAAAGACACAATAAAACCTACTAGCACAAATAAACTAAATTAATGCAGAGCACAAAGGATAGCCTAAATCTTATAATATTTTAGGTACAAAGAGGCTTTGCGCGAACATCCAGGAGTCAGAAGATGCGTGATACAGAGTCTAGAAGATGCGCAAATGATTACTGGAGCAATCTTTGCAGTTCTATTCAGCATGCAGCTGATAGGGAGGATACAAAATCTATGTACGCTTGAAAGTGGCAATGGGCCCAAATATCTCAGCTAGAAAAACAGCTAGACAGGTAGAGTACTACTCTAAACTATAGTATGTAGATACTTAGCTGACACAACTCGGGATAAGGGCATTCCCAAACACGCCAAAATGACTGCGCTTGATGACGAACCAGCAGAGAAAGCACTACGTGAAGCCATTAACAGTCTTTCAAGCTGTAAAACATCAGGCAAAGACAACATTCCTGGATAAGTTATCAAAGAAAATCTAAAAGTCCCATATGTATGAACTGTTACTTCAGTGCTGGAGAAAGGATAAAATGCCTCATGACATGCGAGATTAAAAAATTGGTACTCTATATAAGAAAAAAGGCCACAAGTTTGAGTGTAATAGTTATAGAGGAATATAATTATTAAGTGTGGTTGGAAAAGTGTTTGCGCGAGTAATTTTGCGAATTACGAAATTCCTCCCACATCCCCATTAACCGTCTACCTTTAGGAAAAAACAGAACTTCATAATCAACATTATGGGAAATAAAAACCTGGAAACAAGGCAGCAAATCTACTCCGTTGTAGTTTACATTGAATTCTGAACGGTCCAGATGCATAATTGACTACGACTGAAATTGAATCAGTTACATTGTACTTTCAAGTCTCGTTCTGTACTTGTCAGTCACAGCCCCTGTGTGTATGTATGTAGAGATCGATGACCCTCTGCAACACTTTCTTTAAGCATATGAATAGTATTTTATGCTTGGTAATAGTGAGTTTAAGGGTCTAATGTATCCAGTGTCCACAGGCCACCTGTCAACCTTACTGCTCTATTCCAAAGATAGATGGGAACTGGTCCCAACATGTGAAACCGATTGTGCATGCAATATATTGTTAATGCTTTTGCTACAGGCTAAATACCTTTAGTCCGAAACATCGGCGTTCGCTATTTATGTATTTTGTACTATTGCCATGTCTGGTTTATCCACTGTTACACAAGTTGTAAACAGACATGAATATAACCACCCACACACACGTACATTAAGACATACATTGCACACACACACACACACACAGAAACACCAACATATGCATGCATAAATATCCACGGATACAGGTAGGAATACTCGCTTTCAATTACATAAAAATGTACAGGTATAAGCAGGTAGACGCACGTAAATCGCTATCAGGCATACAGAAGCATCGTCAGAGTCGTCGCTTACACAGATACAAGCACACAGACGGAAATATTAATTCACATTCTGAAAAGTCACAGACAAAGATACTGTTATTCGCAAACCGTTGTGCGCGCGGTGATAAATGAAATGTGATCACGTGTGTGTGTGTATATATATATATACATACATATATATACATACATACATACACACGCCCTCACGCACACGCTAAAGTATACACACGTTGCAAGTTGGAACTGCACTCCTTAAAACGGTAACCCCTGCACGTAAATATCAAATACTTGTATGTGCTTTGGTGTGACGTCTGCTGTTTGTTAGTCTCCAAGACAAACTGGTTTACAAAGAGTAAATGAAGACATGGTGCCAAAAAGGATTGATTGGCACTTGACCAAACAAAGAAAACACGAGGTATTTAAAAACAACCCCGTGTTTGAAACATGGAGGTTTCGATAGTGGTTGTAGTTGGTGATGGTTAAGAGCTCCCGTCCACTGAAAGCAACTGTAAGGGGCTGTCGCCGTAAGTTACGTCAATAATGTTTTGCCATTTTCACTCTACCCCCCACCCTCATTTTCACTGCTGTCACGATTTCATGGACGCTCCTGTTACATTGTATCAAAAATGTTTCCCCACAAACAAAAAAATTATCAGGAAAAAACGCGATAAAAATATATATTTTGTTTCATATTTTTTGCGGGGACAAACATCCAATTGTTTTCAATTTAAGTGGTGTAGAAAAAAACGGGATTGTTGACGTCCACATTTGTCAACACGTCCCCTTCCCCCGTCTACCTCCTTTATGAACAACTGTCAAAACATGTTCATACCTACCCCTTAACATTGTTTATGTAATTTATGCACAGCTCTTCAGCGACTACACGAACACGTAATCACTAGCGTACATGACGATCCTAGCGCAAAGGGTGGTAAAACAGTGCTGCTCAATCATCTAGTAATGACAAGAAGTCGGGCCGAAGAATATATATCTTAACAATTATTATACTCATGTGGTTGCGTTTGTGGGTCTCACCAATGACCCACTAGAAAACCCACATATGCAACAGAAAACCTTAGTAGATGACATGCCGGTATATTGAGGTTATCTTCTTATAGAAGCTTCATGGCATGTCATCTATACAATTATGCTTTTATTTTGTTGTTGAAATGTGTATGCACCCTCTGTTGTTGGGAGGGAGCCAGAGATGTACTGTGCAGCACTGGGGAGGAGGAAACTGACAGCACTGTTTTTTTCTTATGGCTGAGACCCATCATAGAGGCACAGTGACTCAGGACGTGACAATCCTTTTGACTTGAACATTTGTTTTAATGTCTGAAGCAATATAGTAGTAACCAGTAGTCAATTGGTGGCGGGGAATTAGCACGGTGAACCCTATCTTGGCTAAAGTGGCTCGGAGCAGTGCATAGGATGAAACTTACCTTTCTGGAGGTGTGATAATTATTCTCTGGCTCTTGCCCGGGGTGGGCCGAAAGTCCATAGACTTCTCAGCAATATAATGCTATTTTAATGGCATTGAGTCATGGGTCAAAGGGCATGAGCCCATGGACCGCTGGATCAGAAACCAACCAACCAATAATTACAATATATATATATATATATATATATATATATATATATATATATATATATATATATATATATATATATATATATATATATATATATATATATATATATATATATATATATATATATATATATATATATGTATAAGTAAAACAGCGGCGAATAAGATCAATGCCTTCGAGATGAAATGGCACAGAAAGATACTTTAATATCATGGAAGGAGAAACTCAGATATTGTAAACACATTGTAGATTCCAGAGTGTTGGTTACTAAACACAATAACAAAAAGAAAACTACACCTGTGTGGTCATATAAAGAGATACAACTGTTTAGAAAGTCAAATAATGGAGGGCAGACCAAGAAGACGATGGATTGACGACATTAAAGATAACATGAATACATCGTTGGAAAATGCAAGCCGCATCGCCCAAGACAGAGGGGGGTTCAGAGAGTTTATTGGGGAGACAACGTTGTGGAGAGAATACGTCACATGACACTATATACAATATATAATAATAATATGTATATATAAGCCTAATTAACATGTAAATGTAGCAAAGTCGTCGATTCAAATATACACCACAAAAAAAACATTCAAGGATTGTTGGAAAAAGAAAGAAAAAAACAATGTGTTTTGTTGTAAAAACAGGCCAATCCGTTTGTCAGACCAAGTCTTGGGTGTCCTGTGTTCTTGAGTCTTAAACAAATCAGCATTTTGTTCCAAACATTTGTGACGATTTATATATAAGTGCTATATAACTCCTATACTAACATATGAGTGCGAGTCTTGGACAATAAACAAACTCGAAAGTGGGAAATTAGAGGCAACAACAGAGATGTGGTTCTACAGAAGAATGCTGAGAATACCATGGATTGCCAGAAAAACTAATGTAGAGGTGTTGAAAGAGTCAAATGTGAAATGGACCTTAATCAACAATATAAGAAAAAGGCAATCTTCTTTTTTTGCCTTCATGAGACAGGCAGGTTTAGAGAACATAGTGACAACATGCAAAATTGAAGGCAACAGAGATAGAGGGCGACAACGTGAGAAAATATTAGTTTGACAACCTGGCACGGCAAGGAAATAACAACGACTTTGATACATAATACTGTGGACAGAGAGCTGTGGAGAGCCCTGACCGCCTACGATAGCCGGCATGGCATCTGATGATGATATTTATAGTCCTATTAAGGTCACGAGAAAGGTAACTTTCGGGTTACGATCGGAGGCTCACAATTTGGGTGTGTTAAATAGATTAGTATAGTATGTTTCTGTTGTGATGATTTAAAAATGTACAAGAGTATTGTTATTGTAAATATAAATTCAACTACCGGTAAAACTACGGCTTAAGTCTTCACTGTGCTATAAATAGCACACAATGTTTACATTTTTAAGTAGCTGACGTCACGGATTTCCGTATAACACTAATACAATTATTGAAATTAATGGATGCCGTTACGTCACATCTCCCGACACAAACGACATGAAACACACTTATAATTATAATTTTTATAACTAATTTATTGTTTCATTTATGACTGATCCTATCCCTTACCCCCACCCCTAATGTAAATACGAATGCGAAATTAATAGCCTTTTCAATTAATGTACCTTAATTTTAAATACAAATTCTACTAATCACACTGCAAAGGTTAGGTAATACCTCGAAACTAGAACAAAGGTCACAGGGAAGAAATTGTTGCGTAACAGGATGTGAGTCGAATCTACAATAAAATCAAGAAATATGTGACTAAGATTGCCATGAGATTCCAACATGAGGAACAGATGTATTCGACATTAACTGCTTACTTAACAAAAACCCAGTGTGGTTTGCCAAAAATCGTGTCCGTCCTTGATAAATGAATAAGTTTATTTTTTTCTATGAATTGTCATCCTGCATATCACTTCCATTACCACAATCTGGTATCATCATCATCAAGTGCCGTCTACGTAACGAAGGTTGGCTGTAACAGACCTCCAACATCCACTGTCTCTTGTTTTGGTGGTGCATTCTGCTAGACTGTAACTTGATCATCTTGTGATGTTACTCTCCCACTTTGTATCTCTGCCTACCTCTTGCTCGCTTCGCTTTGACTTTACCCTCAAGTAATGTCTTCAATAAGGTGTCATGTCTTTTAATGTGTCCAAAATATTTTATTTGCCTGATCTTTACTACTGATAGTAATTCTTACTTCATATTAAGTGTTTTAGAACATCTTTGTTCGTTTTCTTCTCTTTCCTCGATATTCTCCCTATTCTTCTATATACCCACATCTCAAAGGCATCAATTCTGTCTTCTAATTGACAATCCCATAAAGATTTTTGTAAAAAAACGTGTTTCAGAAATCATCTTTAATTATGACAATCTAAATATTTCTTAGAAATAATCTGTAAATATAACAATCTGAGTAGATGTTATTGGTATAATAGTGTATTCATCTATTGGGCCGTCGAGGTTTAAAATATCTTTCCAATCGTTGTAGAGATGTGTCATACATAGTTCTTCCAATCGTTGTAGAGAGCTGTCATACAGAGTTTTCTTCAATCGCTATAGAGAGCTGTCATACAGAGTTTTCTTCAATCGCTATAGAGAGCTGTCATACAGAGTTTTCTTCAGTCGCTATAGAGAGCTGTCATACAGAGTTTTCTTCAATCGCTATAGAGAGCTGTCATACAGAGTTCTCTTCAATCGCTATAGAGAGCTGTCATACAGAGTTTTCTTCAATCGCTATAGAGAGCTGTCATACAGAGTTTTCTTCAATCGCTATAGAGAGCTGTCATACAGAGTTTTCTTCAATCGCTATAGAGAGCTGTCATACAGAGTTTTCTTCAATCGCTATAGAGAGCTGTCATACAGAGTTTTCTTCAATCGCTATAGAGAGCTGTCATACAGAGTTTTCTTCAATCGCTATAGAGAGCTGTCATACAGAGTTTTCTTCAGTCGCTATAGAGAGCTGTCATACAGTTTTCTTCAATCGCTATAGAGAGCTGTCATACAGTTTTCTTCAATCGCTATAGAGAGCTGTCATACAGTTTTCTTCAATCGCTATAGAGAGCTGTCATACAGAGTTTTCTTCAATCGCTATAGAGAGATGTCATACAGTTTTCTTCAATCGCTATAGAGAGCTGTCATACAGAATTCTCTTCAATCGCTATAGAGAGCTGTCATACAGAGTTTTCTTCAATCGCTATAGAGAGCTGTCATACAGAGTTTTCTTCAATCGCTATAGAGAGCTGTCATACAGAGTTTTCTTCAATCGCTATAGAGAGCTGTCATACAGAGTTTTCTTCAATCGCTATAGAGAGCTGTCATACAGAGTTTTCTTCAATCGCTTTATAGAGCTGCCATACAGAGTTTTCTTCAATCGCTATAGAGAGCTGTCATACCGAGTTTTCTTCAATCGCTATAGAGAGATGTCATACAGTTTTCTTCAATCGCTATAGAGAGCTGTCATACAGAGTTCTCTTCAATCGCTATAGAGAGCTGTCATTCAGAGTTTTCTTCAATCGCTATAGAGAGCTGTCATACAGAGTTTTCTTCAATCGCTATAGAGAGCTGTCATACAGAGTTTTCTTCAATCGCTATAGAGAGCTGTCATACAGAGTTTTCTTCAATCGCTATAGCGAGCTGTCATAGAGAGTTTTCTTCAATCGCTATAGAGAGCTGTCATACAGAGTTTTCTTCAATCGCTATAGAGAGATGTCATACAGAGTTTTCTTCAATCGCTATAGAGAGCTGTCATACAGAGTTTTCTTCAATCGCTATAGAGAGATGTCATACAGAGTTCTCTTCAATCGCTATAGAGAGCTGTCATACAGAGTTTTCTTCAATCGCTATAGAGAGATGTCATACAGAGTTTTCTTCAATCGCTATAGAGAGATGTCATACAGTTTTCTTCAATCGCTATAGAGAGCTGTCATACAGTTTTCTTCAATCGCTATAGAGAGCTGTCATACAGAGTTTTCTTCAATCGCTATAGAGAGATGTCATACAGAGTTCTCTTCAATCGCTATAGAGAGCTGTCATACAGAGTTTTCTTCAATCGCTATAGAGAGCTGTCATACAGAGTTTTCTTCAATCGCTATAGAGAGCTGTCATACAGAGTTTTCTTCAATCGCTATAGAGAGCTGTCATACAGAGTTTTCTTCAATCGCTATAGAGAGCTGTCATACAGAGTTTTCTTCAATCGCTATAGAGATCTGTCATACAGAGTTTTCTTCAATCGCTATAGAGAGCTGTCATACAGAGTTTTCTTCAATCGCTATAGAGAGCTGTCATACAGAGTTTTCTTCAATCGCTATAGAGAGCTGTCATACAGAGTTTTCTTCAATCGCTATAGAGAGCTGTCATACAGAGTTTTCTTCAGTCGCTATAGAGAGCTGTCATACAGAGTTTTCTTCAATCGCTATAGAGAGCTGTCATACAGAGTTTTCTTTAGTCGCTATAGAGAGCTGTCATACAGTTTTCTTTAATCGCTATAGAGAGCTGCCATACAGTTTTCTTCAATCGCTATAGAGAGCTGTCATACAGTTTTCTTCAATCGCTATAGAGAGATGTCATACAGTTTTCTTCAATCGCTATAGAGAGCTGTCATACAGTTTTTTTCAATCGCTATAGAGAGATGTCATACAGTTTTCTTCAATCGCTATAGAGAGCTGTCATACAGTTTTCTTCAATCGCTATAGAGAGATGTCATACAGTTTTCTTCAATCGCTATAGAGAGCTGTCATACAGAGTTTTCTTCAATCGCTATAGAGAGATGTCATACAGAGTTTTCTTCAATCGCTATAGAGAGCTGTCATACAGAGTTTTCTTCAGTCGCTATAGAGAGCTGTCATACAGAGTTTTCTTCAATCGCTATAGAGAGCTGTCATACAGAGTTTTCTTCAATCGCTATAGAGAGATGTCATACAGAGTTTTCTTCAATCGCTATAGAGAGCTGTCATACAGAGTTTTCTTCAATCGCTATAGAGAGCTGTCATACAGAGTTTTCTTCAATCGCTATAGAGAGCTGTCATACAGAGTTTTCTTCAATCGCTATAGAGACGTGTGTACAAAAGTAATCTTATCTCTTGATATTCATCATTAGGAGCCATACTCTTTCCAGAACGTAACCTTCCCTATGGATCTCTTGAATTATCTGTTGTCTTCAGCAAGTTGTCCTGCCTCTTCCAGTGACATGCGCAGTCATTCCTGAATGTCTTTTGTCCAACGGCGTCGTGGGCGGCCTTTGACCGTGTTGCCTCCTATCATCCCTTCCGGTAATACTCTCTCCATGCCGTCGTGTCTCTTAATGTCACCGAAAAAACTAGCTTTATCTTTAATATGGTGTTCAGAAGCCAACCTTCCTGGACGTTAATTGTTCGTAACACGTCCTGGTTTTTCTTGTTTTTTTTTATGGTATTCTCAAAACTCTTCTATAGCACTTTAATTCAAATGATGTTATTCTCATGTCCGCTGTTTTATTTAGTGTCCATGCTTCACATTCATATGTCGCCACTGGAAACACACATGTTCGTAGTAAATACAATTAGCAGTTATAAAGCCCACCCCACCATAACCCACCTTTTCACTTCCCGAGAATATCAACACCTCACCACCGGTTGTTAGGTTAAGATGACCTTTTTCTGATGACCTAATACCGAGTTAACACTGGCTAATTCCAGTAACAATTATTCTCCACAACCATAGACAATTTCTTGGTATTATCTCTTGATATTATCTTCCCAATATTTAGCGTTCTCTTTTTCTTTTCCACCTGCAATAAATCTTTTTGTCTAGTTTTCAGCAGTGTCCTATTTTCTTATGGGATCAGTTATTGATCTTGTCATAGCTTTGTTTCATTCACAAACTATCTGCTCCGATGCCTTGGCCTCTCAGTCAACGATAAAGTATCCAGAAATCAGGATAGAATCAGGTTAGTTAGGGCAGCGCCACGTACAAGATAAATTATCCAGAAATCAGGATAGAATCAGGTTAGTTAGTGCAGCGCCACCAACAAGATAAATTATCCAGAAATCAGGATAGAATCAGGTTAGTTAGTGCAGCGCCACCAACAAGATAAATTATCCAGAAATCAGGATAGAATCAGGTTAGTTAGTGCAGCGCCACCAACAAGAAGAGTATAAGTGAAGAAATCTAACTCTAAATAAAAACACGTGTTTATGAAACGAATGAGGGCAATTCCTATACTGTGGTGTGTTGATTGTTCCTTCTGCCATGACAATGGCAACACTTGTCCACATCTGCCCCAAGATCAGGTATGGCCAACAAAATCTATGTTGGATTTCTTTGGTGTTATTCCCATTCGATGATATGGTGCGTCCAAGATAAGTTAATTATTTCGCGTTTAAGTTGTTGATCATCGATTAGAATAGAGTTATCTTTCTGTTTTTGCGATTGACATTACCTCAAATTTTTTCTGTGTTTATTTTCATGTTAAAGTCCCTATATGTTGTGTGGTGACTATTTATATGTTGTTGTAGTTGTTCTTTTGTTGCTGTTATCACATGATCGTCTGCAAAAAGAAGTTAGCTCAGAAGGTTGTGTAGATTGTCTTCTTCATTAGTGTTGGCAATTTTTTGTTATATGCAATCGATATATATGGTAAATAACATGGAATATGCTTCAGAACTAGCTGCAGTAAATATGAATAAAGATCCTTAGTCTTCGCCATTATTAAAGAGGTTTTTGAGGAACTTTCAGCTGATACCCTTTTAGAAGTGTTCTCATGGAAGCACTAAAATGAATCTTTTAAAGACCTTAAATGGTACAGATACCCAAAGAATGTTTTTGTTGGAAGTTGTAGGCTGCATATTACTGTTAATGATGCTGTAATTGTATACAACAATGGAGAAATGAGATAGCAGGATATTTTTTTTATAATTTAGGCTTGAACTTTGACAAATGTAGTGTTAAAGCTTTATGTGGAACTTGACAAAAAGGAAATAAAGGAGATTATAGGATTAAAGGAGAAATATAGGAAAAGCTATCTAAAACAGCATCTACGACCTACTAGCAATAACGGCAGATACTAAAGATGATTCATACAAAGTACATTGTTATATAACGTATAATGTTCCAGTTTTTCTTAATTCATTTATTAGGTGCAATGCCGGCTGGCGTAGGCCATCATGGCTCTCCACAGATCTCTATCTCCAGTATTACGTATCAAAATCGTTGTCGTTTCTCTGCTGTGCCAGGTTGTTAAACTGTCAAATATTTTCTAACGTTGTCGCCCTCTGTTCCCTTCAATCTTGCCTGTTGTGACTATGTTCTCCAAACCTCCTTGTCTCATGAAGTGGCCAAAAAATGATGTTTCTAATCAATCGTTTTCTAATATTATTAATGAAGCTCCGTTTCGCCTTTGACTCCTTCAAAACTTCCACATTATTTTTCCTGATTGTTCTCAAATTATACTGCATATACAATAACTGGCAATTTGAGCATATCTCAACTACTAAAAGTAATCAAGAAGTGTTCTACACACAGTGTTCTACACATAGTGCTAATTAAACTGTACTAACATAAATGACATATGTTAATAAATACCAAGACTATTGGGAAATATCTAAGCCACACCCCTTAAACATTGAGAAAATGTGTTGACAGGTATGTTACCATCAACATAAAATCAGTCAACACAACCAAAATCATCCTAATAAAGTATAATTATCATATATTAACAAATAAAACAACAAAATTTCACAATTCAAGTTTTCATAGCTTCAGATATCATGACCAAAAACAAAACAACAAAAAACTAGCACACAGAAATACTACAATATGCTCCATTTTTACTGTTGTGACACCAGATCCCGCATTTTCGAATTTACTTCGATATTTTCTGTTATTTTCATTCACTTTCTTTGTATGGTTGACTAGAAATATATATCTTTTAATAATTCTGTAGTTTTAATTGTGGAGTTAAACCTTCTCTTAATAAAGATGAGTCCAACGTTATGCAATAACAGAAGGCTATTCTCAGAGAAACCTGAATATTAACGCTGGAATTAATTAGTGTGTCATAGTATATAGAAATCTATTCGCGACATAATACCCTAGACTTGTTAACTTCTTGGCGGAGAAGTAACTTCTTCAGAACCAGAATGATTGTACTAAATAATGTGGCATAACGCCGACCACATACCTTTAGCACAGTCTTGGTCAACAGATAAAGTTGGTGCATAACATTGTATCCATAATACACTCAGTGGTGTAAAATTTGCATGCAGTTAGCATCAATTCTTCAGTTGTGACATGCAACATAAAGAATAATGTATATATGTTTGTTTTTCCTGATTTTGATATTCTGAAAAAAATGTCATTATTTAACAACACATACGGTACTTGTCCTAAATCGTCCCAAAACGCTAAAAATAATTTTAAAAAATTTCATTTAGTGATCTCAGCTGGTAAAGTCAAAGGAAAGCGAGCAAGAGGTAGACAGAGATATAAGTGGGAGAGTAACATCACAAGATGGACAGTTTACAGTCTAGCAGAGAGCACCACCCAAACAAGAGACAGGGAATGTTGGAGATCTGTTGCAGCCAACCTTTGTTGGGGAGATGGCACTTGATGATGATGATGATGAGGATCTCATCTGTTTTTCAGTATTTGTTGGATTAGAATTAGGGTGCATTACATGAAGACGATCTATTAGAACAGGTTGAGATCACTAAAGGAAAGGAATAATTAAATCTCGTACGTTGATGGATGATAAGTATCACAAATATATTATTGTTATTAGCATTATACTTTTTTTATTATTATACGATGTAATTCTAAATTAGCATGTGGATTTCTATTTCAGGACAAGCGGTATCATATTGTAGAGGAACTTTACAAAAATGAGAAGGAATATGTGGAGGCGCTTCGAACTTTAAAAGATGTAAGTAGATGTATGGTAATTAGAGTACAAGCTATCAGATGAGCATCAACCTTGTTACTACTCTCGAGATCTTTTGTTGTGTTTGTCACGATCCCCAAAAATTGCGAACGATTAGTTCTTGCTAGCTACGTGTGATCGGGCTGCTTCTCCAGAGCTTATTTTTAAAACGCAATGGTCTTCAAGTTGGGGTGGTTTGCAGTGCTTTGGGGAGAAACCTACTCGATGGGGTTTATCTCACGAGACTTGGTATTTTGCGAGGTCACCCACTGTGCGTCTGTCTTCGGACGAGATACTTCGCAGCCGATGAATCATTCCTCGTATGTGAAGATTTAATCAGTACCATATGTCTTTGGAAGGATGCCTTAATTGTTTATGTATGGTTGTGTTGGGTGACGGATGTCGAGTTAGACGTGGGGTACTTTGCCTTCGTTGACGAGGTTCTTTTCTCCAGCAGCTTTATAAAATGTAGAGTCTTCATCTTAACCTGTGCATTTCCATTGCAATAGCCTTATCCGCATGTGATGTTCTTCAAATTCAAGCGCAGTCTGTGTTTCTACTCTTCGACGTGTGCCGGTTCATGACTCGCTGTGCCCTTGCGACTCTACACCCAAATGTATCGTGTTTGACAACTGGTGCCATTCGAGTTAGACTTAGGCACATCTATCTCAGCCGAGGCACATCTATCTCAGCCGAGGCACATCTATCTCAGCCGAGGCACATCTATCTCAGCCGAGGCACATCTATCTCAGCCGAGGCACATCTATCTCAGCCGAGGTGCTTAGTTGCCTAAAAGTAAATCTCGTGTAAGAAAATTATTTCCTTGTCCACTGTGCCCTTGGAATTATGGGTTCACTTTTCTCTGTACGGCCGAGTTGAGTAAAGTTGTTCTTGGGTTACTTCGCCCTCGAAACTAGCTTGCTCCTGTAAGCACTGTCAACACGCCCAGAGTCTGAATCTCAACAATTGATAGGTCCACTTACTTGAACAGGTGTGATCTCCCATATTTGCTCAACGGTTTCCCTTGTGCAATTGGAGGGGGGGGGCTATTATTAAAAGCTATTTCATATCCAGTTGTGCCTGCGCTCGTTTAATATATCCAATACCTCAAACAAGGCTCTTGCTTTCTTTGGGGTCTGTTGCAGTGAGACGTTTCCTATCAGGTATATTGTGTTTGGATTTTGTGTGTTCTCAGCCATGAACAACACTTTAACTTGATTCGTACTGGTCGTTTGAAGCATGGTTGCCATCTTCACGTTTCCCGAACACAGCGCTGCCCTCCAGCGTCTATGAAACTGTTGACTACCACATGTTTTAATGTCCAGCGCTGGATGCCGTCAGATAAATGCTTCTTCCACCAGAAAAATTGCTTCATCCATCAGAAAATTGCTTCTTCCTACTCTTCACCAAGGCTAGATAAATCGAACACCTTAAATGGAACAAAATAGTAACTCATAAACATATGCATATATAACACATCAGCATCGGAGCAAAAATATTAGCCCATGGACCGCCGGATCAGCAATTAACCAACCCTCTAGCCTGTGTTGTCTGCTCTAAGGACGATTAAATTTTGTAACTAGAGTCGTTACAAAAGCAATAACGGGGGTTCTCGTATTGGGATATTGAGATTTGTCCACCCTTGTCATGACCTTTCATTTAGCTATCCAAGAATGAATTATTGTTCTTCAACAATGAAGCAGGGACTTTATTGGCTGAGAAGTGCCGGAGATATTAATTATCTGGTTACAATCAATTCTCATTCTGTATACAGCCTCAATAGATATGTGCTATCGGCCATATCATTGTCACTTTTGTGAGTTCTCGTCCATGAGCAACACTTTAGCCTGATTTTTCACGAATGCAGAAAGTGTTGGCCTTATGTAATACAAGAGCTATGGTACATACTATGATAAGTACTTATTAACTTTGGAGTGTAACATTGAGGAGGTTTTCCCCAAACAGCCAAAAATTCACTCGGCATATGCTTAGTTCTCAGCCTGGGATTCAGACTAAAAAAGAGTGTGATTGAGTGAAAGAGCAAACTGCTGTTGTTGATGCATACATTCGTTATGAATAAACATTTCATATTTAGGTGTTAAGAATGACACTCTTGGCAAGTGACATGTCGCCTCGCTGAGAGAGACATGGTACTTATGGGATAACTCAATACAATTAAGTCAATCATCTATGCCTTTTCAATCATTCAACATCCAGTCCTCCCTGGTCGATCTCCTTCGTTCGATCTCAGGTTTTAATACATTGCTGACGTCGATAACGGTAGTGGTCTGCACATCAAGCTCTCAATCGTGACTTCAATTTGTCATGAAAGGGGACAGAACATGGTCATGCATTTCATCGTTCACTATCACATTCTGGACAAGGCGACAACAGGTGTTCGGTTATCATGGTAGGTGGGTTAATGAGTTTGCTTCTCTTTTGGAGAGGCACGGCCCTTTCAACCAGCGGACACTGTCCAATAAGGTTATATCAGGACACACTACCATAAAATATTAGAGGTAACAAAGACCCAGTGTATCATGAGATATAATTATCTTAATTATGTTATCATAGTGCCGGCAATACAAGTTTATAGATCTGATGTGCGAACCTTGTATAAGTATTTGTGACATATGTGATGACGCAGAGTATCGTATTCTTTGTCAACAGATTACAGTGTCCATATTCTTTGGGGTTCCTTTCGGACCTCGATAACACGCTGGCGGTTAAATTATAACTGCCTCTTACTGTGACATTTACATTGATCTGAAAAATAAAAATATATACTAATTCTATACGAAATTGTGATACATGTACTGAGAAGCTCCATGCGTATGACACATCTGCTTAAACCGAAAGCTATTTGGAATGTGGTGCTGTTACAATTGATGACTAATGAGTTAATTTTTTGGTATGACATTCATATCTGAAATCTTTTTGTTGTTGTTGTTTGAATCATCATGTTATACATTATTATTTATCTGATATATTTAGATTTACTAAAGAAGAGGAATGAAACTTAATGTTGACGCTTTAAATAACAGCAGGGAAGATATTCTAACCCTCTCCCTCTCTGTAAAACAGACACAGCTCAAACAAATGTTTTTAAGTGCTACATATATGCTATAGTTAGTTATATGATGCAAACACAAGACAGATCAAGAAGTATTTAGAAGGCACAAGTCAGGCATTGAATAATGTATATATGATTGTTTTTCCTGATTTTGATATTCTGAAAAAAATGTCATTATTTAACAACACATACAGTACTTGCCATATATATATGTATGTTAAAAAGGAGAGAAGTTCAACATGGAAGACTTTTTTAAACTAAGGTAAGAAATAAATTCACTCAGACTACAAACCGTTTTCTTCTTATTTCACCTTTTATACATTTAATATGCAAGTCCACTGAAATCTGATGTGTTTGGTCATTGCCATAAATAAAACGGATACACAATACATTTCCGTTTTCTGGACTACATCTTGTTGAAAATGTAGTATGACCATTGTGGCCTGTAACAAGAGAGATTCGGTGGTGAGTTTGAGAACGAATTGAGTTGGGGAAGCGTAATAACGGACTAGTCTTAAGCCATACAATTATCATCATCATCATTAAGTGCCATCGCAACGAAGGTTGGCTGCAACGTATCTCCAACATCTCCTGTCTCTTGTCTTGGTGGTGCACTCTGCTAGACTGTAACCTGTCCATCGTGTGATGTTACTCTCCCACTTGTATCTCTGCCTACCTCTTGTTCGCTTCCCTTTGACTTTACCCTCAAGTAAGGTCTTCAATAAGATGCCATGTCTTTTAATGTGTCCAAAGTATTTTATTTGCCTGATCTTTATTTCTCTTAGTAATTCTTTCTTCATATTAAGTGTCTTCAGCACCTCTTTATTTGTTTTCTTCTCTTTATGATGTTCTCCCTATTCTTCTATATACCCACATCTCAAAGGCATCAATTTTTTCTTCTAATTGTTTATTTAGTGTCCATGTTTCTGAGCTATACATTAATATGGAATAGATGTAGCATTTTATAATTCTCATTTTTAACTTGTTTGTAATTTGTTTAGATATTTACAATTTCCTCATGCCATTGAAGGTACTTTTAGCCATTCCTATTCTCCGTTTAACTTCTGTTTCACATCTGCCATCATTTGTGACTATGTGTCCAAAATATTGATAATGTTTTACTTGTTGTAGTTTCTCTCCATTTATGTTTATGTCTAGCTCCTGTATTATAAAATTATACGTTATCTTAATGCAATTTTTAGCTATTCCTGTTCTCTTCTTTCAAATGCGAGACGAGGGCGACGTAATAATATATGGAAGAGGCAATATTTATTTTTTGGATGCATTATGCGACAGGGAGGCCTGAAGAACATAGTTACAACAGGCAAGTTGGACGAACAGAGAGATCGAGGATGACAGCATGGGAAAATATTAAAGCGTCGATAACGATCATGATTTTTTTTTTAAATATTGGAAATAGAGAGTTGTGGAGATCCATTATCACCTACGCCAGTTGACACGGCATGACACCTGATGCTGATGTTTATTCTCTTCTTAACGTTTATTTTACACATAACAACAAGACTACAGACACACGGACTTAAAGAACGAGTAATAGTGGTAACACATATAACCTATTTCTGTTCATTTTGATATTTGCATTGTGTTACCCCATCCACGCGGTCTTAAAGACACACGGACTTAAGACACTTGAAGTATTAAAACGAAAGCTACCGTTTACAGGAATTTTAATGATGGATCTGCAGATACCTTTTAATTCCGTATACTCGTGCTAATGCACAACTGAACGTCTCTCCAATCACTCTACTCTCTGTGGCTTGATGGGTTATATTTTCACAGTTTTTCCATTTATCACTTCTGTTAATTTCAAGACGCCTGTTGCTTGCGTTCTCTTATTTTGTTCTATTTTATATGTAGTTTGTTTTAGCTGGCACGTATAAATATAGAAACTATCATCTATTTTAGGAAAGCCAAACCTGTTGCCTATCCCCCTCTATCACTGTTATGTATGTTCCCACTGATTCGAATCGAAGTACACCCATTCACATCGGTTAACGTAGAGATGCTCGTGGAATATAGAACACAACAAATAGTTGAAGAATTAGATCGTGACTCTCGCTAATAGAAGACCTGCGAGCATAATCAAAACAAGCCTTTCTACTTTATTTTGTATATTCATTCCGTACATTTTGTTGGTCGGCGTTGGGTGTCGACACAAGGTATATACATAGTGACCAACGCCAATCATGGCAATAATCAAAAGCGCCACATAAGAAGGCATGTTTTTATTCTGTTCTTATTACTTCTACTGGTGAGAGTCACAGGGATAAAATAGAAGAAAACAGTCGTAGAGATTGGATAGAACTTTCCTCACGCCATGCTGTTTTGTCATTTACCATTCAAGTTAGGAAGATTTTTCTAGTCAAGGCTGTTGCGTGACCGGTCGATTGTATAGAAGACCTGTTCGCTGAATTAATCAGGACCCCCCCCCCCAATTCGTGACGCTTTCGATTATTGTTAGGCTCTCGAATGGGCACTATTTATATACTTGGAGTCGCATGTCAAAAATAGCCTCGACCGACCAATAGATGCAAGGAAATCTGCCCTCTAGGTCATGTTAACGTTTTAGTTGAAAGATCTTTTTTGGAGAAGGTGGTGGCTTTGGTATGTGATTTGAGCAATGTTACGGTCATTGTCTCTTGTTGGACGTGTTGTACCATGGACCTCCTTATATAAGGATATATTGCGAGATTTGTCACGGTAACAGTTGGGTGTAAGGAACATTGCCTCGAGTTCATTACAGTATCGTCTTCTATACGATTGTGAAATATACTGTTGAAAACTACTGTTTTTACTGATATAACGTCCTTGCGACAATTTTCACAAGTATGGCTAGAAAATGTATATACAGTACAGCAGGGATCGGCAACACGTTGATCGCGATCTACCAGTAGATCACGCCAATAGATTTTGTAGATCATGAGAATAGATTTTGTAGTTCGCCAGCAATATTTGTATTTTTTTTTTAAAGTGTGATCATTAACCTTATCCATGACCTCAAAAGATCTACTAAAAGAGACTGATTGTCGAAAGAGCCTAGCTATTGTTGATTAGGTCAATCTAGCTGAAGACGTTTCTACAGCCCTCTGTATATTGCAATAAATACAAGCCCGTAAATTTGGGGGAGGGTTTTGGGGTGTTCATACCTCACCCCTCCAGGAAATCAGAACATTTCTTTTAGTACAAGGAATTTAACCAGAAGGTGGGTAAACCATCCCCTGCCCCCTTATCGATTTTCTGGAAACAGGTCATCAACTTATTAAGGAAAATATGGGTGATGATGAAATAATCTCTATATCCGTTAGCAGGCATCTCTTAACAGCCTATAAACTGTCTGACATAAACGCAGATTCTTAGTTCTGTAACTGATGCGACACCCGGACTCATATAAGAGTGTCTCATAGTCATGGTTGCGTAAGGGATGTTTATGAATGCCCGTTTAGTCTCCGGAGGGAGACATTCCAGTGCGACAGTATCCCAAGATGACCACGTCCTGCAGGAAGCACAGAACACACTTAGTGCCAACTATATACTCATTCATCTGTCAGATTTGCTGACCCATCCGCAGTGCTGATACACCTAGCATTCCTCGTCATTTAGAAGTCTACCATAAAAGGACGAAGACGTAATGAATACTGGCCTGCATCTCTTGATCATCCATGGGAATTATTTGATAAAAGACAAACGTAAGAAATTGAAAGGAGATTTGTCAGTGATGATTTTTTTCACAGATGACAGATTGTCCGACTATCCCCCAACTGTCCTTCGTCGCCTTCTACGATATGCATGAAAGAAGAAAGTGGTCCTATTATTTACACTCTGAAGTAGAAGTCCAGACACCGATTGCCAAATGGACGGATGGGGAAAACAGGAAAATATACACGAAAATTTGCGAATGACATTTTTTTTAAAGCAGAAACCTACTCTTACTGAAGACATATATATGTCCTGCTTAAATATGTATCTTACTGTTGTCAGCAGTACAAATTTATGCCCGTTGTGATTTTAAAAAAAAAAGAGTACATTGCCTCACAATATGGAAACTTAAAAGTAGATTACCAGTGCTTCCATATTGCCTACCGAAATCGGATGTGCTAGGCCTACAAGGCGCATAACGGTGGCACAACGTAATCACGCTCCCGGCGGAAATCGCACGGATATCCGTGATGGTTACAATGGAGCGAACGCAAAACATACAAACAAACCATATTGCCGATCCTTACAGTTAAGGGAACTCCTAGCCACATTTGTTGGCAACCAACTGTATCTAAATATGCGTGATGATACGCTGGATGATCGAAATTTTGAGTACCACAAGACTTTTACTTTAGTTTACACTGGGCATGTCAGCAATTATTGTGTGGGTATTACGTGTTTTATCTATGGCATTACAAGTTGTCTTCTGTGCAGTGTAGCTGTCCCGAGTTGACGGTCTGTGTCATACGAGGAGCTTCACAACTTTTCCGGAATTTGTGGATTATATAGAAATAATTATATACACTACATATCCTTCAAAGTAGTTCCCTTCGGCAACTACGCACTCTTACCAGTGTGCATATATCTGCTGGGCACATTCATGGAACCAATTCTTTGACACTTCTATCAACTGTATTGTCGCATTGGTGATAACGTCATCTACATCCTTTGAATCACTGTCCATTCAGGGTCGATTTCAGTCGAGGCAAACAAAAACAACAACAAATAATAGTAATCAGCCGAGGCAAAGTCGGGAAAATATGAAGGCTGTTCCAAGGTAATGACATTGTGTTTTATGAGGTACTGCTTAACCAGTAGGAGTCGATGTGCCGGTTCATTGTCATGAGCACAATCCAACTATTTGTTCTCCATTTTCGCGTAGTTTTCTTTGATTGCATCTCTTAGACGACGGAGGATATAAACTTACATTTCCTTTATTAAGCAACGTTAGTGCTTCTGAGGGTGACTTCTCAAGCAAAACACAGAATTTTGATATTTATTCGTTGTACAAACAAGACAATTTTCAACTCCGACGATGCAACTAGCATAACCCACAAACAAACATATGTATCTTCTCTTCTAGAGGATATATATATGAAGGTCGCGTCTGTCAGGTCCTTTCGTTAAGATCATTACCAACTTCTAAACATATAATCTCCATAATATAATCTTTAATTCAAACACTAGTCGACTATTCCGGAAGCGTTTTGAAGCTACCTCGTATATTCCAGTTAAATGAATAAACATGTTCCTTATTTCTAGTAGACTCATAGTGATTGAAGTATGCCATAAGAATTACGTCTTATTGTTTATTGTGTTTCCCTGGGTGGAAGCTGGTTGATAGCATCCACACTTGTCGTTAAGCGTAGGGGTGGGAGTTGTAAGTTTGTGTGCAAGGCCAGATGTGACGCCGGAGTCGTACTGAGTCTTTATCTAGCTAGAAACCAAAGCGCTTCGCCTCTTTACATTTTAGCTTCTTTCATCACCTGTGTTACCCCATAGGACCAACGTTTTCATGGTCTGTTTCTTGTTCTTCTTCCTCCATGTCTGTCACTGTCCTTTATAGTAGGCTGCTTGCAGATTGTATTGTTACATGTCCAAAAAATGTACCTCTCAGCTTCTTGATGAAATTCAACACTGTTATGATGCCCAATCCCTTCCTAATATATCTTATTATTTTATTTCTTCTTGTCACACTAAGAATTATGCCTAGAGATTTTTATCTTTGTTGTTATTAGATAGAATATAGAACACTCAAAACAATCCAGATCATTTCTCTACAAACACACAATTTCGACTAACTTAAGTTTTCAATATGTGTTGTTCTATCATCCAAGTCAACGATGACCATTCAATATGTACTCCGTCTCTGTCAACAAAGCAACATTCTTCCTAACGAGAATATATAATAGAGACTATAACTCAAACAATAGTCCTTAGGGTTCTCCAGAAATACACCTATAAACAAGACGTTGCGTTTGCATTTCAAACCTTTAACTTCAGGAATATAAATGTTTTGAGCACTTCATCATATACATCCTTTCGACTTGGTACATACTCGTATTTCATAATTGTGAAATGCAAGTCTTTCAAACTACTCGGCATAAAGGGTGAATGATAGTTAACGCTTTCCTGTTTCATTTCTCAACACGATGCTGGGGTCATAAATGATAACATGACACACACTATAAGAGAGTGTGATTTGAACATCGATTCACGGACAACCACAAAATATGTATATACGAAACTGGTAATGATGGAAGCACAATAACTTAACATTACTGTTTTATCAGGCACAGGTTAGCTATTAAAAGAGGCTATCCCGCCTCTTTTGGAACATGTGCAGGCATTGTCATTTATCTAAATTTCATTTATCCAATGGCGTCTTGGGCGGCCTTTACCTGTTGCCTTCTATCATCCCCTCCAATAACACTCTCTCCATGCCGTCGTGTCTTGTAATATGACCGAAAGAACCTAGATTTTTTCCTTAATATGGTGTTCAGTAGCAGCTTTCCTGGACGTTGATTGTTCTTAGCACCCCCTGATTTGTTTTTGTTGTTGTCCATGGTATTCTCAGAACTCTTATATAGCACTTTAATTCAAATGATGTTATTCTCTTGGCCACTGTTTTATTTAGTGTCCATGCTTTCCATCCATATGTCGCCACTGGAAACACACATGAACGTAGTAAGCACAATTTGACTCTTATGTTAGTATATTATAGACCACATTAAGTACCCCTAGGTGATGTCCACAAATTATGTAAACATTTTTACCCCCCCCCCCCCCCATATCAACAATTGTCAAGAATTAAGGGACCCGTCCCTTCTTAATTATGCTAAGAAATCCCCCTTCCTACAAAAAAATGTTATCAGAGAAAGTACTTAAAATATACATTATTTTGACTTTTTGTGTCTAAAGAAACACTACTGTTGACATCAACTTTTGGCGACTTCCTCCTCCTTGCCAGCAACCGTATAACTTTTCCAAGCGCCCTTTCCAAATTGTTGATGTAATGTATGGTCAACCTCTGGGGAGATGTCACCCCCCCCCCCCAATGCAATACCTACAAGTACAGCCATAGAGTTTGGCGAGTTATCAACAACTTTCAATGTGACGTCATATCTATACAATATGCACCATCTGTATTATTCTTGCAGTTTTATGTAGTCTTTCAATTTCTTTTTAAAATGTGTTGGAACTGTATTAAATAAATAACTAGTATATTTTTACGCTGTTTTTAGTGTATATGCACTGTTATGTTGTATTTATAATTGACAATGACAAACTTAGAGATGATGTTGTCAATGTCTATCCTGCTGCCTTTACTTACCCATAATTTCTGGTACCAATTTCCTTAGCCTGGGTTGATCTGGAAGCCGCTTATCGTCTAAACAATTGTCCAATTGAACTGAAATAAGGAAACGTCAATTACTTGAATATCAAGCCAGTGAGATGACGTGGGAATTATATACACGTTGAATATTTTCACGATGTTTCCTGGACGGGGTGAATCTCGTTATGCACACACCTACCTGTAATTGGTATAAACTGTGCCACTGCTTTAACTATATATCTACCCACCTATCTGTTATCATTTCCACTTGTGCTGTTGAGTGTCGTGGGAGAGTTGGACTTGTCTATCTTTGACCTTTGAGGTCCCTTTGGCCATGGCATGACCGTCTCCAATAAAGACCTTGCAACAGAATTAGGGCCCCATTCGTTACGTTTTTTTAAAATTATTGTTGGGATTTCGTTTGGTCACTATTAACATTCTTGGAATCGCATGCCAAAAATAGCCAAGGCGACTCCAGGTATATAAAGAGTTGAACAACCAAAAACTCAACAATAATATAAAAATACCTAACGAATGGGGTCCTAATTAATTCTTTTGGAAGGTCTTCTATACCACCGACGGTCTAGGCTATGGTCAGTCAGTGTTTCTTTAAGGTTCTTTGATTGTCTCCATCCATGACTTTCCTGGTCTTCCTGTGTCTTGTACCCCGAAGGGCTCGGTGCGTTGGTCCCATTCCCATGGGGTTGCTAACTACCTGGTTTACTGTCTCTCAGTGCAGTCGACATGAGATTTATTTCTTTCCTGATATTTTCATTTCTCTGTAGGTCTCTCCTAGTGACATTCTTACCTTACCTCAAATATCTCATTTCACAAGTTATCTTTTTCGCTGGTGTCTTTGTCAAGAGCCATGTGACGCTTTAACTACTCTCGCGATAAGCATTGTCTCAGATATTAGAATCTAGAGCCGCAAACTGCATTAAAAAACTGAAGTAACGACCCATTTAGTGAAACTATGATTGCAAATAGTCAAGACGTGCCAGAATTTCTCGTGATCATCAATCAAGATCACTATTACATGTCAGTGTGTAAATACAGTCCCGTTATAACAACTTGGTCAGGACCGACGAAATGTTTGTGTAATCACAGAAATTAACTATAGACGGTATCATTTCTATAGATAAGCTACAGAAATCTGAACAGGGCATAAATCGAAACAAACAATAACACTTGTATAATTCATGTTAGCAGATTGATCGACAGTTTATGCTAAAATTATACGTCGATGGCGAGGATTATAAGTCCAAGTTCTTTCAATCATGAATAACACTGTTCAATCCTTGTAATGTCAGTGGCTATTTATTTCAGACGTATTTAAAAAATAGAAAGAAAAAAAATAGCTGTATATTGCGTGACATCATGGTAATCGGTATTTAAGGCTAAGTTTAGCTAGCCCCCTATGGCGGACCCAGTAGCTAGGACTAAACTGTTACGGAAGTTTAAAGTTGACAAATGTTGGGATTAAATTAAACTGTAAAATCAGACTTGTCCAGAGCTCTTCTCGTTACCTAAAGTACTAAAACAATCCCGTATCCTTGCCGCCACCTAACATAGGAACTCCAGGGCTGTGGCGTGTTAAGCGAGATTAACAGAACTACCGCGCTCTTTTAATTTGGTCTCTGGACTTGTCCAATATTTTGGTTATCATCAAAGTCACCGATATACACTTTCTCCCCTTGTCTAAGTTTGTTCAAAACTAGAACACTCACTCACTATACAGCAAGTGTGATGGAAAATGTGGCGAAATAATATTTTCTTCTCTTTGCTTGTGTGTATGTGTTGTTATTTTGTATGCTCACGTGTCATAATTTATATTACACGTATTTTTAAATCAGCCTCAGAACCATCCTTCCGAAGAAAGAAAACTTGAAACTGCACACATTACAGAACAATTGCGCTGATCACTCATACCAGCAAAAGACTTCTTTAAAAAGGTCATGATAAAATGGAACAACATATGGATAGAGAACTCAATACATTCCATGCAGATGATTTTCATACATCTTATGTATTGAATATGGAAAATAGATATATTTGTATGTGTATTGTTTATATATGTATATATATCTTCTTATCGAACCCCAGGAATTGCGAGCGATTAGCTCTTACTTCCCATGTGCAGTGAGGAGGTTTCTCCGAGCTTTCTTTCATAACAAGGAGGCTTTAGTTTTCAGCTTAGTGCAATGTCTATTGAAGGATTCTTCTACTCAGTGGGGGGGGGGGGGGTATATGTCACGAGGCGAGCTGATAATTTACCTTGGTCACCCATTGTTTGTCTTTCCTCCTGCGAGGCGCTTCGCAGCTAGCGAGTTGTTCCTCGTGAAGGAATACTATTCCATTGCCGCCCTTTTTGTCCCTAGGTCCCAGGCCTAATGTCTTCCGTATGAGCTGTGTTGGGTTATGGCGACGGTCGAATTAGGCCCAGGGTTGATAAACCTTCCTAGACGAGGTACTGCTTTGCCAAACAGTCAGGGGTCAGGGATTTGACCTGTGCATTTCTCATGCACTCGCCTCGTCCGCTTGAGATGGCCTTCCAATCCATCGCCATCGTCTGTGTATTTTGACTCTTCGCCACGTATATTACCCAAAGGAGTAGGTAAAATACAAATCTCCGACGAGGAGCTTCGTAGTGAGCCTTTGGGTACTGAACCAAATTATCTCTGTATGAGCCGTGTTGCGCAACGTCCGACCGTCGAATTGGGCTTGGTTTGCAGTGTCGTTAGAAACTTGCGCCCCCCCCCCCCCTCTACGTTACCCGCAGTGTCCAGAGTTTGAGTCTCAATACTGCTTTGGTCAGATATTTGAACAATGCACTTCCCGACATTTGTTTAATGCTTGTCTTGTGTTCAATGGAGAGCTGTATTCAAAGCTTTTTCCATACTCAGGAGTGCATGTTCAATTTCGCATATACAATACTTGAGTCATGACTCCTACTTTGAATGGGGTCAATTGTGATCATGTGGACTTCTGGGTGTTCTCAAGCATGAGCAGCACTTCGGCCAGTCGGTCTCGTGCTGGACTGCTGTAACTTCGTTGCCACTGAATTGATTCACACACTACGCTGCCCTCTAGCGTGTGTTACATTTTCCAGATTCGCTGTGTATTCGTAAGATCACTTATGGTAGGGACATTGATAACCCCTCCAATGTTTCTGCTTTTTAGGCTGGTCGGGTCGGAATGCACAGATGCCTTGCATCACTGTGTGCCAACAGTGATGTTCGATGTAATGGCGTAGAGATTTCGGAGATATTTTCTATCTCTCTGCAAGCAATTCTCATTCGATCTACACATCCACGGAAACGAACCGATAAGTGCTAGCCAGGAAACAAGAAAGACAGCTGTATTTCTGTTTCCATGGTGCTCCACGAGGAGATACTTTTAGGATTTCTCCTATCCATTTCTAGTCTCAATTTTGTCTATGTGTGGCCACCATTTCATACATCGTATTCTAAAGGTTTTAATATCCCCCCCCCCCTTAATTTCCAATGCTCTCCTCTCTCCCCCTCCCATCATGGCATTGCTCATTGTGGCCTCCTAATTGCTGTTGTCCCCTCATGTTGTGTTCCACATACACAGTATTCGGTTTGTGTGTGTAGTCTGTCTTCGTTTTTCTCATCTTTTACGTTGGACTTTCATTTGATCTGATTATCCACCTTGACAGGTGATTTTTTTCATCACTTTTGGTATCTCATTTCCTTGAATCTATGGGAATTTCTCATTTGGAACGCATATAAATTCAACAAGTATATTTCAAACAAGTGTCTTTCATTACTTGGAGCGGCATGCTGTATGAAGGACATCTCCAAATAATCCTTTACATTTCGATGTTTCTTGTTCAATGTTTATGTGTTTCTTGAGAAAGTTCCCAGTTGGACCGGGACATGGAAAGAAGTCTTTGTTCTTTTGGTGTTTGCTATTTATTTATTTTCACATTGATAGTTAGGCTTTAACATTAACCTCTGTACTTTGTGTAGCAGGTCTATTTATCACATGGACAGACAGAACCATCAAAGTTTCTTGATTGTTCGACTATGACACATTACAATAGTAGGTTGGCGTACACTGTTCTAACCGTTTGTTTAGTTTATTTCCACGTGTTCTTAATATCTACTACTTTATGTTTATGCACAGATATCGGTTATATCGAAGTAGCAGTAGTTCTTACGCAAGTGCGCAAGCACGCATGCCCGCGCGCGCGCACACGTGATAAATTGTGTGTCTGTGTGCAACTGATAGAAACCAGCATAAAACTAAACCGGGTCAGCTCTGTAAAACTGGACGTATATTACTAATTAGGATCTGTGTTTTTTGTTATTAGTCGATTATAGGAGGAGTGTAAGTCAGTCAAGTTTGTTCCGACTTGCGAACTACCTATCTTCGATACAGACAAAAAATGGCGTCTCGACTACTCCAGCTAGGAGACACCCAAATGGCAACAGCAGATAGTGCCCATCCTTAGACAAAAAGTCTGTGACAGCGCAGTAGTCAGAGGAATCCTAATGGGTCATCGGCTCAAACTGCGAGACAACAAAGTGTGTAGTTAACAAGAGGCAAGTTCAGGGCATAACAATTAATGTTGGCTGGCCACTGTAGAAAAGACTGGTATCTTATCGCGTACACCACAAAGCCAAGCAATGGACCAACAACATCTGAAGATTAGGAAGCAACATATTATAATGAAAACATGGAATGTTTGAACACTACACCAGTCAGGGAAGCTAGAAAACTTCATGTTAAAGGCAGAATCATTAAATGTAAATATTATAGGAGTAGCAGAGACAAGATAGACAGATGTTGAGTACACAAGAAAGGAAAATTTTAGTTTTATACTTTCAGGAAAATATTACCTTGAAAGGGGGTAGGAATACTGATGAAGAAAGAAATAGAAAAATTCATCAGCTGGTACTGGACATATAACGACAGAATGGTGATTCTAAAGATCAAAGCAAAACCTTTTGATCTAACCATTGTACAAACATACGCACCAACTACAGACTGCACTAAAAATTAAATCGTAATTACTACGAAGACCAACAACTACTCAAGCCAGTAAAATCAACAGACATTCTAATAATCATGGAAACATGAATGCAAAAATAGGGAAAGGAAGACACAATACTGTAGAACAATTTGGACTATGGACAAGAAATGACAGAGGAGAAAGATTTATACAGTTCTGTGAGGAGAACAACATGAACATATGTAATACATTCTTTGAACATGAAAATAGAAGATTATATACATGGAAACGTCCTGGAGACAGAAAGAGGAGTCAAATAGATTATATTATGATCAACAACAGATTTAGAAATAGTGTCAGGAACACTAAAACATATCCAGGAGCAGATATCAATTCGGCGATAATCTAGTGATGTGCAAAATACAAGTCCTATTTTTTTTAAATAGAACATAGAAGAAATCAACATCCACAGATAGGCACTTCAGCACTAAAACAATCAGATATATAACATAAATTCCTTGTAGATGTAAGGAATAGATATGAACATCTAATGATATAATGCATAAAACAATACAGAAGGGAAAATCCAGAAGATAAAATATACAGTAAATGGAACAGCCTAAGAAAAAATATTCAAACCTCAAATGAAAATTTACCAATAAGAAAAGCCAAGAACAAACAAACATGGATGACATGAAATATTAGAGAAAATGTCGGAAAGAAAGAAAGCTAAAATTATCCCAAAATACTGAATTATAGACAATTTAATACGTAGCATGCAGAACAACGGAAAAAAAAACAATGGCTAGAAACAAAATGCAGTGAAATAACGGAGATGTTAATACAACAGAAAACAAAAGTAATGCATAAGGGATAAGGCAGATCACAAATTTTTTAAAATCCCATAAATTGGGGTATTTAAATCTTATACATCAGGCCGTTAAAGATAAAAACGGAAAAATTATATTTGATAAAGCAGAAGTACTTACAAGATGGGTAGATTATGTGACAAAACTTTTTGTCGACCAACGGAGCAAAAAACCTACAATACACAACAATCATGGACCCACAATACTGAAAGCATAAGTAAAAAAACGCAATAAAATGTGGAAAGGCCGCAGGCTCCGACAACTTAACAGCAGACATAATAGAAACTCTAGATGAATTTGGTGTGCAAACTATCATGGAACATTGCGATGCCACATACGAAATAGGCCACATAAAGACCTAACATCATCAATATTCATACAACTACCTAAGAAGCCCAGGACTGTACCGAATATAGAACAATAAGTTTAATGAGTCATATAACTAAAATACTACTCAAGATAATATTTGAAAGATTTAAAAACGAGATAGACACTGGGGCCGGTGAAGAACAATTCGGTTTTAGGAAGGAACCAGAAAAGCTATAATTAGTATCCGACTAGTGATAGATAAATATATAGAGGTTTAAAAAAGTATCTATATTTCCTTCATAGACTACAGCAAGGCCTTTGACAGAGTCCAACATGGAATATTAATCAAATGTCTTCAAGAAATAGGCATAGGTGAAAAAGACACTGATTAGAAATATATTTTGTGAACAGACTGCATCAATAAGGTGTGAAAACAGCTACTTACAATACCTAGAAATAAGAAGAGAGGTAAGACAAGGATATATTTTATCACCCAGCCTATTTAATATCTACACAGATAATATCTTTAAACATATAGAAGAAATACCAGGATTCAAGGTCAATAGGAAAATAATAAACAACCTTAGATATGCAGATGACACTGTTCTTTTAGCAGAAAGAGAATAAGAACTACAAAGACTAATGTATCAGGTCGATAAATCAAGTAAAGAATATGGACTGGATATAAATATCCAAAAAAACAAAAACCATGATAATCAGCAAAGTCACAGAACAGGAGGTAAACATAAACATACAGGGGTAAACTACAACAAGTAAAACAGTATCAATATCTTGGACACATAATCACAAACGATGGCAGATGTGAAACAGAAGTTAAAAGAAGAATAGGAATTGCTAAAAGCGCCTTCAATGACACGAGGAAAATAATAACATCTAAACAAATTACAAAATTAAAAATGAGTATTATAAAATGCCACATCCATTCCATAGTAATGTATGGATGCTCTTGAGATGTGGATATACAGAAGAATAGGGAGAACATGGAAAGCGGAGAAAACAATCAAAGAAATTCAAATAACACTTAATACGAAGAAAGAATTATTAAGAGAAATAAAGATCAGGCAAATAAAATATTTTGGACACATTAAAAGACATGACTCCTTGTTGAAGACCTTACTTGAAGTTAAAGTCGAAGGGAAGCGAGCAAGAGGTACGCAGAGATACTAGTGGGAGAGTCATATCACAAGGTGGACAGTCTAGCTGAGTGCACCACCAAAACAAAAGATAATGGTTGTTCGATGTCTGTTGCAGCCAACTATCGTTGCAGAGACAGCACTTGATGATGATGGAATTAATTGTAGCTGTGAAAGGATCCGGAAACTGGACACAACACAGTCCTTGAAATCACTGACCAGGTTAGGAATAAAGACATAATCCTTATGATTTAAAAATTCTAGGCAAGGCCGGAAAAAGTCACCACATTTATATTGACCGCTGAAATATTTGACTGACAGTATATCAATACATTAGATAACGCCAAAAATTGATTTAATGAGTCTTCAATGTAGGTATGTTACCAAAACATGCCGCTATGTAAGCAAGAAAGTATTGATTAAATGGTTAATTTCATCTCCTTGTAGAGTACACCTTCGTTAATTAAGAACAACGTTCCCAACCACCAGCATGTAAATTTCACGGCATATGAAGCATGCTATTTCAGGATGGTAGATTCCGCCGAAGACGGATGTGTCGGGCCATTGGAGCAAATAAAACGGCGACACAACGCATTTCAATTCTCTGGACTGCATCCTGCTGGAGGTCTAGCAGTAGTGCTACAGGAGAGATCCAGCAGGAGTTTGAGAATGAACGCTGAAGAAGAAGAATGATGGTAGACACCTACTCAAGATTAAGAATGGCTTCTGTAAGAAATCTTGTAATAGTAAAGTGTATGTATAGCAGAATTCGTGTTCAGAATTTGTGTCCCGCTTTGTTTTAAAATATCTCAAAACTTGTATGGTTTAAGTTCATTTTTTTACACGTTTTTTTTTTTAAAAATAAAAAAAAAAAGTTAATTTCCAACATGTTGGTGTTAATGTCCTGGAGATTCAGGATGATCAATTTCTATGATGTTATTTCTCGCAAATAGTACAAAATTATCCAGCAAAAATACAATTTACACACGAAAACACAAGACTGACCATTCTTCTTTTTTTTTTTTAAACAATTTTTTAGATACACTTTCCCCCCCCCCGCCCGGGATAAAATCTGTAGCCCTGCCTATGCTTAATAAATAATGTGTCTGCAGGATGAGGAGAAGGGGGAGGCATCCTTGACAAGAAAGAAGTGATCGTGACGTTGATTTTAATAATCGTATTGTGGAGTGGGGACCACGAGACAAACTTTTCAGACATTTCGTTACCGTAATAGTTGGAATTGGGGGGGGGGGAGAGAAAGAAGGAGGAATTAATTGTCTGTTGTTTGTAATATTGTAATGCTAAATACCATTTTCTATTTCCTCCTACACGATGTGACAGGGATATTGTTGAACATTACAGCATCCCTTAACTGTATCTAACCATCTTGAATAGTAAACCGTCCATTTATCTATAGGCCTATGTAAATGTTATACACTTAACCCAATGTGGAAACTAACAAATTTTAAGCCCGTAGGTATAAAGAGTTGATTTGTAGGGTACAGACCCGGCCCATCTATTAGGAACCTGATATTTAATATATCATCATCAGGTGCCATATCGGGTGGCGTAGGCGGTCATGGCTCTCCACATCTCTCTGTCCACAGTATTATGTATCAACGTCGTTGTTGTTTCCTTGCCGTGCCAGGTTGTCAAACTGTCCAATATTTTCTTACGTTGTCGCCCTCTGTCTCTGGTGCCTTCAATCTTGCCTGTTGTGACTATGTTCTCTAAACCTGCCTGTCTCATGAAGTGGCAAAAAAAAAAAGATTTCCTTGTTCTTATATTGTTGATTAAGGTCCGTTTCACATTTAACTCTTTCAACACCTCTACATTAGTTTTTCTGGCAGTCCATGGTATTCTCGGCATTCTTCTGTAGAACCACATCTCTGTTGCCTCCAATTTCCCACTTTCCAGTTTGTTTATTGTCCAAGACTCGCACCCATATGTTAGTATAGGGGTTATATAGCACTGTAGAACTCTCTTTCTCACCTCTATACAAATATTAATCATGCCGAAATCATATGTGCTAGACTTAGAAGACTCATTTTCAACGGTATCACAGCGTACTTCACGCTCCCTGGCGCAAATCACACGAGTGAGGATTAATTCAGAGCCAACGTAGAAGAAGAAGAAGCTATTTAAAATTATGTGTCCCCATCCCCCCCCCAACATTCCTTTACGCTAAATTGTTGTGAAAATATTGGTTTCCCCAATAATAATTTAAAAAATTAAATAAAAACAGTAAAGATAATACAATAAAAAGTAAATAAAAATGTATGTTTTATTTATTTCACAATACCCCCTCCCCAGCCCCTCTGTTAATATAGTCGTATCTACGGCCCTTGCCACCTACTTATATTCTAGGGAGTGCTTTGTTCTTTTCTTTGGACTTCATATATCCCTGAAAGGACGACCAGATCAGAATTTTTACAGAAAAAAATAGCATACAATTTCTATAGCTTACTGATAATTTTTTCCCGTGTGTACGTATTTGTAGACGCACAATAGTGTATTACGAGTAAAATTAATACCTGTATATCCTCCCGAAATCGGATGTATTGGTCTATTGACGCAAATGAAAAGGCGACACAACGCATCTACGTTCTCTGGACTATATTCTCATGCTGGAAATCCAGTAGTACTGTTGTTCAGCTAAAAAAGGGGCCATAAATTACGTCAGCAATTGTTTGGACATTTTAACCCCTCCCTCCCCCTTGTCAACAACTAGTCATGAATTCAGAAGCCCCATGTTCAGTTTATGTCAACACCCCCCCCCCCCCGACCGCCTTCCTGAAAATATTTTTAGTAGACAGAAAGAATTTTTAAAAAAACCTTACATAATTTTATCAGATATTTAGAGCAAAAAAAAATCAAATTCCATACCATTTAATTTGTGTATAAATAGGTTTTTTAATCTCAACTTTTTCAACCCTTATCAATAACTGTCAAACTTTTTTTAGACCTTCACACCCCCTTCCCTCCTGATTGTTGGCGTAATTTATGGACAACCCCAAAGAGAGATGCATTGGGCGTTTGACAATGAACAGTAAAAAAAAAATATTACGGGGAGAGCAAAGGATATTGACACTGCCGCCTGCCGTGCATGAAAGAAGCGACTAGGGATGTTAATACCACTCTCTGGACGGCTGGTGGGGAATCAAACCTGTTATCTGCACTATATCTTTAAGGTTGCAAAAAAAAGTCACATCAAAGTCCCTTCTGGAGTAGAGGTCAGGCGGACACATTTTCCTATCAAGAAAAATAATGCCAATATAAAGCAGGTAAAACTCAAGCGTCTGATTTAGGAAACAGTATTGACAAAAATCTGCATGTTTTAGCATCATCATATCATGAATAAACAGATATTGCTTCTGTAATCGTTATTTGACCGTGGTCATCGTTATTGTGTAAGTTGAATTTAAAACATCAAAGTATTCAATGAACTGAGTGAATCACTTCAGGCCATTCCCCGCAGGTGCCGTCTCAGTATGTCATAATTTCTCCCTCTTCTCGGCAGAATTGACGTGCATGAAGTGTGTTCTGCAACATATGGGATTAGCAGCATTTGCACTAGTCTATCTCACCAATTTTGAGTTTTTTTGTACATGTCACTTCTCAGTCTGTTATGTGTTCAGTTCGGAGTCTGATGGAAATGTATTTTTACTCACTTTATTTTTCTGGAATTAGTACTTATTCCCAACGAAACAGACGATACACAAGTGGTTTTATCATTGAGGTCCCTGTGATCCCCCTTTGGCTTCTGTTATAAGAGAACACAAAAACAGAGAAATAGTCAAGATGAACAAAAACATAATATAGATGGAAGATTGTGCGCTCGTGTTGGTCGGGCCCAAAAGTAGAGCAGCATAGTATCACTGTAACCAGCCATGCACATCTTAAGTGGCAACTAAGAAGACACCAGGTTGGGTGCAGAGTGTGATGTTTCATCTCAGTGGTCACTGTGACCAAAAAAAGCATGCTGAAGTCGAATTTGTCAGACAGAAAGGCACAAATATCGCAGTGGGGCTGTAAACCGTGACACAACTCATCCCGCTCACTATATCATCCTGCTAACCAGTAGAATTTTGAGAACGAACGCAGAAGACAGAGATGGAAGATGAGTTCCAGAAGACAGAGTTGGAAGATAAGTTCCAGAAGACAAGAGTTGGAAGATAAGTTCCAGAAGACAGAGTTGGAAGATAAGTTCCAGAAGACAGAGTTGGAAGATAAGTTCCAGAAGACAAGAGTTGGAAGATAAGTTCCAGAAGACAAGAGTTGGAAGATAAGTTCCAGAAGATAGAGTTGGAAGATAAGTTCCAGAAGATAGAGTTGGAAGATAAGTTCCAGAAGACAGAGTTGGAAGATAAGTTCCAGAAGGCAGCAGCTGTTTTAAAATTTCTATATTTAAATATGATTTTTTTGTGTGATTCAGTTTTTCTTTTCACGTTATTTTGTGTCGTCTGCATTCCTTATTTTTGTTGTCTCTATGGATTTAAAAAATATTATTCTTTATCATTGTCTTCTCGTGTGTTTTTTTAAAAATTTCTACTGACATGACATGCTTGGAGATTTGATATAACCTTGTATCTTTTGCGTCAGTAGCTGTTGTGTGTGTATGTGTGCCTTTTTCGTGTCTTTTGTTAGTGGTGTGATAAAGACATTTTATTAGAAATGTCTATTCAGTCTGTTTTTGCGATTTCTAAAACTAGTATTACCTCTTTATTTAATTTTTATGCTTTCAACTTTAAAGAACTGAAGAAAGTAACAAATGAAGTGGATTATCCTGGCTGGGTGGTCCCTACTGGGTGGTCTTATCGTAAGTGACTTTAATGGTAACTTACTTTATCCAGAGTTATTTCTTCCGGAACGGCATCCAAAATGTTTTCCATAGACAAAAAATCGAGCTGAAAAAACGTTATAATTATCCGTAGATTCTGTGATTATACGTTGATTCCGTTAGTCTAGATGTTCGTTTATTTATTAGCATTCGATGCACTCTCATTGATGTTTAGTCCGTTTTAGATTACAGAAGGTGTCGCCGTTTGAGCACTTGTTCAGTAACTTCTGTGGATATTCTGAACTTTTATTTTCAAATTCTTCTTCACCGCCGAAGACGGATGTGTCGTGCCATTAGCACAAATAAACCGGCGATACAGCTTATTTCCATTCTCCGGACTACATCCTTCTGGAAGTCTAATAGGACCATGGTCCTGCTACAAGAGAGATCCAGTGGGATTTGAGAATGAACGCTAAAGAAGAGGAACAAATTATTATTCTTTGTAAATTAAATAATTAAAGTCTTTACGACGAAGATTCTTGATTAGGAACAAGCGTGACAGCACTGGGGCATTCCCATATATGCTCTGCTTGCCGTTATGTCAGCCATCTAAAACTGTATGTAAGCTCTGTGCCCCAGTCAGTTGCTGATTACACGTTCTTCTGATCTTTCCGGAGAAGGAGCACTTTCTCCCATCGCCTCTAGTCCCTCCCAATTATACCATTCTCTGAATATGTACATTGTCTCGTTCGACCTCCTCCTCCTCGTAGGATATCAATGACTGCTCTTATCAATTCCTCTTCTTATCCAGGTGCCGTTCACCAAGGTTTTACCAGCCAACACATCGGCTCTTTCGTTTCCCCCGACCCCAGCATGACATGGATAGTAGATCCGTGAAATTCTCTGCGCGTTTTTTTTAGAAGAGTGATCCATTCAGTTCTGATCGTACACTTTTCTATGTTGCGCAGCATACTTTAAGAGCCCGATAGAATCACCAAGTCTGTTGGTGGTTCCATCGCCAGCTAAGTGAGAGCTGCTGTCACCGCTTATATTTCCATTCTCATACTCAATGTTGTAGTGGGGTAGGCAGCTGACTTCTCAGCTAATTTCTTGCTATTTTGCTAGGCCACGAAACCCCAACCACACCTGAGGTTTCTACTAGACCTACCGAGCATCAAAGCAAGACATAAAATAGTTCAGGTTAAAGAATACTTTAAGGTCGCCAATAATTATCATCACTTCTTACACCAATCCCTAGACAATACAAAAGGAAGGCGTATCAAGAGATGAAGGTCTTTGATGGCAGAAGCAGAAGATAACCTACTCAGAGTTTGTGAGCTGGGGGAAGTGGGAAGAGGCTGTGAATGGGTGACATTTGGCAAAGAGAGAAAGTTATTGACAACAGTTGTTATACAGATGGGAAGAGAGTGCCGAGACTGGGCTGCCAACAGAACAGAAGGAATGATCCAAGAACTCATACTGCAACACTCGAAGCCACACAATACAATAATTTACACTGACGGCTCTACGACGAAGAAAGACTTTCAACCCAAGACACGATGTTTTACCCATAATAACAAAGTCGGATTGAAAAACAACTAAGAGAACATTCTGAAACTTATTCAGGTGATTACTCGTTGCCAAGAAGGAAGCAGGTTACAGTATTTCCACTTAGAACTGGCCACTCTTGACTCAACTACAATATGAAGATATGCCAGAGATAAGCAGTTTAAGCAAGTCTTTAGTAGGCGTCATCAAAGTGCGGAGTATCTAACCCAAGTCATTTTAGTCGCTTCCTATGACATGCATTGCATTGCTAGTAATGTTTTATCTCTTTCCGGACGCGATAACAAACGATTGAATGATTAAAGGTTACGGATTTTTAACTTAATACAGTGTAGTAACGTTTAGAAATTAAAGACAACATCGTACACCTTGTCAGAGACTAGTGCCTTTAGAAAAGATGGCGTTATAATTTGTTAGAGCTCATTGACTTTTCTATATCAAGAATCAGGTAACACACCAGCAAGTCAAGCTGTATTATCGTTTATAACTATCGATATAAACCCTGCTCAAGTAGCACGGGCATTTAACAAGTTTACAAATACATGGCGCTCACAAGAATTTAACAAACTAATGCGTGCATTGGCCTACTACCTGTACTGACATACGGTCAAGTCCACATATTAGTTTTGTTGTTTGTTTGGTTTTTTTTGGGGAGGGGGGGATGAAGGTTTTCAAAGCCTTAGGAAACCAGGACATGACTTTTAGTACTAGAAACTTGGGAACTAGAAACAAATATCGTCAACTTTCTCATGAAGAAAGATTGAATTACACACGAAAATGGCCGCCGAATTATTTGTTTAGGTAAACCCCTCCTCCTCCTTAACGAATTATCTACAGAGCTGCATGCAAATGAGAACGCTGCAAATAAAACACAAGTAATAGACACTAAATTAATAAACACATGCAATGGACAGCAAATTAATTAACAAAACACAAGCAATAGACAACTCTTTAATTAATTCTTCTTCAATGTTCATTCTCAAACTCCTGCTGGATCTCTGTTGTAGCAGGACCATGATCCATTCTAGATTTCCAGCAGGATGGAAATGCGTTGTGTCACAGTTTCTTTGTGACAATGGCCTGGCACATCCGTCTTCGGTGGACTTTAATTAATAAAACTTAAGCAATTAAAAAACAAATCTATTAATAAAACACAAGCAATAGACAACAAATTAATGAAACACAAGAAATAGACAATAAATTAATAAACTCCTGCAATAAACATGAATTAATAAACTCACGCAAGAGACACTAAATTAATCAAGATTGAAAAACAATGTCTTCGGAAGATATTGAACACAAAATGAACATATTTTAAAACAAACAATTCACTGGGGGAAGGGCAGGGACAATGATTTTATGTCACTTTTATAAAGGTATTCTGGAATTAATCGGCAATGTACTTAAAATGGATGAAAACCGACTTCCTAAACAAACATAAAAAGGAAGGCAAAGTTTAAACGAAAAGTGCGTCTTCCAAAAGAAATTCTACGCAGAACAATCAACAGGAAAAGTTTAATATAGTGCATATACAATATACATAAAAACGTGCAACAAGGCGCTCAACTTCGAAAGAAATGACTAGTGCCCTAAGTGTCATCTTTGACCTAAAGGGGACTAACTAATGCTATATCCATACGACGGTATATTTATTGTTGTGCATTCACTTTTTTTTAATTATCCGAAGTGAAGCACGTAACGACAAAAACAGACACTCAACGGGATGTTTTTAAACTACAGAATTATCTCTGAAAACCTCCCCTTGTTAATCTTAAACAACCTCCGGGGCAAATTCTGAGAGTTCAACAAGTGTAGCTCGATTCAGGTGAATACATTACATGGGAGATTTGAGGTTAATACTGTAAATATGCTAAGTACCAGACACAGTACGAAGAAATTAATCCTATACATTCCGTACATGTTAGTTACTGGATTTCAACAATCATTATAGATATATACGTGAACAGTTTCAAATATGTGCGTAGGTGGCAAGTTGTGAGCACGCCCTCTCTCTCTCTCACACACACACACACACACGTGCGTGAAAGGTGTACAGGCGTCATCGATTCGTTTGATGAATGGAGATCAATTGAACACGTTTCAATGATTACACTTCACATTTTAGATACACTTCAAACATTCCTGTTGCGTTATTGATATGGATGTTATAAGAAAGATTCTGACAGACAGCTTTTAGAGATAAGTCATTAGAGATCACTTGTTGTCATAAATAAGAGAAACAGCGTGGAATATTCTGGCGTTTCGTAAATGAGATAGCAGACAATACAAGAATTTGCGTCAAATGCACATATATCTGTAATATATAAATCCGTAATCAGTCATGGTCGTAGTGGTACTTCATTGGATGCTTCATCACAGATTTCTCTAGCGATTATCCGTTATAGTATTTCACTGGGCAAAAGGTTTAGCCAGTGGTGCCCATCTCCTCTCCAGCTGTCCTTCAGATGCACATATTGATTGGCGAATAAGGCAGGTGCACCGAAGTTACTTAGCCAGTGCCTGCTGGATGTAGACGTTTCTATAGATGATGTATCTAGCATCTATAGGTCTACCTTTATTGGGGGAATTTGGTATTGGATGTGGCACGAGAAATATAAATATTAGGCACCTGGGGTACAGACTGAGGAGTGTGCTAAGCCAGCGAGTCATTAGGACCGACAGTATGCGCAGTCTTGGACACTTGCTGGTGGAGACTGAGAACCAATTATTTTCTTAGAGTGCCTCCCTCCAAGGCCAGATACATTTAACACATTATATGGAACAAAACAACAGCTGACAACACAGTGACATACATATATCACACAATGGCATTGGGTCAAAGGGCATGAGCCCATGGATCGGTGAATCAGCAATCAACCAACCTAGAGTGCTATGACAGCAGTTCATACCTAAAAGATCAGTCATAATCCATTATTTGTTAGGATCATAGGAATTATATAGTTAGACAGCAGAGTCGCAGCACAGTTAAAGACAACAGCTAACCTGGTGTGCTGGGTTGTAATGTCCGAAGGTGCACTAAGGTAAGAATAATTGGATAGTCTCTGGAGAAGTATGATTAATCTGCTGAGTACACACGAAAACAGCACAGTGCTATGTTAGAGGGCAGCACTATGTGCAAGAACAAGTGAGAATATTGTAACCATAATGAAAACAATGTTAGAACATTGGGGGGGGGGGGGGGGGTTCTCAAAAAATATCAGCACAAAACCTCTAAACTTGATATTTCATTTAGAAAACTTTACTTAAGTGAAATTAAGTAAGAGAAATACAGATTTTAAATACAAATGGTTTTGGAAAAAAATATTTTTACAAATGTAAATACATACAAATTATTTATACAAATCATGTATAATTTTGAAAGATTCATGGGTCCATAAAAAAACATCTGATTGTTCAAGGAAACAGCTCTTAATGTGTTTTGAAGATTTTTTTTAATGGGAATCTTTGTCGCTCTCATCATTGCAGGAGATTGGTATAAAGTTGTTCTCATGTGACATATTCTTTTCAGAACATGGCCTTCCTTAGTCCTGAACACTGCATGATTCTGGGAAAGTCAACCTGCCGCAGCTAGAGACATGTTTAAGCAATCTGGTATATCACTGCACCATTGTCATTTTGGGTGCCCACTTTCCCTGTTACCATTAACTCTGCCTTCTGCTATTAATCTTTACATGCTGTTATCTCTCTTTATATGACCCAAAAAAAACACAGCTTGCTTGTTAGGATGTTGTTAATCAAAAATAGAATAACTAAGTACATTACTTCTGTAGTTTGCCATTGCTTTCAGGAGGAAATATGTTTATCGAATAGCACGCAAGAAAAACCATTTATTTTCAATGCCATATTTTAACAGAATCGTGTAAAGTTGTAATGACCTTTAAAAAGAAACAGTGTTGATATATATGAAGAGACAAATAGATCAACACTGAATGGGAAATGTGAGCTGCTATACTCTGGTTTTATGGAGTGGGATGGGAGCACCTATGTACTTGTCCAGTGTGCGCTGATGATAAAATTGCACTCATAACTCAACTCTTAAAACTGTGAACCTAAATATGACAAAGATATACGAGTACAATCAGTTTGTGTTCAAAGGTCTAAACCCTGTAATAGAGGGTTTCAATACAGAGTCAGAACTTGCCAGCATATCTGCTGTCTCATTGCCCCAAACACGTAAATTATCAAGCCTGAAAATAAGTGAGACATTCCAATTTTGACTTCACCACTGCCTCAAACACCTGTTCACAAAAACAGATTGTGTATATTTCTCTGATCACCTCACCAGGTCACTGAGTTGCACTATGTGTACAAGGGAAAGAACTATCAACTCATACAAAATTCTTACATCAATAGATCTGCAAACTTTGAGAAGCATCATTCAGTAACCAACTAACAGAAGAGCCCATGTGCAGCTGGATGATTGCAAGAGCAAGAAAGCTCTAGTGCATCATGGTATACCCTTTTTTCTAGTATACATCAGTGATCTAGTTGCTGAACTACCCCATCGAATGAAAGCGACAATGCATGCTGGTAATCTTATGCCTGTAAGAATGTGCATCTGTGGCCACCAAACAGATACAAAGAGCTATGGATACTATAACCTTATGGGCAAATAGATATAGTGTCATCATTAACATAGTTTCAGTCTCTTCTGATGTGTAGTAAGGAGGACTGTGTCATCTGCATATGTTATTTCTGGAATCTTGTACCAATCAATATTTAATGGATGAAACTCATTTTCCTCTAGTTTTTCTCTTACATTTCTCATTATATTCTCTGCATAGATGTTAAAAATATAAGGAGGTGATAGAGTATACCCCCTGTCTCACTCTACTTTAACAGCGAACCATCAAAATGTTTATCCCTCCACTCTTACTGCTGCTTGTTGATCATGGTGTTTGGGGATCATGGTGTTTGGGGATCATGGCGTTTGGGGATCATGGTGTTTGGGGAAGTCCATGTCTCCCATTTTGGATCAGTTAGTAGGTGATGTTTAACACAATGAAATTCCATGGTGTAGTCTATGAAACACATGTAGGTCTAAGGTGTATTCTCTATATTTCTCTATTATGTTGAATATATTGTCTCTTGTTCCTCTTCTGCTCAAAAACCGGCTTGAAATTCATGAATTTCTGTTTCTAGTTTGCTTTGTATTCTTTTCATTATGATCTGTAGTAGTATTTTTCTGGATGGACTAATTCGTGATACTATTCTATAGTTGAAGGTCTCCTATCTTTGGCAAGGGTATGTATGCTGACTTTGTCCATTCTTCTGGCCATATTCCGCTTTTCCAAATTTTCCAGATATTGTACGGTATATTTGAACATTGGAATCTTTGCTGGCTTGTATCATTTCTGATTTTAATCCTTTGTTACCCGGAGCTTTTCCTTTTTTCAGATTCTTGATTGAAGTCTGACCTCTTCCATTATAGGTTCTGGTTCTTGTTTTTATACATTTATGATCTCATTTGGGGACTGGGTTGTTCCTTTATACATGTCTTGACAATATTCCTCCCATCTATGTAGAATATCTGTTTTCTCATTTTTTTTACCCTTTAGTACACTTGATTTTGTAGCGTTGAACATTATTTTTCTATTTCCTTGTTGTCTTTGTTCATCTGTTTCTCTGCATGAAATTCAGAATATATATATTTATTTATTTCCACTACCCTCATGCGATTTTGGTAGGTGATCATGATCATTCTACATCTGTCTTTCTCTTACTACTGAGCCATCTGTGTAAATAATTATATGTTGTGGATTTGAGCACTGTTTTATGTTCTTTTATTATTTCCTGTCTTATTTGCAGCCCAATCGCAATACTCTCTTTCTATCTGCATTATTACATTCGTCCATAACCTTCTCTCTTTATTTATATCCATCCATTCTCGGCCTCTTCCTACCTCTTCCAACTCACAGACTCTGAGTAGGGTATCTTCTGCTTCTGCCATACAAGACCTTCCATGTTAATGATACGCATTCCTTTTGTGTATTTCCTTTTGGCTCATTCATTGAAAGAGAACAGGACCTTAAATATCTTGGGATAATCTTTGATAGAAGTCTCTCATTCAACAAGCACGTCACAAATATGATTCAGAAGGCTAGAAGAGGGATCAGTGTTATCAAGGTTATGGCGACCTTCGACATGCAGCAATGGGTACTTTTTCTGCTCCTGCAAGTGGTGGTGCTATCTGTAATAGATTATGGCCTCGGCCTACTAACTTTGTCACAGACACAAGTCGATAGATTGGAAAAAGTTCAAAATGAGGCAATGAGAGCGGTACTGGGGTGTACTAGAGATACACCCATCTCTGCTATGAGATTTCTGCTTGATCTCCCCAGCATTAGAGTGCGACATCAAGTAGCACAAGTTAAGTCGTACCTTAAAGTGACAGAATACAACCAACACCCATTACACCATTGTCTAGATGAGTCAAAGGGAAAACGTATTAAGCGTGGCAGATCATTGATGGCAGAGGCTGAAGACACACTGCGAATAGTATGTGAATTGGAAGAAATAGGAAAGGGCAGTGAATGGGTGGAGGTAGACACTGAGAAGAAATCACTGACTTAAGTAATAATACAACTAGATAAAGCGTGTCGAAAATGGACGGCAGTCAGGGCTCAGGATGCAGTGCAAGAACTCGCCCAACTACACTCGAAACCACAAGACATAATTATATACACATATGGATCTGTTAGCAGAAACACAAATAAAAGCGGTTGGGGTTTTGTTGCCTACAGAAATGGCGTGATGTTGGTTGAGAAATCTTCAGCATATTCTACTGTCACATCGAGCATGAGGATGGAGATAGAGGGAGTTACAGAAGCTCTTAATTGGTTGATAACTGATACATCAACACACTCGGTAATACTCACAGACTCTCAAAGCATGTTGCGCAAGATAGAAAAGTTCATGCTAAGAAAAGAATGGTGGGACTTATTGAACAACTCAGTTGTCCAAAGCATTACATGGATATTCTGCCCTGGTCATGCTGGGGTCAGAGGAAACGAGAGAGCCGACTTACTGGCAGGCAATGCGGCGATAGACGGCACATTGCTGAGAAGAGATAAAGCAGATTTAATAAAGGCAGTAATAAATTCATTTCAAGATGCAGATGATGTCAATGAGGTTGAGAACGTACACATACAGAGAATGTTAGAAATGGGAGTATTCAGAGGTGAGGGGAGGAAAAGTACATTTTTTTGAAAGTCTCGAAGATCACACAATCAACACCTGACCGGAACTAGGAGTCTACATACACTGGGATGGCTGCTGGAGCGGAGGGCGGAGCACTTATGGGAATGTCCCGCGTGCTGTGAAGCCAGTTTCTAATCAAGAATCAAGAATTCCTTTTGTGTTATCTAGAGGTTGGTATAAAGGGTGATGGCTGTTGTTGGCAACTTTAAGTATTATTTCGCCTGCACTACTCAATGTCTGTCTTTGATGCTAGGTAGATCTAGATGTAACCTCATGGCAGTGATTCATGTATCTCTGATACATCTTAGAGCTGCTCTCATGGTCTCATTCTGGACTCTTTCTAGCCTATCGAACTGTGTTTTAATTCTGTTTGAGAAGGTGAGATAGGACCCAAGTTTAGAACCACCCCACTGAATCAATTTGAGCCATTATTATGTAAAAAAACTACAATTTGAAAGGTAGGTCAATGCACCATATTTTGTTTATTTAGACATACATGTTTTCTCAGAGATATTGATCTTAAAACCATAATTATGTCTTGCTTCTTATCCATTTTTTTTCTTCCCTCAGAGATACATGGTTCCTCTGAAAACCCAAAGCAGTGTTGATGATAACATAGTCAACAACATTTTCTACATGATCCCTGAAATCCTCACACATCACTCCATCTACCTCGATTTCCTGGACAGTGTATGGAAACACTGGGATACAACACACAGCACAGTTGGAAACATCATTACCACAATTGTAAGTATTTATTTTCTGGGTTTTCATAGAATGTCTGTGTCACGTTGTGTATCTCTAAAAAGTTAGTTGTCTACCTTATTGAGGACATCACAATTAAGTAAGACAAACCAGTGCAACCGTGGACAGAGCTCAGAGACGTCACAACATAACCTTTTTGCATGTCAACTCTACCAACAAGAGAGGTAGAAAATATTGCCTACTGAAACAGCCCCCTTCTTCCGAACCTTAGGAGTTCCTTGGATGATCAAAAGTGAATCAATTAGCTCATTGAAACTTAGTGCTGTAACCTGATGCCTTACTGAAAAATGATGATGAAGAAGCTATCATTTTTGTCTCAATCTGCATGTGACTAGGTTTTTAATGCCACAAGCTCAGCTGTCTTTGACTCCAGAGACTTCTTTTTTTCATGATTAGATGAGATCTTCTATTATCTCTAAGCATACTGCAGATAAAAAGATTGTTTCTCTCTCAGCATTCCTGACATGATTTCAGCAAGCAACAGAGACAACTGCACAATGGGTGGAGAAATAATTTGACAGATGAATAACAACAAAGCAGCTGCTACAATAGGATGTAGTGTTCGTATGCTACAGCATAATTCATGACCAATTGAAATTGCAGATAGTGTGCTCACGATGGCCAGAAAACTTACTGCTGAAAACAAAATGATCTGAATGGGCATGTCATTGCAGCATCTTTATCAATATGCTGATGGAGAGGACGTGCTGGTGTGTATTGTCATTGGGAATGAATCATAGGTGCATAACTATCAACCAGAATCAAAGTGTGTTGCAATAATTTGGAAGCCTCTTCTTCACCTTCTGCCAATAAATTTAAATTTGTGGGAAAGGTTATGCTTACAGTATATTGGATGAGGAATATCCACAAGATATATGGGTCAGAGTGTACACAGATGGGTCAGCACAGAATGCTGTGAGGAATGGAGGTGCAGGTGTATATATAGAATATCCACACAAGCCTAGAGATACAATCAGAACACCGACAGGAAAATTCTGCAATAATTATGATGCAGAAATCCAGGCAATTAGTGTGGCAGCTAAAAACTGCTGAACTCCAACTCTGACCTATAGCCTGTGGTAATCCTGACAGATGCAAGGTCAGTGCTTCAAGCTCTCCAGTCTGGAAAACTAACAGACTTGAAAAAAACTACTTAGCGAATTGTCTTACCAGTATAGGGTAACCATGCAGTGGATACCCTCTCACTGTGGAATACCAGGAAATGAAAAAGCAGACCAACTGGCTAAGGAAGGTGCTGCCGAAGACCAACCAGATATACCAATCACCTACCATCAGAAAAAACAGATGATCAAGTCAATAAGAAAGCCACAAACACCAACACAAGATGACTATCATATTATGAACAGACCAGAACAAGTTATAATTCTACGTCTCAGAACAGGACACAACCGACTCTGCAGTCACATGTATACAAAGTTCAAGATTGGCAACATGGCCATGTGTACATGTGGACAGGCAGCACAGAGTGCCAAACATATACTTCAAGAGTGTTCTGAGCATGAAACGCTGAGGCAGAAATATTGGCCAGAGGAAACAACACTGGAATCAAAACTCTATTGGACACTGTATGAACTACAAAAGACAGTGAGTTTTATTAAGGAGACAGAATTACAGATATAGACATGTTTCAAGTGAACGAAAGAAGAAGAAGAAGAATGCTTACAGTGTTCTGGAATTCATAAGGAGTGCTGTTAATCCAATTTCCAGAAGAAAAGGGACCATTGAGTACTGTACCATATTGTAAAGTTATATTGATGCTTTGGGATGCAATTTGAATAAAATTCCCAGGCCTTAATTAGCCTAAGACAGAATTGTCCAAATCGCCAGTGTGTTGCCGGGGCCCGAAAGGGGAACAAAGAATAGCAACACTGTTTACCTTCCACGCATGTTGTAAAGGCGACTAAGGAGTTATAGGATGGAGTTGGCTGTCCCATCCCATATAGGGTCAGTGACCCAAAGCCATGCTGAAGTCGAATGTGTCCGGTCGAAAGGCGCAGATATCGCAGCAATGCTGTAAACCATGACACAAGGCATTCTGTTCTCCGGACTACATCCTGCTAATCTGCAGGAGTTTAAGAACAAACACAGAAGAAGAAGAATTGTCCAAATGACATTGCAATTACTGGAGCATCCACCTTATAGACCTGACCTATCCCCAAGCGATTTCCACCTGTTTAATTCACTCAAACTCACCTTGGCGGGAACATTTTGTGAATGACATAGTGGTTGAACATGAAGTAAAATATGGCTGAATATTCAGATGAAATATTTGTAATATGCTGCAGTTCTTGTCACACTAATAATTTGATGGAATAATTGTATCAATGCTGGTGCGAAAATAAAGCAACGTCAGTCTAACCTTAATTTCATGGTCCAATCTTACATTACTATATTTTTTCCAGCCACTGGTACTTATTAATTACCCTCATATTACAGGGTTTTTTAAAATATCAGTTTGAGTTTTAATACAAAATAAAAGTGTGATTTTTCTGTTTCAGTTTTCAAAGCAAACAGTATTAAAGAGTTACATGTCATTTGTTGAGAACTACAATGCATCAGGAAAAGTCATTGAACACTCCCTCACCACAAAGTCATCAGTACAGAAATTCATTGAGGTATGATCTTGGTTGTTCTTCAAGACTCATCCACATTAATAACACCAGAGCTCTCTTGGAGAACTATTATAGTTTTCAAGACCTGATATAGATAATCAGTTAGTCTGGAAACGAGTGTTAAAATAGTCAAGTAGTAAATAACTGATGTGGTTAGAGTGTTTGCTTAGTCAAGCAGTGTGTGTTAACTCAGTCTTCTTCTTCTTCTTCTTTCGTTCACTTGAAACATGTCTATATCTGTAATTGTCTCCTGAATAAAACTCACTGTCTTTTGTAGTTCATACAGTGTCCCATAGAGCTTTGATTCCAGTGTTGTTTCCTCTGGCCAATATGTCTGCCTCAGCGTTTCATGCTCAGAACACTCTTGAAGTATATGTTTGGCACTCTGTACTGCCTGTCCACATGTACACATGGCTGTGTTGCCAATCTTGAACTTTGTATACATGTGACTGCGGAGTCGGTTGTGTCCTGTTCTGAGACGTAGAATTATAACTTGTTCTGATCTGTTCATAATGTGATAATCATCTAGTGTTGGTGTTTGTGGCTTTCTTATTGACTTGATCGTCTGTTTTTTCTCATGGTAGGTGATTGGTATATCTGGTTGGTCTGCGGCAGCACCTTCCTTAGCCAGTTGGTCTGCGGCAGCACCTTCCTTAGCCAGTTGGTCTGCTTTTTAATTTCCTGGTATTCCACAGTGAGAGGGTATCCACTGCATGGTTACCCTATACTGGTAAGACAATTCGCTAAGTAGTTTTTTTCAAGTCTGTTAGTTTTCCAGACTGGAGAGCTTAAAGCACTGACCTTGCATCTGTCAGGAATACCACAGACTGTAGGTCAGAGTTGGAGTTCAGCAGTTTTTTAGCTGCCATACTAATTGCCTGGATTTCTGCATCATAATTATTGCAGAATTTTCCTGTCGGTGTTCTGATTGTATCTCTAGGCCTGTGTGGATATTCTATATATACACCTGCACCTCCATTCCTCACAGCATTCTGTTCTGACCCATCTGTGTATACTCTGACCCATATATCTTGTGGATATTCCTCATCCAGGAAACTGAGGGTGACTGTCCTCCGCTGCACACTGTTCTATTCGTCTTCGCTTAGTATTCCTTTCACATGGGTCTGAATGTATATTGGCATTCCATGCTTTTCACTCCACTGGGTTTGTTCTGGTACAGACCTTAAGGGGCTGTCAAGTTCAGGTAGGTCTGTAAGTTGTCTACAGAGTCGTTTAGCTTGACGGATAAAACTGCTTCTTTTCAGTCGCCCCATTGCTAGGTTTTGGAATCTTTCCTTCATTGGATGACTTGGCATACACTGAAACTTTTCTGCTTGAATTAGTACTTTTGTGTCTCTGTGTTCGCCAAGTGTTTGCATTCTTCCCATTTTCTGCATCTCTGCTATGGGTGTTGATTTCATTGCTCCCAACATTATCCTAAGTGCCTGATTTTGCACTTTATCTAGATCTTGTAATGTGGTGTTTGATGCAGGACACCACGCAGCTGAACCATATTCCAGGTGTGGTCTTATGCCTTGCTGGTAAACTTTACTGAGTATATTTCCACTGGCTCCCCATGTGGTTCCACTTAGTTTTCTCAGGATAGTTAACTTCCTCCTGGCTTTTTTTGTTGCTTTGTTTATGTGGTGCTTCCATGTCAGCTTATCATCAAAAGTAACTCCGAGGTATGTGGGTTGTTTGTTTTCTTTCAAGAGCTATCTTGATATGACCAGCTTTTTGTTTTGGTGAGAGGGTAAAGAGTGTAGTGCTGCACTTATCTGTGTTAATGCTGACGCACGATCTATTTGCCCATAAGGTTATGGCATCAATAGCTCTTTGTATTTGTTTAGTGGCCACTGTCGCATGTTCTTCCGTGCACCAGATCACCAGGTCGTCAGCATACATTGCCACATTGATCCCGTGTGGTAGTTCAGCAACTAGGTCATTGATGTAAACCAAGAAAAGTCTGGGTGACATGACTCCTCCCTGGGGAACTCCATGACGCAGTAGGACTTTCTTGCTTTTTTAACCATCTAATTGTACCCTGGCTCTTCTATTATGCAGGTATTCTTTTACCCATTTGTACATTCTTGAGCTAACCCTGCAATTTCGCAATTTCTTTAGGAGCCCTTCTTTCCAGACCTTATCAAATGCTTTCCTGAGGTCTATCCATGCTGCTAGTACCAGTTTCTTTTCTTGGAAGGCATCCTCAATCTCTTGGGAGAGGTAGGTTGCCTGATCTTCAGTAGCACTGTCTGAAACCTGCTTGCTGTGATACCAGAAGGTTTTCACTTTCAAGCACTGCATCCTAAGATTGATAATGTGCTCCATTGTTTTGCATAGACAGCTTGTGAGGCTGTCTCCTGTAGTTGGAGACTGTGTTGCCATCTTTTCCTGATTTGAGGAGAGGTATCATTATTGCTTCTCTCCACGCCTGTGGTACATTACCTGTGGACCAGCTTGTGTTAAAGATCTGCAGCAGCTTTGCTCTTGCTACAATTCCCAGGTTTCTAATCATTTCATTGGACACTCCATCAGCTCCAGGGGACTTTTTCATTTTCAATTTGGATATTGCATGCTCCAGTTCTCTCATTGTGATTGGTGTCTCCATGACTTCAGGTATAGGTTCATCTTGTCCAATGTTTTGCTGGTTCGCTCGAACCTCCTGTTGTTTGTCTGGGTTGACTTTGATGTTATTGTCTTCTGCAAAGGAATCTGCAAAATAATCAGCTGCATGTTTACCTGTTAAAATGTTTCATCTTTATAAAGTGTGATCCTGGTATTTCTCCCTGTACCTTCATCATTTAGTTGTTTTACAAGTTTCCATAATTTCCTAGTATCTCTTTCTAGGTTCAACGACTCCGTTTTTTCTTTCCAGCTGCTCCGTCTGGCTTGTAACTTGGCTCTTTGAAATTTAGCCTTTGTTTGCTGATATTTGTTGTGATGTTCTTGGCTATGTATGTTCTCAGCCTGCTGTATAGATGTTTCCATCTCATTTTGCAGCTTTTCCAGTTCATCATTCCAGTAGGGTTTGTAGTTTTTGCGTGCCCCCCTGGGTATGGTTTTACTAGCAGCATGTAGTATACATCTATTAAATTCACTCACTACTCTATTGATGTCTTTGTCCAAGTTTATGTCCTTAGCTAGAACACTGGTTAAATGCTGGTAAATTTTCCAGTCTGCCCTCTTATAGTTCCACCTAGTGAGCGTGCTGCTGTCCTTGGTATATTCATCGTGAATTTCCAGAAATACTGGTCTGTGGTCATTACCCCCAAGCTGCTTTCCAACGACACGTGTGATGTTCCATTCCAGGCCTGGTGAGTGGAATGCCAGGTCTGGTGTAGAGGTGGTGTGCCATGCTCTAGAGTAGAAGGTTGGTGAGTCTGCTGGCTGGTTAATAAGGATGAGATTATTTTCATCCTGCCAGCTCTCAAGTTCCTCACCTCTCTTGTTGATATGATCGTAGCCCCAGCTCTGAGAGTGGCTGTTGAAGTCACCACACACCATAAGCCTTTCTTTGTCTGGAATTGTGTCTAGTGCCAATGGTTTATCATTTGGGCAGCAGTAGTTCAGGAGATGGAATTCTGCACTGTCTGTTTTTAGGTTGAGCATCTGGTATTCTGCCCCGTCCATATATACTTCCAGCTGACATGCGCTGATATTGTTTTTAACTATTTTCAGAATTCCACCCTTTCGCCTGTCAGACCGGTAGCGCTGATAGCCTCTGATTTTAAAGGCTATGTCGCTGCTGAGGTGTGTTTCTTGATACAGCATATATTAACTTGTTCTTCACTGAGGACATTTTCAAGTTCCAATTTTTTGCTGTATCCATCTCTTTTACTGTTGACACCCTCAGCATTCCAGTGCATTATTTTTGTTAGTCGTTTGTTTGTTTGGCCATTTAACTCAGTCAAATGGTTAAAGTGCTCAGTCAGGTGGTTAAGTGTTAGTTTAGTCAAGTAGGGGGCAGTGGTTAGCGCACTGGCTTCGCTTATGAGTGGTCCTGGGTTCATTTCCCAGTTGAGGCAGAAATTTTTTTCAGACTGCAATGTCTCCCGGGCAAACTCAGCTTTAATTGGGTACCAGATTCATCCGGGAAGTAAAAACTGAGGGAGAGGAAATGGCTACTGCCCTCATATAGCAGAGCCACTGAAATGTGAGATCGCTAACATCTCACATCCCTATGGCATTAATAAATGATATGGGTTAACTTACATATCTGATTTCCAGGGTTACGAGCTTGCCAGGTGGTGATGTGCATGATTCTTCATTTGTGTTGTGTCTGTTAGTGATAGAGGGATTTGGTGATACCAGTTGTATTCATAGGTCTTGTAGTGCAGGGCATTCAATAAGGTGATGTTTTACTGTTTCCTCCTCTTGTCTATTGCAGTGGTTGTGTATGGTCTGCGGTAATTCTTTGTAGATGTTTGTTCAGTTGCACATATGTTGTTTGCAGCCTAATTATTGTGGTTTGATCTTTGCCGTGATCTATGCTGTCATGTGGATTTGGTTGGGACATGTCTGCATATAGCACTCCTGATGAGCCAGTGGCCCAGCAGTCCATCTATTGTTGTCTACAGTTGTTGCGGATAATGTATTTAGCTGTTCTGAGGTTGGTGGGAATTCCTGGTTGGAGCATAATTGCTCCTTTTTTGTGCAAGTTTATCAGCACTTTCATTTCCACTCATACCTGTGTGGTTTGGCATCCACTGTAGTGTAATATTGATGCCATAGGATGTAAGTATGTTTGTAGCTTAGAGAATACTGCTTATGATTTTCTCTGCTGTTGGATTCCAGTTTTCAATGACTTGAAGAGCTGACTGTTAATATTGCTAGGTTCTTGGGGTGTGTTGCATCATTTTTGTATTGGGTGGTGATGTATGAGAGAGTTTCTGATATTGCTTTCACCTCTGCATCATAGTTGCTGCAGAACTCTTCACAAGGAGCAGATAACTCTATTGGTGTTTGTATCTATGTTTTTGTCAATCTTTACTAGGTTTTCATCAGTGGAAGTTTGAATTGTTCCCAGTCTCATTATTTGTAGTTCCAGTGAGGTGTTTTTCATATTGATTTATTTTTTGTTTGTGAAATTTGAGGAAGTATGGGGCGGTGGTCACTTCCTATGTCACTAAAGACTCCCAGCATATAGTCATTTTGGAAATCTGCGGATATGATGGTAAGGTAGGGTCTGAATGTTGTTACACTGGCTTTGTGGAAGAGTGTGGGTGAGGAATCTTGTAATATTATTAAGTTGCTGGTGCTGTATAGTTCCTTTATGTTATTTCCCATGGTGTTTCTGTACTTATATCCTGTAGCAGGTATGTGTGCATTGAAATCTACCGCAATGATAGTTCTCTTGGCATCTGTGGTGCTGATGTCTATTGAATGATTTCTAATGATGAGTGTGAATTATATCTTCTAATTGTGTAAATACTACTTGTAACAGGAGTATGAATTGTATCTAAATGCGTACATCCAGTTTCGTTAAATAATAATATCTAATTTGACTCCAAAATGGTGAGTGTGAATGAGTGAATTAATTTTTGTGAATAAATAATTGAATACTATGCATTTGAGTGAGAATGTATGTTTGTGTATAACATTTCATTTTGATTATTCGGAATGAATATCAGCTACTTGATTCAGGATTCTCTTACATATTCCAGCAATGCCAGAAAGACAGTGGCAGTAAATTGACCATGAAAGATTTAATAGTTCGTCCCATCCAGCGAATACCCAGATATGAATTACTCATTCAGGTAACATTATTGCTTTAATTTTACATTTATAATGTCCTTGTGGAAGATTATTCACCAGCAGGAAAGTGGGTTTCATTTTTAAGTTGTGTACATATATGAAATAAGTCATGGAATACAGTGACACATTTTTTGTTTTTAATCATTCGTTCTTAAACTCCCGCTGGATCTCCCTTGTAGCAGGAAAACTGTACATCTAGATTTTCAGCAGACTGTAGTCCAAAGAATGGAGATGCATTGTGCCACTGTTTTATTTGCACCAATGGCCCAACATATCAAACTTCAGCAGTTGTGAGAGCAGATACAATGATAATAGAATAAAGACATAGAATAGAGACAAGAATAAATGATTCATGGAATAGTCAATGCTATACTCCTTTTAGGAGAGATACATTCATTGCAGAATTGTTGTACTTCTTGTAGGATTGTTGTATTCTTTGCAGGATTGTTGTACTTTTTTCATTTTTATGTACACCTTACAGAGTTTATGTGTTCTGTACTTAAAAAGTTGGACTATTTTCTAGATTATTTTGTGCTTTATCTCTATAAAAATGTGAATATATGTGCTGCAAAGATCAGCATTTGAGAAAATGAACAATTACATAAGCAAATGACACTTATAGTTGTTTTAGGACTTACTATAGCCCAACAATCCTGATTTTTGTGTGCACAATGTTAAATTATATGTACCATGTAGAAATGTTGAACTCCTTGCAGAATCATTGTACTCATTGAATGATTGTTGTACTCCTTGAAATTTATAATCTGGCATTTTGTTTCCAAGAAATGGAATATTTCAGAAGTAAATTCAGAGCATCCATAGAAAAGACTCTTGAAAGAATGTGTGACCTAAGATCGAGTCCTATTGAAGATAATGTATACATTTGGAAAAGGTCTTTTGAATATTGTGCATATTAAGAGAACCATCGGCAGTTCAAAAATTCATAAAGGATGCTGAAAACATCTCTGCTGGCACACAAAAATATGGTAACAAATATAAATTTTTTTTAAATTCATATAAATTGGACACTGACACGCGCAAGAAAGACATATTGAAAGTTGTACATTCATGGCTGCACATTTCTTGTGAGTTTCACTGTTGGATGTAAGTGCAATGTTGATGTCTCAACATTCAAATAATGAGTGATTATTTTTTTCAGAATGTCTTAACACTGACAATGAAGAAGAAGAGTTAGTAAATGGCAGTCTATACTTGGTTACATAATATTTCTTCCTTGGCATTGAAGTCATGGATGTGGCTATATTCTGTCTTGGTCACATCCTATATGCTTCTTTTTGTTTGTTCTCAAAACTCCATCTGGATAGCTCTTATAACAGTGCAATGGTTTTACTAGATGTGCAGCAGGATGTAGTCCAGAGAATGGAAACATGTTGTGCCACAGCTTTATTTGTGCCAATGGCCTGACACATCATATATCTTTATAACCTTCAAATATGTAAAGAAATGTTCGTGGAGGTTTTTCTTCCAGTGTTTCTCAGCCAGTGTGTCCACCTCAGTATTTCTTATTCAGAGTATCTTGAGGTTTTTTCTCTGCAGTCTAAAGTGAAGTGCATGTTTGTGTTGCTACATGGCTGTGTTGCTAATCTTGAATTTTGTATACATGTGGTTGATGTCAGCTGTTGCCTGTTATGAGGCACAGATTGACTACTTGTTCTGGTCTATTCATAATTTGGTGGTCATCATGTTGGATGTGTTGTATGCTGAATGGTCCAAACTCTTAATATCACAAAGTGTATAATTTAGTTTGTGTTGAAAAAACTAGTAAATTTAAGTAGGAAGCCAGAGGACAATTTTTAAAAATTCTTGAGACTAACGGGAATTGAACCAGTTTGTTCAAGTTGAAAAAACTAGAGGTTTGACTTTGTTGTACTTGGATTACCCTGTATGGATTCTGTCCCTCACATTGAAACAGCATGTCACCCATTGAGATTACCATTCATAGCATGTATCTCAGCTTCAAATTATAATTATAATCTTAAGGGATTTCACAAAAATCCATTTTATAAACAAGACTTTGCAATCGGAATTTGAACCTGTGATATCTTAAGGACAAAGTGAACATCGTAACCACTATGCCAGGGAGATCCCCCAAAGTTTGTGTTAGTTTATGTTATCACTGTGCTTGTCTTGCTTGTGTATGTTCACACTCAAATTAACCAACACAATTTTTGTGTGGTATGAGCCGGAGAGTGGGAATATTTTTGCCATGCTGATTTACGATTGCCTATTGGCTAAGCACATCTGATTTCTGCATAATGTGCATATCTAATCATTTTCTGTATATCACATGAAGTGGCAGTACTAGTACAAAGTTTTCTCTGCGGCATAGTTTTCCTGAGTTGACATTATGCATGTTTCAATTAGATTATTCAACATTGGTTTAGTCACACAACAGTCCTTTTTTTTCAACAGAATTAAGAAGATTAAACTGGGGATGTTAGAGTGTATATAAAAAGAATGACAGAAATGGGGGTGACAGGGGTGAGGGAAGAAAGTGTTTCCTCTCTAGAAAAATCTGAATATCACATAATAAACATCTGAGACTTTGAGTATGAATACTCCTGGGTGGGTGTTGGATCAGAGAGAGCGAAGCACTTATAGGACTGACCCATGCACCATGATGCTGGTTTCCAATCAAAGAATTATTAAACAAGTTCATTATTCCTTTTAGACATGGAGCTGAAATTGTCATTTACATCTTATTCTACTAGAAACTAAAGTGATCGCTGCCTTTATCTTTTTCAGCTTCTGTTCCCACATCTTGAGTTTGTTTTCTTTCTAATTGATTTTTTCATATAGGTAAATGTAATAAGGTTGTAAAGAGGTAAACTGAATTATGAACAAGCGTTATAGTGCAGTTTTTCTATTATATGTGCCCAGCTACTTAGCCAGTAGGTGACTAGAAACCATCTGACTAGTGTCGTCTATCACACTTGCTCAGTAGTGATAATACTATTCATAGGCCTTCCCAGAGAATGAGCTTTGATACCGTAGCTCTTTGTGGCTGGTTGAACCACAGAAGCAAATTTTACTTAAAACCATGAATTCTGAGTGAACTTGAAACCTGGGTCTGCTGGTCTGTAGGTGACTGACTTAACACGACTCTACTGCTGCTCATATTTTTAATGATATAAAGTACTGAGTATATCTGGTTGGCCATCAATAGCACTCTCATTAGCTAGTCATTCCACAGTGCGATGATATCCACTATGTGGCTATCTTACGCTGACTGCTTAGTTCAGACAGTGAAATTTGTAATTTCCCTTTTGAATTTTTATTCTAATATTTTGTGCTATTTTACACATTTTATTTCACAACAATATGAGGTTGCCATAACTTTCTTTATACAAATATATATTTGTATTTTGTCAATTATTTTATAATTGTTCACTTCACAGTGGATCCCCAACTTTGTTTTAAAGTAGGTGTCACCAGTTTGACACACCAGGTAATTTTATTAACAGGCACAGGTCAGGAGCTCAATCATGGGGGATAAGAAATTCCAAGAGAGACCAGAATTCATTTAAATAAATTATTACAGTGTATGTGTAACATTATTTATATTAATTCACATGCATTTTCTCAGTCATTCACTCCATCAAAATGTATTTCATTTTCAAACTGAACTCATTGATTCCATAATATTTTACATTTTGTATTTAAAAAAATTTAATTCCTTATTATATAACATGATTGTATACATTTCATATATAGCATATACCAGGCGGTTGTGGTGGCAGGATTACCTGAATCACAACCACCACTAGTGATGTATTACTGGGAATATTCCGGAGGTCATGGTGGTTGGATTGCTAGAACCACGACCACTATTTTTTATGGTTAAAAGATCTGATTAACTACTATCCACAGTTGAAAGGAGCATAACTCACCATAAGAGGTGCTTTTAACTGAACCTCCATTACTTTTTTTATAGCAATATGCTCTGATATAATCACAGTGGACTGATATTCACGGGTAAAGAAATGAATTTTACGGGTTAATTTTATTTTGATTATGAAAGATTGTGTGATTTGGATTGACGAAATTATCACCTTTCTTTAGTAGTGAAGTATACTGAACTAGTTGTATTCTACAAAAAATGTATATTCTTACAATCTTAATATGGTCAATGTAAAATTCCAATCATATTATAAACAAGGAGCAATATTTAATAATGAAAACAAATTTCATTAGTATTAATGGTATATTAATATTTTATTGTAATTTAAAAAATTTATTTTAACAATTTTCAGTTTGATAGTTCTCAAGAAGTCATATAATATTTGTTTAGTATGTTCCCTTTCACAAGTATCAGCCAGACAGAAAATTGCACTGGCAGATGGGCAATAAATATGTCATGTTCAGTCACACCAACAGAGGCCAGCTGATATTAAGGATTTAACTACAAGTTTTAGGCATGACTTGAAATCATACTTGGTTTGTTTCAAAAAATATATTTATGTAATTTGTTCTCCCAGCGCTTACTTGACAATACGCCTCGAGATCACCCTGATCATCCCCTTCTCCTACAAGCTTGCAGAGTCATGCATGACTTAGCAGTGAAAATTGGCACTGTCAACGACTCCCAGCATGGAGAGGATATGCTAGAAACTCTGAAGAAACTGGAACTTTTGTTGATCACAGATGTAAGAATTGTGTGACTGTAAAAACATTGGTAATATTAGATTTATTTCAATTAGGATGCACAGAGGATGTTCCCTTTTTTATGTTGTCAGTAATTCTATTTTTGGGCAGTAAAATCTTATGTTAACGAAACCTTCCTCAATCACACCATGAAGATCAACACAGAAAAAATAGAAGTGATGTCTATTGGCAGATAACCCAATATAATCAGCATAAAGATAATTGATAATTACTGAAACAAGTACAGGAGTTTAAATATCTCAGGAGTATTTTTACAGATGATGGAAGAATGGACAAGAGAGCTCAAGACAAGAATGCAAAAATCCAACTATGTAGATTATGACATTACACCAATTTTGAAACACATATGTGGTTGAAGTGATAGATGTATTACTGTAGATATGTCTACAAATCTAACAGAAGATTGATGAACTAGTTGGCTCAGAGGTATATGCTACTCTCCTGTCAAGATGGGATGGTCCTAAGATATTAGCACACTGGAATGCCTCCCATAGGGGACTAAATATGCATTACGTACCTAACACAACCATGCTTTTCAGACAACAAACATTATTTGAGTTTGGGTGTCACCTTGATTACTCAGTTGAAAGGGCCCTGTGCTTTTGTCAGAAAGGAAATGTGCCGTCAAGCTACCTGCTTACAGCTAAGGGCATTAACATTATCATGAACTCATTTTTTAAATGTTATAATCATATTTTCACTTTTACTACCAGAGTCAGATGTGCTGGTTAATGCACAAATAAAATGATACACGCCACATTTCCATTCTCTGGTCTATATCATGCTAGAAATCTCGTAGGATTATTGACCTGCTGCAAGAGAGATCCAATGAGAGTTGAGATTGAACACACACAAATAAACAGCAAATATATTTGCACTTTTGATAAGTAGCCATTTCAATAATTATTTATGTTAATGCACTTAAGGTTAGTTATCATTTCAACAGTTAATTGTTATTACACTTTTGCCCAATATCTATTTCAACAGCTAATTGTTATTACACTTTTGCCCAATATCTATTTCAACAGTTAATTGTTATTACACTTTTGCCCAATATCTATTTCAATAGTTAATTATGATTGTGGAACATTTTGTTAGTATCAATTTACCTAGTTAATTATGTTAGATGAGTTTGATCAATTCCATATTTGTGTGCATTTCATAATTTATGTCCCAATTTTGTCATCTGCAGCTGGCTGTCCCAGACAGGGCATACATCCGTCATGACATGGTTCAATTATTTGTAAGTTTTTCGACTTCATCCTTAGTGTATTCTCGTACATTGGGAAGCAGCCTATCTCACTGGTTAGACAGTCGGACTCGGGAGCCCAAGGTCTTTTTTATAGACATTGGTTTTATATTCCTCTTGTGTGGTCATTTTCTAGTCTTGCTACAGTGTTTGGTTTGTCTCTAGCTCTGGAGTGCATAATTTCCCAATTTTTATGTATTTGCTGCAAATTTTTGCACCCCAATACTGTGTGCATCATTTCCCAATTATTCTCTAGTCTTTGCTACATATATTTGCCTCAATACTGTGTGCATCATTTCTAAATTTTTCTCTAGTCTTATTGTAAATATTTGCCCCAATACTGTGTGCATCATTTCTAAATTTTTCTCTAGTCTTATTGTAAATATTTGCCTCAATACTGTGTGCATCATTTCTAAATTTTTCTCTAGTCTTATTGTAAATATTTGCCCCAATACTGTATGCATCATTTCTAAATTATTCTCTAGTCTTGCTGCATATATTTGCCCCAAATACTGTATGCATCATTTTCCAATTTTTTCTAATCCTATTGTAAATATTTGCCCCAATACTGTGTGCATCACTTACCAATTGTTCTCTGGTCTTTCAAATATTTGCCCCCAAAAACTGTGGATTATTTTTAAAAAATTATTAATAAATTTCATTTAACTAGTTGTTACTTTAAAGGTAAAGTATTTGATGTATGAATAAACATCATAGCACACAGTTTTACCCATAAGTACTCATTTCTTAGCCAGTAGTTGCCCAGAAATGGTTTGTCTAGTCTCACCTTCAGAATGTACTCTTATAGCAATGATGCCATTCCTCAACATTCCAAGAGCATGTGCTCTGATACCCATTTCCTTGTGGTCTAACTATTTTAGAAAATAAAAAGTGACAAGTGAATTCGAACTCAGTTTACCTAATTGAAGATTGAATGACTTAGACACTACACTAAGTGTAGTGTTACAGTAAATATTTGCCCCCAATACTATGTGCATCATTTCCCAATTATTCTCTAGTCTTTGCTGCATATATTTGCAATTTATATCCTAATTTATGTCACTACACTACCATGACTCCTAACTTTTGTTGCGCAAATAAATTGTATCACTTTCCCCGAAAACCTTCTTTGTCTTTGTTCTGTTAACAGAAATCAAGTTTATAATTATATTATATAAATTGCACACAATCGGCAATGATTAACAATGGTCACAAATATTTTTAACCTCCAAGGCATAAAGTCACAATGTTGAATCTCCATTCTAAGCAAACAAAATATAATAGTAAAATGCAATGACGTCTTGGACACATTTTTCCATTCTGTGAGTCTCTTAAAATAGAAGTAACTTCCTGTCACAATGAAAAACAGGATTAACTATGCTTTTATTGTTGTTAAATGTTTATTGTTTATGGGGTTTTTTCCATACGTTTTCATTCATTCCATAAATTCTGCATTTAATTCTGTGTGCTCCAAATTTATGTTACGATTAGTTGGCAAGTAATCTACATTATTATTTAGGTAAACCTTTGGTATGAAGTTCAATTGTTTCTTCTTTCTCTTTACTTCTATCTTGGTGTTGATTTTAACTAACAACTTAACAAACTTTTATGAATGCATTGTATGCAACTGCATTGGTGCAATAATGAATATAATTTTCCAGTTTATTATCTATCTATTATCTAAAACCAAATAGATGTTCCGCTCATGCCACTAAGCCATAGCTGTCAACATATTTTTCCATAAATCCATATTTTTACCCATTTATTTCTGTGTTCAATAAAAAAAAGTCTATATTTAGCAAATCCCCCAAAACAACACACACCCAACTCACATATTTTTTTTGGCTCATCAATGCGTCAATATGTGCGTGTGAGATAAAATGTCAGCATTAGTTGTAATTACTGAAGATGTAACACCAAATGAATGAACACTCAAAAACCTAAATAAAAATTTTTTAGAATTTTTTGTAGGTTTTATGTTGTTGTTTTTTTCATTTTGGTGGGGGGGGGGCAGAAATCAGTATCAATATGGAAAATCAATACTAGTTGACACCTATGTCACTAAGTGTGGGGAGAGTTTTTGTGATTTAGACTACAGTGTGTTGTCTTGGTTATATCGTACCAATATTTGTGTATTATATCCTTAATGTCTATTAATCTGTTCCTTGGTCTTGTTTTTTGTCTTCCTTTTAACTCTATATTCATGTGTTTGTTTTTTGTTGTAGGAACATTATGATAATTGTTTAAAATTTATTATCATTAGATGCCAAATATTTGATTTGTTCTTATTTGATAAATGCACTCACTGAATGGAACTATATCTATCATATTTCTGATGCCTCTAATATGTGTTCTGTCTCTTGTATCTCCCAACAATCTATCTCAAGCATTTAATTTCATATATGGCAAGCTTTCTCTTGTGGTATTCTGACAGACACAAGGTTAGTCCACTGATAGCTTAGTATCAGTCTAAAAATAAAATGGGAAATTAGAGGCAAAAGAGATTTGATTCTACAAAAGAATGCTGAGAATACCATGGACTGATTATTTTTTATTTATCAAAAATAATCAACAGATGTTGTAAACATCACAGACATGAGGTCATATAGGGAAGCCTACTACCTGAATTAAAGGCATAACTCCGCCAAAGATGGATGTGTTGGGCCATTGGCGCAAATAAAACGGTGACACAAAGCATTTCCATTTTCTGGACTACGTCCTGCTGGAAATCTAGCAGGACCATGGTCCTGATACAAGATATATCCAGTGGGAGTTTGAGAATAAACGCAGAAGAAGAAGAAAGGCATGACAAAAATGGATGTGCTAGGCCTCGGATGTCCAGACCACAAAATGAGCCAACCGAGGTGTAAATAACACAGTTCAAACTGTGGAATTTGTAGCACAACGTACTTCACGCTCTCACAAAATCACACAATATATTTATTGTGGTTATAAGAGAGCGAACGCAGAAGAAGAAGATGTCATGAACATCTATGATCCCTTACACAATCTAGTATAGTTCATGAACCACATGTCCTTTTGAACTTTAAACATCTACCTCTTCTATTTTCTTCCACTACTTTTGTTCAGGCATGGTGTGCATAGATTTCAACTCTTTCACTGTCTCCCAATTTTCTAAACAATGCCTAATTTTTTTTACCATGAGATACAATGAGAAATTAGATAATGTGATGTGCATGTTTCACAGTTATATCTACTATTTTTTGGTTGCTTATTTAATTAATTACAGTTAGTTTTTTTTAGTTATTTGTTTTTAGTATCATGTTATGTTTTTTAAAATTAATTCCTCTTCTTCTGCATTCGCTCTCAAAATATCAGCACAAGTATACATGTGATTTGAGTTGAAGAGTATGAATTATGTTGTATGGTTTTGTAGCAGAGCTGCGTTATTTGTGCCATTCAGTCCAGCACATCTAATTTTGGTATGCTTTTATTCAAGCTGAGCTTCCCTACCTGTGACAGCTTTCCTATCTGTTGCCAGGCAGTGAGTGTGTATCAGCTCTGTGCCGTGGCAGTTTATCACCCACTTTGCTTTTGGACTTTACATGCCAAAATGTGTCCCTAGGTGGCAGTTTCTGAGAAGACATAAGCAGAGATTTGGACTTGGGTCAATTATACATATCTCATACAAGATGTTCCACTGTTAGTGAACTAGTCTCATGCAATTAGACAGTCTATTGTCCTCAAGTACTGACCCTTATCTCGACTATGACCCTGGTCCCTGCGTAGTAAATTGCTCAGCAGTAAAGATGGACAAGGGTTGTTTCAACGTTGTGGGATTTGTCAATGGTTGAGCTTCTACCCACATTTTCTTTGTACAGGCACAATATGGTATCCTATCTTTTCCTTTCACACAAACCCCTGCTGCTGGATGAAAGCTTGAAGCTTGTTCACTTGCATGAAATTTTGTTTTCTGTACAGATTCGATTTTCTAACTAATATTTTCACATGGTGCAACCCTCTAGCACTGTGGTACCTTTGCATGAAATCATAAGATGTGCTTTACTACAGCTCACTGTTTTTGCCTTCATGAGCTTTTGGACATGACAACCAAGCAACCAAGCCAGTTGTTGTCTTTCACTGTGCTGCTACAGTGATTTGACTTGGGGGGGGGGGGGGGAATTATATTCAGAGATGTTGCTTCTCTTGTGCAATCAATTCTCATTCCATTTCAGCTTATAGTGCCCAGTCAGGATTCATAAAATATTAGCCAAATTTCTTCGCACAAGTTTCACAAATCAATCTTTTTTCCAGAATGCACCACAAGAAGGTGTTTTTAGGATCTTGATTATCTGCTAACCCTGGGATTACATAAGAGAAATGTATATGCCTTTGCACCCCAGTATATTAATTAATCAATATCATTCATGATAGTTTGGAAAACTGTAATTTATAACTAGATCATTGTACAATTTTATTATTATGACATTGTACTGATGATGCTATTAAATGTATTAGTCGCACATTAAAATTCAACAATAGCTGAAAAACAATGACCTGTGCAAGCTTAAATTTATTATTAATTTGATCCAATTTAATGATTATTATAAAAAATCTGGTGACAAGTATGTAAATGAAAACATTTTTATTTGGAGTTTGTAAATAAAAATGTAAGCAAATTAAGTTATCATGTTCTGGTATATAAAAATAAATATGACAGTAAAATAATACTACTGTACTATCAGGTGTTTGCAACATGCCATATAAAAATTCTTACATTGAGTTTCAATGACAGACAAGTGAAGTTTCTCATGTAGAAAGTACATTAACAGTTTCAATGACAGACAAGTGAAGTTTCTCTCATTAGTTATTACTATTACATTACATTGGTTATTAGTTATTACATTAGTTCTAATTATATTTAATACTCTTATGCAATAAGCACAACACACACAGAAACCCCCCCCCCCCTAAAAAGTTTTCAAAGATATGAAGTTTGTTTGTGTTGTGTTCGCTCTATTGTAACCAGTGCGATAACCGCCGGGAGCGTGATTACGTTGTGCCACCGTTATGCGCCTTGTAGGCCTAGCACATCTGATTTCGGCATTCCTTGACTATTCGGGTGGGCTACCCTAGTCTTTGACAGCCTTCCTATCTGTTGCCTGACAGCAAATGTGTACTGACTCTACGCAGAGACGGTTTGTCCTTCACGTCTGTCCTGGGGTGTAAAGGGAACGCATTGCTCTAGGCGGACCCAGGGTTAGCAGATAACCAAGATCCCAAATGTACCTCCACGCGGTGCACCCTGGAAACAGAAATACAGCAACCCGTGCTGATTCTGGCCAAATCATTTGGGGATCGTGTCCGAGAATGTGGAGGTAGCAGATGGAAAGAGATTTGACTGCACAAGAGACAGACAATATCTCCGACACCACCAGCAGCACCACATATAGCGACACTGTCGACATACAGTGAAGCTAGTCAGTCCAGTCCGAACATTGGAGGGGCGGCCAATGTAAAATGCACGTAAAGGTAGATGCATGGCGAGAGACAAATAGATTTCATACCGAGTACAATGAAACAATGAAAGGGCAGAACAGTGCTAGAGGGCAGCGCGAACTGCAAATAGAAAATGAAAAGTTCCTAGGAAAAAAGAACTACAAGCTCCGTCAGCTCGAGACGAGCTTCTAGTTACCTGTGTTCCTTACAGGCAGAGACCCAGACCCATTCATTGGCGTTTGGTAAAGCTTCTTCTTCTTCTTCTGCGATCAGTTTCCCATGCTCATAAGTCTATACAGGAAGGTGGGCCGCCTCCATGAATTCAGTCGTCAGCAGGAGGTCCTCACGGTTGCCCCACAGCTTCACCTTCAGATCTGTCTCTTGAGGCCATATTTTGGTTCTCACGTCATCAAAGAGTGGGCATGTCTGCAGAATATGTTCTGGAGTCTGGGGACCCTTTTGACATGGGCATTGGTCAGTTTGGGCAGCCTTAATTTTGTGGAGATGTGCTTGTAGTCTGCAATGTCCTGTGCGAAGTCTAAAAATTGTGGTTTGTTGTGACCTGTTTAGCTTTAGAATAGGGTCCTGTGGAAAGTTACTGCCTGTTCTCTGACTCCATGTATGTTTGTATATTCCTTTGATGAGGGTTTTTGCTTCAGTCAGTGATATTCTGTGGTGGAATTGTTCCTTTTTTGCACCTGCTTTTGCCAGTCTGTCAGCTCCTTCATTTCCTGCTATTCCACAGTGTGCAGGGATCCACTGCAGCACAACTTTATTGTTGGCAGATAGTTGATTTAGAAGTTCTACAGTTGTTTTTGTTAGGAGATCTTTAGGTTCCTTTTGGATGATTTGGAGTACTGACATGCAGTCACACAAGAAGACTATGTTAGCTCCTTTGAGCCTCCGTTCCTCTAGAGCCTTTGATGCTTCCAAGATTGCTTGTAGCTCTGCCCTGTAATTTGTTGATAATTTGCCAGTAGCAATTGAGAGTTCTAGTTTTGGGGTGTTTGGTATGAGTATTAGTATCCCAGCTCCTCCTTTCTTTACTGCACCCTCTGATGATCCATCTGTGAAGACATGAATCCACTGTGAGGTAGGGTATTGGGTGTGTTTGTTAAAGCAAGAAGACCTAATCCAACTCTAATGTCGAGCCTTCCTAAACCGGAAATATGCTCGCGAAGAGAAAGGGTTCCGTACTCGATGCGCTCAGGCACAAAAGGGACAACGATTTAGCCCTGGCCCAACTCTACTGTCAGGTTTTCCTACACCTGAAATACACTTGAAGAGAGAAAGGGTTCAGTACCTGATGGGCTCAGGCGCTATTGGGACAAGGACGCTCAGCTCGAGAACGCCTTGCTCTCAAACGCGTGGTGTGAGACTCGAACTTGGACACGGGGTACACGATGTCGGTGAATGACACCTCGGCTAAGAGGGCTAAAGAGCCAGGGTCCAACTCCTTTGTTGAGTTCTTCCCCTTAAGGAACCAGGCTCACGGATGAGAAACGGTTCAGTACCCAATGGGCACAGGCACAGCACGTCCAATTACACAAGGCAAGTTCATAGACAGTGGAACACCTCGTTCGAGTCAGACGAGAGCAAAAAATCGTCTGGGCAAAGAGTCTCCACTATGCGTGCCTGCAGACAGATATAGAGGCTGTCACAGCTAAGGGTAGCCCACCCGAATTGTCAAGGCATGCCGAAATTGTATGTGCTAGGCCTACAAGGCGCATAACGGTGGCACAGCGTAATCACGCTCCCGGCGGAAATCGCACGGATATCCGTGATGGTTACAATGGAGCGAACGAAAAACAAACAAACGTCTGTCCTGCACGAGGCGTTCTGCAGCCAGTGAACTTGCCTTATGTAATTAGACGTATTCTGCCCATGCTCATCGGGTACTGAACCTTTTCTTGTCCTCAAGCCTGATTCCGGTTTAGGAAGAACTTGACAGAAGAGTTGGGCTCGAGCTCGTTCGCCTTCTTAGCCGAAGCGTTGCTCACCAACGTCGTGAGCCCTTCGTCCAAGTCTAAATCTGTACACATATTTAGGAACGTTAGGGACTTGCGTTTTGTTGTAGAGCTGAACAGTGCTTGTCACCCTCAGACTGCTATGCCTGTGCCCATCAGGTACTGGACCTTTTCTCTCCGCGAGCATGCTTCCGTTATAGGAAAGACTCGACAGTAGAGTTAGGCTGTGATCACCGGTAACTAGAAGCGTGTCTCAAGCAAACAATGCTTTAGTTCCAATTTATCCAAACCGTTTTCCGTGCTCTTTGCACATGCTGCTGCCCTCTAGGACTGTGCATCTTTCTCAGTGTCTTATTGTGCTTTTATTTTTATTGGAACATCTGCCTGCTTCATTACCAACTACATTGGCCGCCCTACAATGCTTCTACCGAACTTACTAGATTCATGTGTGTCGACAGTGTTGCTGCATGTGTTGGCACAGATGTGTCGGAGATATTGCCTGTCTTTTTGCTGTCAAATCTCTTTCCATCTGTTACCTCCACATTTACGGACACGATCCCCAAAAGATTTAGCCAGAATCAGAATCGCTGTATTTCTGTTACCAGGGTGCGCCATGAGGAGGCACTTTTTGGATCTAGGTTATCTGTTAACCCTAGGTCCGTCAAGAGCAATTTTTTTCCCTTTGCACCCCAGATATGAAGTGACTAGATTTTTTTTTTTGATTTTTTTTTGATTTTTTTTTTTTTAAAAGGTGAAACTCCACCTGCACTCATGTTTTAACTTCAAACTGTTCTGATTGCCCATGTCAGCTACCTGCATGTAACTTGTTTATACAATTCCTATATAATTTGGGTTTACCATCATTTGTTATATTTTCTTCTTCAGCGTTCATTTTTAAACTTCCACTGGATCTCTCATGTAGCAGGACAAAGGTCCTACTAGATTTCCAGCAGAATAGTAGATGTAGTCCAGAGAATGGAAATATGTTGTGTTACTGTTTTGCACCAATGGCACAACACATCCGTCTTCGGCAGAAATTTGTTATATAATTCTCTGGTATTCCATGATGTCTCTGTATTTCTGTATCATCACAGTATAATGTGGTATCCTGAACATTCTAATTCTATCACAAGCTTTTTTCAAAGTCTATAATATTTACATATGGAGGTGTCTGTCATTCTTTAGATTGTTTTATAATATTTCCAATTGTTACTATTTGATCTGTATATGATCTATTCAATTCTACTTTTAAAAAAAGCTTTTAGCAAATTTTATTCAGGGTAGTGATCAACACAGCATGTTTTGATGGTAGTGATTTTCTAAGCAATTTAAATATGTCTGTTAAGTTGCCATTGCTTTCTGATCTTTGCTTGATACATTCAACTTCAGCGTAGTTTTTTGGTCACTTTGACCTATGGGATAGGGCAGCCAACTCCACCCGCAAACCTCCTTAGTCACCTCCTATGACAATACATTGCAAGTAGCAGTGTTGCTATTCCTTGCTTCACTTTATGGCCCAGCAAAACAGTGACATGTTTTGTAGTAGAATTTGTACTGGTGTTAAGTTTCTCCCTATTCCAATCTAATCAAGGTATTGTTATTGTTATAATATATTGTTTTGTTGAACTGGCTTCCTTCCTGTACGAGTGATTCAATGTTCAACTTCCAATTCAACTGGAAATATTTGTAAATCACTCAACAGATCCTTGGTCAACCTAGTCCAAGAAAATGGGTACCAGATCTTCTTTGAATCTAAAGGTGGTGGGCTTGATGCTGACCACTTAATCCTGGTGTATGTCAGGTCAATAAAAAAATATGTGCCTAACAGCATATTCCTCAATGACATGAAAAAGGGAAAACTTGACTGACTTACTTTTACACATATAACATACAACACATATATAACATACAACACATATATAACATACTAGATAGACTTGATGTTACTTTTACACATATAACATACAATCAATCAATCAAGTGCCATGCCGACTGGCATAGGCGATCATGTTTCTCCACGACTCTCTGTCTCTTGTGTTGTCAATAAGCTCGGTTGGTGAGCTTCTACTGTGCCACTATACAAGACAATCTAGTAACCCCTTTCTCTTCTCCCTTTGATCTTTCCAGTTAACATACAACACACATATATAACAAACTAGATAGACTTGATGTTACTTTTACACATATATAACATACAACACATATATAACAAACTAGATAGATTTAATGTTACTTTTACACATATATAACATACAACACATATATAACATACAACACATATATAACATACAACACATATATAACATACAACACATATATAACAAACTAGATAGATTTAATGTTACTTTTACACATATATAACATACAACACATATATAACATACAACACATATATAACATACAACACATATATAACATACAACACATATATAACATACAACACATATATAACAAACTAGATAGATTTAATGTTACTTTTACACATATATAACATACAACACATATATAACAAACTAGATAGATTTAATGTTACTTTTACACATATATAACATACAACACATATATAACATACAACACATATATAACGTACAACACATATATAACAAACTAGATAGACTTGATGTACATATTTTGTCCACCTATACATGAGAATAAATGTGATGTCCACTTTTCTTTGACAGAACAAGAAGGACCAATGCTGTATATGGTTGTTTTCTGATGTTGTTGTTATCAGTAGCATCAAGAGGAAGAGTGGTCCTGTTACAAGAAAGGTTTCCATTATATTGTGAGTATTGCACTGCAAGATATTTGTCACTCTCTGAATATGTCATTAGTGTATTTTTCAGTGAGTTATTTTTACATCAACTTTCTACACATTAATTTCATCTGATTATGACAGCGAACAAAAAAAGAATAAATATAATTACAATGATGTGGTCACTGTTCTGTGACTCACTTGAAATCTTGAGATGTACTGCAGATATAAGGCTGATTCCCAGCAGTCCAAGCATGAGTCTTCAGTCAGATTTATCACTGCAGAAATCTGTGACCTCCTCCCAGCAGTCCAAGCATGAGTCTTCAGTCAGATTTATCACTGCAGAAATCTGTGAGCTCCTACATGTGACTAAGAAGTGATTAACAAGATTTGGGGGTTGAGTTTGCTATCACATCCCGGATTTATGGTGCTCCTTAACTGGGGAGCAAACTATCCTACGGGGGATTGAGGTTGGTGATCTCAAGGTGGCGTGAAGTGTTTGGGAATTTAGTGAATTAAAGGCATGATTGCTTTCAGTTAAAGATATAAGCATGTTTCAAAACACATTAAAAGACATGACACCTTGTTGAAGACCTTCCTTGAAGGTAAATTTGAAGGGAGGTGAGCAAGAGATAGGCAGAGATACAAATGGGAGAGTAACATTACAAGATGGACAGGTTCCAGTCTAACAGAGTGCACAACTAAAACAAGATACAGTGGATGTTAGATGTCTGTTGCAGTCAACCTTTGTTGCGGAGACAGCACTTGATGAAGATTATGATGTTTCAAAAAATATATTCCAGAAAAAAGCAAAATAAATAATAACTATAATTCCAAATGCAAATTATTTTTATAACAACAGTTAATTTGACTATGTCCTTATAAATTATTGTACTGACAAACAAAAAAAATCATTTTTGTTTCCTATATCAAGACACATGCCCAGTTTGATCTCTATTTTCCTGGAATTATGTGTGGTTCCTGGAAGTTATTCTTCTACATTTAAGTGAAAGTGGTATTTTGCTAGTTTTTATGTTGTTTATAATTTTGTTATAAATTTCCAATTTCATTTCCAATTTATTGATTGCAGTGTCTACATTAACCTTTAGGGCTCTGAATTAAAAATTAAGAAACATCCCCTTGGGCCTGAATTCTTTTTTGGAAAATTTGCGTTATTCATGGTGGGTGTTTTGAAAACGTGATAACTTTTTTGTTTTAAAAGATATCAAAATAATTTTTGCATATCTAAATAAAGGAGTGAATAGTGAATATAGTCATGTTTTTGTTGTTGTTGTATGTATGATATGACAGTTGTGAGCAAGTTGTGAAGTTGAAAATTTGGGGGGAAAATCGCAAAACGCCATTTTCAAATCGCACATATAACTTCTTGACGACCCTAATACTTGAGCAATGCGTGGAATCATTGATAAAATCCTCATAAATACCTATACTTATTGTATATATATTGTTTTATATCAAAACTAATATAATATGACCTAAAAAACTAATAAAACGTGAAGAAATCGCATATAACGTCTGTCCTGTAAACACTAGGTCTATCCCGACACGCAGCGTAATTATTGTCTAAGCACACACGTGGCACCCCTGATACATATTATTTTTGTGTTTTTGAACGACTACACAAACATTCTTATCAAATAACAACATATTAAAAACAAAAAACAACAATTAAAACATGTAATGTATAAGAAATCGCATATAACGTCCGTCCAGTAAACATTAGGTCTAGCCCGACACGCAGCGTAATTATTGTCTAAGCACACACGTGACACCCCTGATACATATTATTTTTGTGTTTTTGAATGACTACACAAACATTCTTATCAAATAACAATATATTAAACATAAAAAACAACAATTAAAACATGTATTCACGATCACTTAGCCATGCCACGCGGTACTCAATTTGATAGTAAAATATGGCTAAAAAATGGCCAACGTCGTTCCAGAAATTCGTTGACAAAACCAGCCGGTTTTCTCTCTTCTTGCAGTCGTAATGAGTAAAGGAATTTGACCTTTAAACTGCGACGTATTCCTAGCGTGTTTGGCGTGTTTTATACGTCACGGGATCATTACTTTGTGAAGTTCCGTACTCTGGAATCAGGCGATATCCTATGTAGTGGGATTGCGCCTGCAGGCACAATGGAGCTGTGCTCATAGGCGCATTATTGCGACCGCAGAGTCGTAAAGGTTAAAGAAATACATCAAGTACAGTTGTATAGTTATTAAAAATAACAGAAAGATGTCAACAACCACAGTCTGTAATATGTGATTGTGTTCTAAATAATGATACAGTAAGACTGGTTCCCTTGAAATGACATTTTAACACAAACTATCCAGCATAAAGGACAAACCAAAGAATTATCCATTAGTAAAACTCAGGTCTAAAAATATAAATTGTATAAACATATCAAAACACACAATACCATTAAATATTTGTTCCCTACATTGTGGTTGAAAAAGTGCGAAATTTTAAATTGGAGGTTTAAAGGTGTGTGTGTGTGGGGGGGTGGGGGTGTGAAGAAGAGATAAGGCCTTTGCAAAATACCAGAGGAAAAGTTTGGCAGAAAAGGTTTTGGAAATAGAATGATCTAAAAACAATGTTTAAATCGGATGTGGTATATTGAATTGGTGCAGATATTACATCCAAGCTGTAAACCATGACACAACTGTCAATACTGTATTTTTCCTGTTAGGGAGGTTTTGAGTGAGGTTTTGTGATAAGTTCTTGACTATTATCTGAAATAAATTCTCCTAACTAGCAAGAGTTTGAGAATGAACACACAAGAAGATAGTATCAGTGAGTATCTCTTGCAATTTTATCCGATTTATTTCATACGTCTACTTACTTTCAAATACTAATCATTCTTATACGTTTCTTACCGGAACTAGGAAAACTCCATTTGGACAAGATTTTGCAGAGAATATCAAGCACAAAGTCTGGCTTCGCGTGGGACTTGATGATCTTGAGATTGTCAAAAGTAAGTTTCTCAATTGATTATTGATTGCTAGATCTCATCTTGCTGCACTTCAGGCAGACCAGTTGGTGCTAAACAACCACACCAGATCATAAACAGTGTTCATGCTGATAGTTCCAGTGATTTAATGATTATACATATGCCTTACTTGACTTTTAGTGCATGTTTTAAATAACAATAAAAGCTATTTTTCAAATAAATTTATTTAAGCACATCCTGTAAATGACATTGCTATTCAACCATTATTAAATTTATAGGCACCACTAATACACACAATTGCATTGCCAGTACAATTAACTTTAAAACCACAAACTAGTCTGACTGAGTTGTGTTTATGAAACAGACCCTCTAACTACTACCAAACTGACCATTCATTGATCTTAAAACTGCATTTCTTTATGTTCATGTACCACAACATAACCCTAAACAAATATATTTACTGTGTTATAAAATAATGTTAAGATTTTTGTGTTAGTTAATTTTGTTAGTTAATTCCTTGATTAGTTGGTTGGTTCGTTGCTGATCCAGCAGTCCATGGGCTCATTCCCTTTGACCTACTGCCATTAAATGGCATTATATTGCTGGGAAGTCTGTGGATTTTCGGCCCACCTCGGGACAGAGCCAGAGAATAACTATCACACCTCCAGGAAGGTAAGTTTCAACCTATGCACTGCTCCTAGCCACTGCAACCAAGATAGGATTCACTGTGCTCATTCCCCGCCTCCAATTTACTACTGGTTATGCCGAACTTCACTATTGTTCCAGGCATGCAACCAAATGTTCAAGTCAAAAGGATTGTCACGTCCTGAGTCACTGTGCCTCTATGATGGGTCTACGCCATAGGAAATTACAGTGCTGTCAGTTTCCACCCCCCCCCCCTGTGCTGCACTGTACATCTCCGGCTCCCTCTCAACCACAGAGGGTGCATACATATATATTCAGGTAAACATGAAACATATTTCAACAACAAAATAAACGCACAATTGTATAGATGACGTGCCATGAAGCTTCTCTAAGAAGATAACCTCAATATAACGGCATGTCATTCACTAAGGTTTTCTGTTGCATGGGTGGTTTGTCTAGTGGGCCATTGTGAGACCAATAGACGCAACCACATGCGTCCTTGTTTAGTGATACAGAGCGAGTCTGAGAAGGCCAAGGTACCGAGTTCGATCCTCACCACAGGAATTGTACATTCTGACCTTTCAGAAAGCAATGGCAAACTACTGAGCGCATTTATATTGCCTAGAAAAAATCACTACAGTAAAAAAAAATGCTGGGTGGATGGCTATGTCCTGAATAGGATATGCTACCAAAAAAATTACTGGATGATGAATATAAACTGGATGATATATGGATAAGATTATATACAGATGAATCAGCAGAGAATGCATTGAAAATGGAGGAGCAGGAATATATATATATATGGAGTTTAAACATCTATAGTCCTATTCCTTTTTTTCCAGCATTTCCTTTTTCTGTTTAGTTATAACTGAGTCTGTGGTGGCGTGTTACAGAGCTCGTCTGTGATGGCCAAGGTACCAGGTTCCTATCCTACTGCATACAGTTGTATATCCGGACTATTTGGAAAACGATGGCAAACTAATGAAAATATTTATATTGCCTAAAATGTCATTACAGCCAAAAATTTCTGGGTTACATCCTGAATAGGATATGGTACTTTTTTTTTATAACTGGGTATAATACTGGAATAATCCTGATCTTGGGAGTTGAGGTAGCGTACCTGCTCTTATGAGCATTTACACTTGCTTAATTGTTTTGCATTCCTTGCAGCTCAGGGACTAACACGCAAACCAAGTGTTGATAAAGAACAAGTGGAAGATGATCTTACTGTTGTGACCCAGATGGCTGAACTTGCGGGCAAGTTGGCATGCCAACACCAGGTCAGTTTAGATGTCAGAGAAAATCTCATATGCTAACTTTTAAGACAACATTGTAGATTTGTAGCCTTTGTAAATGAAGCAGAATTAAGAATTCATGACCATTAACATACAAGATTAATAATTAAGACTATATGTTTGTTTATGCTTATAATCGGAGAGATTATGGTGGAGAGGTTTCTTGCATAAGAGTGCAGGGACAGGTTTGTTGTAGTGGAGCAGGTTCTCCTCAGTTTGCTCTATTCTGACCTCTTAGATTTCTATTTGTTATTTGAGCCTGTATACATTGGACTGATAGTTTACAGAAGGTCTGATATTTGTGATCTTGGACACACTCCACTCATTTTTGGATTTACACTCCACTCCATCATAATCCTGCTACAAAGGAGATCCAGTAGGAGTTTAAGAATGACCACTGAAGAAGAAGAAACATTATGGGATTAAAAACAAAAAAACCACCGTCCCTGGAAACGAACACCGAACGACGGCAAAATAATCCGATCCTCTACTAACTTTACTACCAAGACTACATGGTCAAGTTTGTACAATTGTAAATTTATAAACATTGCGTAATCTCAGGACAGTTGTAATAGTGCAGGATAAGCTGTCAGAGCGAATATTGGTGGATTTTAAGATAGATGTGAAATGTTTAATTTGATAGAATCAATTACAGAAAAAAAGGCAGAAATGCAAGTAGAAACAATAGTGAACCTGTTAATACACAATAAATGTAGATTTAAATAGAGTCATCATCATCATCAAGTGCCGTATCCGCAACGAATGTTGGCTGCAACGTATCTCCAACATCTCCTGTCTCTTGTCTTGGTGGTGCACTCTGCTAGACTGTAACCTGTCCATCGTGTAATGTTACTCTCCCATGTGTATCTCTGCCTACCTCTTCCTCGCTTCCCTTTGATTTTACCCTCAAGTAAGGTCTTCAATAGGGTGTCATGTCTTTTAATGTGTCCAAAGTATTTTATTTGCCTGATCTTTATTTCTCTTAGTAGTTCTTTCTTCATATTAAGTGTCTTTAGCACCTCTTTATTTGTTTTCTTCTCTTTCCATGATGTTCTCCCTATTCTTCTATATACCCACATCTCAAAGGCATCAATTTTGTCTTCTAATTGTTTATTTAGTGTCCATGTTTCTGAGCCATACATTAATATGGAATAGATGTAGCATTTTATAATTCTCATTTTTAACATTTGTAATTTGTTTAGATATTAATAATTTCCTCATGCCATTGAAGGTACTTTTAGCCATTCCTATTCTCCGTTTAACTTCTGTTTCACATCTGCCATCAAATAAATAGAGTAAACAATGATAAAAATTCAGCAATTTTTATTTGAAAAAAAAACCTGGTTCAATTCCCCTCAGCTGTAAGAATTATAAAAAATAAATTAAAAAAACATTAACAAACCAAAAATAGATGAGATGGACTTTTGAGTTTTTCATATTATAATTTTTTGCTATGAATATATTTCTTTAGTCTGATGCAGAATTAAAATAATAAAATACCAACAAGAAAAAATTTCAGAATACCTGAATAGATCCAGAAAAAATACTGTATATATATATATATATATATATATATATATATATATATATATATATATATATATATATATATATATATATATATACGTATATTGTATAAAAATACTATATATACGTATATTGTATAAAAAATACTATATATACGTATATTGTATTAAAAAATACTATATATATATATATATATATATATATATATATATATGTGTGTGTGTGTATGTGTGCCAACGTGTGCTGTTCATTCACATTGTGCTGGTGATATGGTTGAATATATTAGTAATGTCTAAAAATTCAATAATATGAATAGCAATGTCCTGTATAGGATACATTTCACATTTATTATTATATATTTATACACAACACATACATATGCACACTACTGTTGCTACTAATTACTGCTACTACTGGACTGATACTGGTGGTGCAATTGTTTTTATTGTTGTTTCTCTGTTTAATCGAGATGTTACTCTAATGGAAATGTTTTATTGGTTATCTGTAGGGTCTTGAGGAAGTTATAAAAGATCTGAACTCAAATTTATCAAGGCAGCTTTCAGAGGCTAGCATAAGAAGTGCCTCATCAGACTCCAACAAAATGGAGCTAATAGTGACGACACAGTAAGTAGTCGCTCTTGCTGGTTTGTAATCAAGTTGACAGTCACTTTGAAATAATTTATATCTACCATTTGAGAGAAGTTAGCATGTAATTTGAACCTGTGTCTTTAGGAGAATTGCCAGAATTTGGGGAGGAATGTTGATTATACATTTTGTCCATGATTCTGATAATCACTTTAGCTGTGAGCAGGTAGCTCTTGATAGCCCATGATCTTTCAAACAAAATCACAGATTCTTTTTAGTTGTGTAACTAGGCGACACCCTGACTATTATAAGGTTTTCTCAAAGGCATGGTTTTGTTAGGGGGTTTATAAATGAATCTCATGTCCCTGAAGGAAGACATTCTAGTGTGCCAGAATTACCAAAACCTGCTAAGAGCGCAGCACATACTTCTGGGCCGACTATCTCATAATTATTCTGTCAGATCTGTTTATTCATCATCTATGGCCCAGCTAACGTTCCCCATCACTTAAGAGTCTGCCACAAAAAAGACAAAGGTGCAATGTCCATTTGTCGACATTTCTTCATCATCCATGGGGATGATTTGATAGAATACACATTTAAGAAATTGAGACAAGATATGACAATGATGATTTTTTCACAGGTGACAGGTTGTCTTGTCAGCTTATCCCCTAACTTTCCTTAGTCGCCTCCTACGGCATTTCTGGAAAAACAGTGCACCTATTCTTAACACACTGAACTGGAAATGAAAGCATTGGTTGCCACATGGGCGAGTCAATTCTTATGTAATATAGAAATAAAATTGTCAGGAATAACCACCCGTATGTTGCCAGACTTGAAAGGGGAGAAAAGAATAGTAACACTGTTACCTGCCATGCATGTCATAATAGGCGACTAATGTGGTTTTTGGGGTGTAGTTGGCTATCCAATCCCATAGACAGACGCAGATGTCACATCTAAGCTGTAAATCCTTGGCATACAGCATTCTGTTGGCCAGTCTACATCTTGCTAGTCTGCTGGAGTCTGAGAATAAATGAAGAAGAAGCCAGGAATAACCAACAGGAAAATAATTTGATGTGCTTTAACATGTAACAAATTTAGTATGAGCAGAAATAGATAACTTGAGTATGTTTACTATAACTGAAACAATATACTAAGAACAAAACACAAGCACTGACAACATTGTCCAGAAAATCTTCATCAGAATGAAAAATAATGGATGAACATTATTTTTTTAATGACAGCAACCAATAAATCAACACAGAAACACATATATTGTATAATGAGTAAGAAATGTTCATTGAAGGAAATACAGAATGAGAGAAAAGAAAAGATAAAGAAGATAAGTCATACAGAATGGAATGGAGAGTAGTAGGTAAAGTGCAGAATCAAGCATGAACAAAAATTGATGTAACATGTTTGATAATCTTAGCTGCGTGGGTGGACGAACATGTAGGATCTAGGCCAAACATCTTGTTTACAGGACAAGGATTGTAATGTGAATCCATACCTCTCACATCCAGGTGCAGCTGATCGTTGTGGAAGCTATTGTCCAGTCTGTTACTAGGCTTCTAGCATAAGGTCTTCATGCATAAACATGCCCATAGCAACACTTTCACTTGGTACATCAGTTCTCACAAGGCTTGCTGTGGGAGGGACTAAGTGCTTGACAGTATAACCAGGTCTCTCCTTTTTTTCTATATTTTTATGTCTACCACAGTGATGATCGGAAACATCTTTATCTTGAGCTGATCCAGGACCTGCCCAGTGACCCAGCTGCAGCGAGAGTTTCTTGCAAACTGACATTGCAGCCACAGTCAGAACATGTCCTGAACAGCACACAACCAATACTATGACGTACAAACAGAATTTGCCATATGAGCTCAGATGTAGCCAAGGCCCAAACAAGAGAGATCACTTCCCCTGCTCCTTGCAAAAAGTCAGTGATTCATTAACTATATTGATGGAAAAGGAAGTGTGAAATAGAGCAGGGGGAGGGGGGGGGGTGAGAAAGACCATAAATACACTAAGCTGGCTGGCACAAAATCAAAATTGGTAGAGAACATTTATCAATGCTTAATGATCATTAGAAACAGAGATGATGATGATTAGTCTAGAGAGCACCACCGAAGATTGATGTGTCGGGCCATTGATGCTAATAAAACGGTGACGCAACACATTTCCATTCTCTGGACTACATCCAGCCGAAGAACCATTATCCTGCTACAAGAGACAACCAGCAGAAGTTTTAGAATGAACACTGATGAAGTCTAGACAGCAGAATGTATTGTATCATGGTTTACAGCTTTGCCAGGATATGTGTACCTTTCAGCCTGACACATCCAGCACAGAATAGTTGTCCTGTTGCATCCTCAATCCCTTCTCCTTAACCTGACTATCCTTTGCAGCCGGTTGTCCAGGATCATCTGGCAGATATTATAGTTGCAGTAGTTCTGATCTAAATGCTAGCAGTCAGTTATGAGTCTCTGACTACTACAACCATATAATTTCAGCTACAATAATTTCAGTATATTTATCCTAAAATGTTAGAATATAATTAGTTAAAACAGCAATAGAATTTTCAGCAAAATATGTTTACAAATTGTTTACTGTGTAGGAAGAACATTATTTTCCTGCTATCTATAAGACCTGAAAATATTGAGAAATTGGTACAGCAGAGTGGTTAGGCTAGAATGAAAATTGAGACTTTTTTCATATTATTGTCTAGTTGAGAGGTTGTTACATTATGATTTATGCACTGAATTCAGATGTACAAGGGATTAATTGGATAAAGATAGACTGAATACTTTGTGGACAACCCTGAATGCAATGACATTGATTCTCAGCTAGATTTAACATTTAATGTGCTTCCTTTTATTCTATATTTAATTATAATGTACAAGAGTTTTCCACAATAATTGTTGCTTCCAGGGAAGGAGTGCTGCACTTAGTGATCGGTTTCTCATCAGCTGATAAGAGAGGAACTTGGGAGGCTGCATTCACAGATGCAAAACAGAAGCTCTGTAAGGTGTTAAACATAAAGTTGATGCTAGATTGCATGAAAGTATTGTTTGATTTATGTCTGTATGCAAAAAAATTTAGTTGGTGATATTGCTTCAATCCCAAGGAATTATGAGTGATGAAGCTCTTATTTCCTATGTGCAATGGGGTATATCTCCAGAGCTGTTTTTAATATCCAGAATACTTCAACTCTCTTAGCGACATGCAATGTTTTGAGAAGAAGCCTCGCACTATAAAGATGGGTCTATGTGTTCATGTAAAAGGCATGTGGCCCACCTATGTGTGCAGACATGCAATCACATAAAAATCATTTGGTGGTATCAGTGTTGGCTACTTTTAATAACAGTCTATAGGTCTGCATGGGTTCAACCATAGATGTCTGGATTACAGGGTACGAAACAAAACAATAATTGTGTGCATCTGGTGATCAGTTGAGTATGTCTTTATCTGGTGTAGTCTGTGTGTCAAAGTAAATGTCTGCCAATATGCGTAATGTTTGAATATGTTTTCTCAGTTTTGTAGAATTTTTACAAATTAGATGTAAGTTTTTTACAATCACCATTTGTTATTTATATCATATATGCTTATGTAGATCTAAATTCAAATCTATATTAGGAATTTTTGTGTTTTAAAGTGTATAACTTACGCTGTATGTCTAATTGTAAGTTAAACTATTATTCAACAGATTATGTAACTTCAATTTCGTTTCCAAAAGCCCCCCATCTGAGAAAAAAAAATTGCTAAAACATATTTCATTTGTTATAATAATTTAGAGCATAGGTTCCCAAACTTTTTTGGGCCATGCCCACTTTGCAAGACATAAATGTTGTAACCCCCTCCCCTCCTAGAAGAGGACCCTCTATTAAGAAAGCTATTAGGACAGTCAACTACCCAATAGATAGCTATCACTATCATGACAGAGCTGAACAGGTTATCATTTCCCATCGTATTCTCGTGTTCAACAATTTGAGTGTATTATTACTGTATACTCTAATTAATGAATTTACAAACATAATGTTTCTTTATATTATAAATTGTATGATGCTATCATTTGAATCAGATTCTTCTTCAGCGTTCATTCTCAAACTCCCGCTGGATCTCCTTTGTAGCAGGACCATGATCCATTCTAGATTTCCAGCAGGATGTAGTCCAGAGAATGGAAATGCGTTGTGTCGCCGTTTTATTTGCGCCAATGGCCCGACACATCCGTCTTCGGCGGGGAATCAGATTCAAAGCTTCTTAAAACGTTTGCATGTTCAATTTTTACAGTATCATTGCCTGAAAATGAAAATGGTGACCTTACCATACACATGAATATTTCCATACACGTGCATTTGACCATGAATATGAAACAAGTCTACTGCATATCATCTAAATATCACATACTCCAAATCACTACTAGTATCACAAAGCAAATCAACACTTTCTAAATCACTTCCATCATCAGATAAATTCATTTGTAGTATACTTGAACTAAACTCACATTTTTCCACACTCTTTCTAAGCAACAAAATTAAGAGTGTTAACATTTAGTATTTGCACAATATTTTATTTATTTGTAAACCTACAGGGATGTTCTATACATCACAATGTACAGAATTGAATGCCTTTTTCAGAATATGCATCTATTGTCTTGTTTGAAGAGAGGAAATATATAGTATATTAGATGAACATTTCTGATAAAACATAACAATCGCACTATTTCAACAAGAAAAATTTCATCTATAATGTCATTTATTTGACTAGCATTTCTTCCACGATAAAAATCTTCTACATCTTGCATTATGCTGGTAGATGGAAGGTCAATCAACTGCTACAAAAATTTGCTGATTCCAGTCACATGACATTTACGTTCCTTTTATTATAAATTCATAAAAAATGGTCACATCAATTGCTGAAATATCTTACCAGCAGCTATAAATATCGGGGAAGTTTTTTTGTTGAAATATCACACCCATAGTGCGTTAAATGTTAAAATGTAAATAGAGACAGTCATATAATTTGTGATATTTTTTTGTTGAAATATCACACCCATAGTGCGTTAAATGTTAAAATGTAAATAGAGACAGTCATATAATTTGTTGAAATATCACACCCATAGTGCGTTAAATGTTAAAATGTAAATAGAGACAGTCATATAATTTGTTGAAATACCACACCCATAGTGCATTAAATGTTAAAATGTAAATAGAGACAGTCATATAATTTGTGATATTTCTCCAGTTTCTTTATTGTGGTTCATATTTCTAATCTGAATATTGGGTCGTGTTGTCTATTTAGTTTCTTGTAAAGGTAAAGGTTATTGAGTTCTGAATCTGTGTCATATCATGTAGCTTTTCCAATAAGTGCTCAGCTACCTAGCTATTGATTGATCAGGCCCATCTGGTTAATGTAACCTTCAGCCATAATACCCATTCCCTTGTGGTTAAGTTTAAGTTCAATACAAGAATCAGTGGACAAATCATGTGACAACATACTAACTTTTTAATTTCATATGCTATTGCACTATCTCGGAAACTTAAAAAGTTGTAACTTAAAATACCGATCTAGCAATTTGTGTGCAATGAACTGGTCATCCACCTCCCACTCAGTGTGCAGTGCACATGTCAAGTTGTCAGGGCTCTCATCGCATAACATGTCAAATATTGGATGCGTCGGTATATGCGACTTTATCAAAATTTCATTCTGTTTAATTATGTTTGCTATTTGTTCCGTAGAAACCTGTCCACTGATTCTGGTATTGTACCCAAGTTTGTTTTATGTACAGATCATGAGGGATAAGTGAACTTAGATCCTGATTGGCAGACTAATGATTTTGCCACTACACTCCTTGTTTTTTTATGTGATAGAACATTGATGTAATCAAGCATTATTTGTCTCTTTTAGCCTTGCTGTCAGACAAAAGAGCCCCTGATTTCCTACAACCTCTACAGATTACTAAAACAAGAGCTGGTATGCAAGTAAGGACATACTTTTTATTTGTATATTTACAGTGTTCTTTGAACAGTGCCTCTGTGGCCATGCCAGGCCCAAAGAAGGAGCAAAGAATAGCATCACTTTTACCTGTAACATGTACAAGGTGACTAAGAAAGTTTGGGGGTGAATGTGGCTGTACCAAATCAAGAAATCTTCATTGTCTACTTATAATCTATCATTTTACTTCAGCATCTATGAAAACATCTACATTAGTTTTTCTTGGCAGTCCATGGAATGTTCATCATTCTTCTTTTTAAAAAAAACCACATCTCAGTTTCCTCCAGCTTAACTTGGAAACTTTTGTTTACTGTCCATACTTCGCTTCCATAAAGAAGGATCAGCAACTTAGCACTTGAACTCATTTACGCATTGATATTACTCCATTGCATATAATGTTTCTCATTTTTTGAAATGTTGATTTGCCATGTGCTATCCTGTTCTTAATCTCATTTGATGTTAATCTCAACCTGCCATCTGATGTTAAAATAGTGCCAAGAAACTTGATTTTATCTGCGTGATTTAATTTTGCATCACTGATAGTAATACTGCATTTTGGTGGTATGTATTTCTTTGAAACAACCATTACTTCCGTTTTCTTCTTATTTAGACTGAGACCTTTGTTTTCACTTTCTTGTATTACCATGTCTAACAGGGCTTGAAGTTCTTGTTCACTCCCTGTAATCAGAACTGTATACATTTTGCAGAATTTATGTGATAACAATTAACCTGCAATATCCTTATGGGGGTCAGCATTGCCTTCTTGAAAGACCTCACTGCTTCAGTCATTTGTGCAAGTTGTACACATGAAACAAATTAAGCTGTAACATCCTTATGGGGGTCAGCACTTCCTTCGTGAAGGATCTGATTGCTTCATTCGTGTGTGCAAGTTGTACCCATGAAACAACCATTGACATTTAAAAATTATTATGATAAGACTGAGTACATTTGGGGAAATCCAGAAAGCTTACAATTAACTTTTCTATTCATTTTAAACATTTTTATTATGTAAGAATGAGATCACACTATAAGATAAAGTGCATTGATGATGATTCTACATACAAAATTCAAACTCCAATTACAGTAAATTATTTCCTGCATCATGTCTCCCTTATTTTGACATTTACTTGTAATGTATCAATAAATGACTCCTCATATTTGTCTTTTCCACCAGTTCTCTTGTGCAGCTCCAATTGATGGTGTCAATGCAAATGGTTTTAGAGATGTGTGGGTATGTAACAGTGATGGTTATGTGGGACATATGTGTCTGCTGTCCCTGCAACCAGAGCCTATTGTAACATTAAACACACCTGTCCCAGGATGCAATGCTAGAATTTTGTGTATATGTGCAGTGCCAGCATTCAATGGATCTTTCAGACGGTGAGATATAATTGTCCATCATATTCAGTTTATTGATTGTAATAGAAATAATAAATATCAGCAATTAGTTCAAACAAAACAGCTGGAAAACTGAATAGGTATTTACCTCTAGATAATTTATTAATGCTCCTCCTATTGCTAAAAAAAAGAATATATTTCTAGAAATGAAAAAAAGGAGAGGGTTGCCGCCATTTTAGAAAATTCTTTTAAAATATCAAAACTAGGTTAAAACATAGTAAAAATGTGCATTCTTGGAGAGAATATATTGAAATACCAGTCTATGAACTTCTGAATGTTGAAAATTAGGATACCTTTGAACTAGGATACTAGAACATCTAATTTTTATATAATTATTTTTTATTTAATTTACAATACTAACTGGTCACAAATTATTTTTTTTTAAATCATAATCATGAGAATATTCTTCATTTTTCAGAAATCCCATCTGTTCATTCAATTGCAAGATCATCATTTGTTTTTAGAAAAGCCACGGGCCAAAAGGAAAGCAAACAATAATCAGAATAATTAATTTTCTGAATCATCAGTAGTCATTTATAACATACCTGAATAAGGAAAAATAATGGCACATGCCCACATTATATAAAATTTACCAGAAAACACAAGAAAATTTATAATATAACTATCAACTCACACATAAACTTCCAAAGTAGCCACCACTAAAATTCTGGAATGTAATAAAAAAAAAAGGAAGTAGATACATCATTCTATGCTATTTTTAGTTTGCTATACATTCTGATAGCCGCAGATTAATTCCTTAATATTTTTTGGCTAAGTTTAGGCAAGGATCAGCTCATATCATCTTCAAAGCAGAAAACACAATAAGTTTTACAGTTCACAAAATCACATGAAAAAATATAGTTATCAGTTTACAAAACAGACCAAATCAACATTTCAACCTAAAGGCTTTTATCCAGAAGAAATACAGGACAAACTGAGGAAACAATAAAAATACAGTTTTTAAGATTACTCAGATCTTCTATTGTTCACCTATAATGTACTTATATCTGAAGTTTTATCAATAAACTAATAGTGAATGTTTGCATTTTCTGAGTTAATTTGAATACTCCAGGATTATTTCAAGATCTAAATTGTATTTATTATAAAATAGGGCATTGATTTACATTGTATTCAAAGTATCTCACAAACCTGTGATAAATTCTTAATTCAGAAAATTAAATAATTTATAAATTAAATTTACTTTGCTGACCTAGTTCGACAATTTCTGGTATATACCTATAGTGACAAACTTTGACGAAAGTTGATTGTTATACGATACTTCAGTAATATGACAACCCTACAGATAGTAGTACTAGTACTAAAAAAATTTCATCCGGGATAGTACACATTCCACAATGGATGCGCTCGCAACATAGTCAGTGAATGCAGCTTATAGATGGTGAATTTTTTAATAATTCAAAATTGTTTGCGAGTTGGTATCTCGTTCAATGACACCAAGCATTATAATAAATACAAGTTAGTTTTTGAACTGACTCTGGGGCTTGTAAATTCTTTCAGAAAACACAAACATTTATTATAACACTAGAAAGATTTGAAAGGTCTATCTCATGACAGAGTTTAATTTTATGTTTACTTTAAAATTTGCAAACATTCTTGGTGATGTAAGGTAAGTGCTCTCTGGATTGCTGGTCAGAAAAGTATTAACATGAAAAACTAAATTAACATATATAAAGTAGGAAGATTGAAACAAGACCAAATACTACACCAAATTTAATGTAGATAATGTTCACACAATTAGATAAATGCCAGTTACATATATAATTTAATTTTTTCCTTAATAATTAATTTCGTTTCCTGTCTCAAATGGAGTAAAACAAGGATGTGTATTAGCACCTACCCTATTTAGCATCATGTTCTCTGCTATGTTGGATGATGCTTTCAGAGATCTAAACCTGGGAATAAACATCACCTATCGCATAGACGGAAATTTGTTCAATCTTCGGCGACTCCGAGCAAAAACCAAAGTTAAAACAACAAAAACAATCAGGGATCTTCTATTTGCTGATGACTGTGCCCTAAATGCCAACACTGAGACTGATCTACAATGTAGACAGATTCTCCAAAGCCTGTACCAACTTTGGGCTTACCATTAACACAGAGAAAACAGAATTCATGTTACAACCAGCACTTGGCAAAAAAATCTCGAGCCCTGCATAAAGGTAAATGGTGTAGCACTGAAAGTTGTGAATAGATTCACATATCTAGGCAGTACGTTATCACAAAATGCCAACGTTGATGATGAAGTGTATACAATGATCGCCAAAGCAAGCAGTACTTTCGGCAGATTGTACGCAAATGTTTGGCGTAGAAATGGCATTAACCTACAGACTAAGCTGAAAGTTTACAGAGCAGGTACTTCCAGTGCTGTTATACGCTAGTGAAACATGGACTGTGTATAGACGTCATGCGAAAAAACTCCCATCATTTTCATACAAATTGTCTCAGAAAAGTTATGAACATCAGATGGCAAGACAAGATTCCAGATACCACTGTCATTGATAGAGCTGGTATCCCCAGCATTGACATGATCCTGATGCAGACACAGATTCATTGGGCAGGTCATTTGGTGTGTATGCCAGACCATAAAGATAATTCTCTATGGTGAGCTGGAGAAGGGCACATGATCTCAAGGTGGCCAAAAGAAGCGCTACAAAGACATCGTTAAAGGCCTTTTAAATAGACCACGATACATGGGAAGAACTTGCACAAAATAAATCTACATGGCGTTCTAAAATCAATAAGAGCGCATCATTTTGTGAAAAGAGGAAAAATGCATCAGCTCAACAGCGGAGAGCAGCTAGAAAGTCACGGATAGACCAAGATCCATCTACTATAGTCATTCCATGTCAGAACTGTCCAAGGACATTTACAGCTCGAATAGGGCTCATTAGCCATCTACGAACTCATAATCAAGGACATAACTAAAATTGAATTTTCAAAAGTGGATGTAACAAATGGTCATCATCACTTGTGATGGACGAACAACAATTGTACAACATGTTCATATATGGAGTATTTCAGGTACAGAGGAGGGGGTGAATTTATTTGTAGAGAAATATACTTGGTGAGACTGCATTAAAAAATATACTTGGTGAGACTGTATTAAAAAATATACTTGGTGAGACTGTATTAAAAAATATACTTGGTGAGACTGTATTAAAAAATATACTTGGTGAGACTGCATTAAAAAATATACTTGGTGAGACTGTATTAAAAATATACTTTGGTGAGACTGCATTAAAAAATATACTTGGTGAGACTGTATTAAAAAATATACTTTGTAAGAGTGCATTAAAAAGAGTATTTGTAGAGATATATACTTGATGAGATTGCATTAAAAAGAGTATTTGTAGAGATATATACTTGATGAGACTGCATTCAAAAGTGTTTGTAAAAAAAAATATATATGCTAAAAGCCAAACTTATAATGTTTACACCTCACCTTACATATATAGTTTTGGAAACTGTTTTCAGTCGAACTTCCCAGAAGGGTGCACGTGATCAAAGGGAGTCTGTGGTCACAACCATCCCTGAAGGACCACAGATTAATGTTGAGAGAGCAGAAGATGAACATGACAGCAATGAGGATACAACAGCCAATGAATTTATTGCAACTTCATCAGCCGATGCATCCATTGTAGATAATGATGCTTGTATAAATTTCACTGAAGAAGTCTACCATTCTGACACAGACTCAAGTGAAGATGAACCCGTGTCTTTCATAACCAGAACAGATGAGCTCTATGTAGGAGGTGGGTGGTCAAGTAAGCATGTGTGCTTCATAGAGAGTAGTTGATTTTCATTGTAGTATTAGTAGTTCAAAACTTGAACTTTCTTCAGTTTAATATTTTTTATCATGCAGGGTCTTCTCTTCTGCTTTCATTCTCAAACTTCTACAGATAAGCAGGATACAGTCAAGAGAATGCGTCATGGTTTACAATATCTTTGCTACAATATCTGCACCTGTTGGCCTGATACATCTGACTTCAGAATTACCTCTAAGTCACTTTGACCCTATATGGGATGTGACTGCCACCCCACTCCTAAAGCCTCTTAATTAATCTCTTATGATATGCATGGATGGAAACAGTATTGATATTATTTGCTCACATCCTCAACACACGGGTGAGTATATAGAGTACTTACTGCAGCAATCACTAGAACAATGAAAACAAGATAACTTCCTTTGAAATAAAATGCTGCAGAAAGATCCACAAAACACCGGGGACTAGGAAGATCACAAACAATGAGATACTCAAAAGTAAAGGAGAATTGATTAATACAATTCTGTGAAAGATGGATGTGTCTGGACATTGTCACAAATAAAATGGCGACTCAGCGCATTTCCATTCTTTGGACTTGAATCCTGTTAGAAATCTAGTAGGACCATTGTCTTGCTACAAGAGAGATCCAGCGAGAGTTTGAGAATGAATGCTAAAGAAGATTAATACATTAAAATACTTTCAAAAAATTAATCTTTTGTAGCCACTTCAAAAAACATGACAGACTGGAATGAAGAATATTTGAAGGTGAGGTGTCAAAAATGAAATTGACCCGGGAGATATCATGCCAGGTGAAGTATTCTCTCCAGAACGTTGTCTTCAAAATGAACTCCCTGAACCTTTCTCTGTCTTAGGTCATGCAGCTTTTTGCGGTCAGGAGATGACAGGCACAAAACATTGTAAAACATCTCTCATGCAGCTTCAAGAAATAAATAGGGGGACAATCTATTCAGTTGTCTCTCACAGCAGCCCCTAGAAAGAAAGAAATGGACAATCTATTCAATTGTCTGTCATGTAGCCCCTAGAAATAAATAGATGGACTATCTACTCACTTATCTCTTACAGCAGCCCCTAGAAATAGATGGACTATCTATTCAGTTTTCACTTACTCAACGCCTAGAAATAAATAGATGGACTATCTATTCAGTTTTCACTTACTCAACGCCTAGAAATAAATAGATGGACTATCTATTCAGTTTTCACTTACTCAACGCCTAGAAATAAATAGATGGACAATTTACTCATCTGTCTCACATCATACTCTGGAAATAAAATGATGTGCAGTTATATCTGGCAACAGTCTTTTAGAAATGTTACTAATGTGCTAAATTCTTCTAGATCCATCAGATCATATTTACTGTTTCTCTTATCTCCTAGAACTATCAGATTCTTCTTCAGCGTTCATTCTCAAACTCCCACTGGATTTCTCTTGTAACAGGACAATGATCCTACAAGATTTCCAGTTGAATGTAGTCCAGAGAATGGAAATGCGTTCTGTTGCCGGTTTATTTTTGCTAATGGCCCAACACATCCGCCTTGGAGGTGAACTATCAGATCATATTTACCATTTCTCTTATCTCCTAGAACTATCAGATCATATTTACTGTTTCTCTTATCTCCTAGAACTATCAGATCATATTTACCCTTCTCTAACTCATAGAACTGTCAGACTTATATTTATCTTTCTCTTGTCTCCTAGAACTGTTAGATTATATTTATCTTTCTTAATTGTCTGCTAGAAATGTCAGATGGTAATTGCCGTAATCCTGTACTTTCTGTTTATTTTACACTGTTCTTTTTTCTTTTCTCCATCCGACTCTGTGGCCATGGTACATTGTGTTTGCAAAAGTACCAGGTTCAAATAACGCTGCAGGCAGTTGTGCATCCGGACCATTCAATAACCAATGTAAAACTACTGAACGTATTTATATTGCTTAGAAAATAACTACAGCCAAAAATGCTGGATTGATAGCTACATCCTAAATAAGTTATGCTACCAATGTTTTTTTTATTATACTCTTTCTAGAACATAGCTTAATTACATGTACACTCTTCCCTTTTTATAAGAGCTCTTCTCTGATGACGAAGCTCCAAAACCAAAGGTTTCTGAGCTGACTGAAAGTAGTCCTGATCCTATCAGTACATCTGGCAATTGGGACCAGGACCCTACCAAGTCAACCATGTGGTTAGGCACAGAAGATGGATGGTAAGGATTATCGCTATTGAATATTTCTACATTAATTCCTGTGCTGGGGCATACAAGGACGAAAATAATATAAACACCTTTTACCTTCCTTACTTGTCATAAGAGGTGACTAAAGAGGTTTTGGGGTGGAGTTGTCTGTTCCATTCCAAATAAAAGCAGAGACCCAAAGCCATAATGAAATCAAATATGTCATGCTGAAACTTGCTGACATCACAGCTATGCTGTAAACCATTACACAGTGCATTCCGTTCTTCAGACCACACACTGCAGGTTAATGAGATGTAAGCTGAAGAATGGAACGTGTTGTGTAATAATTGTAAATTTAGCTGTGATATCTATACCTTTTAATCAGACACATGCAAATTCTGCATGGATTTTAAATCACTGACATATGGGATGGGGGACAGCCCAACTCCTCCCACAAATCTCCTTGCTCACCAATTACAATATGCATGGCAGGTCATAGTGTTCACTATTCCATAATCCATAATTGGCTTCAGCAACCTACAGATGACAGTCTAATCATGAACTGCAACTTTGTATTGGTATCTTCAATTTTATTGTTGTATTTGCTGCAAAGAGCTGAAGATGTCACTAAATTTCAAAACTTTTGAGCATTGACTGAGGATAATTCTAATAATCAAATAAGAGAGGATGACAAGCAATAGTATTGGAGGTTGTAGGAGTAGTGGTAATAGTGTAAGAATCACCCTTTTTGATGGATAAATGCATTTTGAGTAGGTAGTTAAAATAAAATGTCCATTTTCACTATATCTTATATATGAAAATATGACATGCTGATTTCTCCTTCACATTCTGTAGATAACATATCTTTGTTTTTCTGATCTTGATTCTTGATTAGAAACTGGCCTCACAGCAAGTGGGGCATTCCCATAAGTGTTCTACCCTCTGTTCCAGCAGCTGTCCGACTCGATGGTGTTTCGAGTCCAATGTTGCCGAAACAGACGTCAACATCAGGGCACAACTCTTGCCCTTGCGACAGGTTTCTTTGTTGTTCCACCCATCCACGCCGTGCCCGTAACTAGTTCAAACACAACGTCTGCCTGTCGGAACAACATGGTAACTGTTATAGAAGATTACGACTACGGGATTATATAGATGACGTGTCATGAAGCTTCTATAAGCCCATTATTCTGATTATTTTATATGAATAAATTTCATTTCCTGGCTTTAAAAATGGAACCTTTTAAATATTTGGTTCTTCCTACTCTAATAACTGTGGTTGTAAACTCCAATAATAACATAATTTTGCTTTAAGTCACAGTATGATGTCATTTTGGTGCTCTCAGAAACTGTATTACTATAATATAAATATGTCTGCCACAGCAGTAATGAATTTCCAACAGCTCCTTTACTGTCTCAAAGCAAGAAATCTTGGAGGAAATCCAGTTTCTTCAAGAATATGGCATGTTGCATGACTTTCAGAGGTTCACATAGCCATTAAGGTGGCCAAAAGAAAACACAATAGACGGAGGTGCAACAATTAGACCCTCATCTCATTCTACAACCAATGCAACTGTATACTAACCCTGTTATCTTATTCAACAACTAATACAGCCTAATCCTAACACTAAACATAATATCTCATTTCACAACTAACACAGTCTAACCATAACCTAATATATATCCAAAAACACACCATAAACAAATTCACACTTAAAAAGAGTTCACTAACCTAAACATTGACTAGAATTGACATTAATGATACCAATAACCATGCACACCTAAACAAATAATGTTAATGCACCAAATAACACACCATTAGACAGATTTCTCCCGCAGTTTGCCTCTGTGGGTCTCACCAATTACCCATTAGACAAACCACCCATGCAACAGAAAGCCTTAATAAATGACATTCCATTATATTGAGGTTCTCTTCTTATAGAAACTTCATGGCATGTCATCTATACCAGGGGTCGGCAACCTTTTGCTAACTGTGTGCCAACTTAAGGTTTCAAATTATTCAGAGTGCCAACATTACATATTTTATACAAGTCGAGGCCAATATTCTTATTTTACCATTTATTTTATTTTTATATTTTAATTAATTAATATATAGTGATATTCAATAATATGTATAATATGTAACAAGTCTGGATAAGTCTGTGGCTGACACCCTGCTATGTCCAAGTGCCGAAATGAGCAAGGAAATCCCGCTAATCGATTTATAATCAACTTTATATAGGAAACGTGAAGAGTCTGCGTGCCATTTGAAATTGCTTGGCGAGCCAAATGTGGCATGTGTGCCATAGATTGCCAACCCCTGATCTATACAATTATGCTTTTATTTTATTGTTTTATTTTTTGTTATTTTTATATATGTATGCACCCTTTGTGGTTAGGAGGGAGCCAGAGATGTACTGCACAGCACTGGGGAGGAAGAATCTGACAGAATCTTTTTTTCTTATGGCTGAGGCCCATCATAGAGGCACAGTGACTCAGATGTGACAATCCTTTTGACTTGAACACTTGGTAGCATGCCTGGAGCAATAGAGAAGTCAGACTTAATCAATAATCAATTGGTGGCAAGGAATGAGCACAGTGAACCATATCTTGGCTGCATTGGCTTGGAGCAGTGCATAGATAGAAACCTGCCTTCCTGGTGGTGTGATAGTTATTCTCTGGCCCAGTGTGGCTGAAAATCCAGCAATATAATGCCAGTACAACAAATATTATTCACAAACGATATCGGGCGTCGCCTTGGTTATCAAGGTCCGCTGCAGGCAATGGGTATCCAGGCTGCTCTGGCCAAGAAATTAACTATTAGAGCGCATCAAAAACAACAACACAAACACTGACATGCACAATACACAACACAGCAACAACACCTACATAAGCACCAAAACACTAAACCCAGAAAACCGTGCAGGGAAATTCAGCAGAGCCAAGATTGTCATAAAACAAAGTCTTCGCTTAACATCCTACAACTGAACATCCATGGTATAAAAAACAAAAAAAACTAGAGCTTGCTAATTTATTACACACAAGATACATGTGGCCCTCTTACAAGAGACTTTACACAAAGACACTGATTCATATCTGTCAGGATATACCAGCTATGCCTGTAAGTGCACCAACTGCCGTGGCATAATTACTTATATCAGGAATGACATTCAGGGACATGTCACCCAGCTCACAGACATGCAGAAGGTGACCATCTGGCACACTGGAGGAAAATACACAATCTACAATATATACAGTCCATCTCAGACAACATGCAATTTATCAGAAATCCATACAACACAATTTCTCAAAATAATACTTGCTGGTGACTTTAATGGCCATTCACCCCATTGGGGTTACCAGAGCTGCAATAAGACAGGAAGACATATAGAGGAGTTCTGTGAAACAACAAACCTGTCAGTCCAAGATGCAAAGTCTGTACCAACACTTTTGCATAGGAGCCATCTATCTCTCAGTCGACCTGACTTGACTATGTATTCATCTGATTTAACAGACTCTTGGTCTCAAAAAGTCCTTGATGACATTAGAAGTAACCATAGACCAATCCTCACCACCATAACTACCCCCAACAAAGCATATTTCAGACAGAAAACTCGCTGGAATTTTTACAGGGCAGATTGGAAACTATTCCAAGAAAATGTTATTTCCTGCTATGTAATATCAACAGCAATGATGTAGAAACATTTACTAGTGAAGTGACAAAAGCTATCCTCAATTCAGCATCACAAAGCATCCAAAGGGGCATAAGGAAATCTTACAAACCATTTTACATTAAAGAAATACAAGCTGGAATCCTTGAGAGGAAAATACAAGAGAAGCCCTTGAGATTGCACATTTGCAAGAAGCAAAAATCTTTTACAATAAAACGTGCTAAAGTAAAACTAATAGCGAAGGCCAATATGATAAATAGGAAAAACATGCACTAATTTAGATCTAAGGAACAAATGGTAGAAAGTCTTGGGCACTGATCAATTTGTCTGGAAAAAGAAGAACAAACAATAAACCTGTGATAGACGGAAATAGAATAATCACCACAGTTCAGAAAAAGGCAGAACACTTTAACCACTTTTTTTCCAGTGTGAACATAGTAGGGAAACTATTCGAGGCTGACAAGAAATGACTGTACCAACTGAAGCAGCAAGAAAAAGGCCTAATTACTAGCTCATCCATATTTGACGATGACTTAAATATGCAGAAACTCCAACAAAGGCTGAAAAAACTAAAGTCAAGAAAGTCTCCTGGATCAGATAAAATTTATAATGAAATGTTAACACACATGGGCACATCAGGGACAGAAGTACTCATTAAACTAAGAAATATGACCTGGAGAAATGGATACTGCCTGAACACTGGAGAAATGCACAAATCTTTCCCATCCTGAAAAATAACAAATCTACAAATTAAACCCAAAAGCTACCACCCCATATCCCTAACATCATGTCTTGGGAAATTAGCAGAAATAATGATTAACATATGACTTGACTGGTTCCTCAAGAGCTCAAACATCCTCTGCCATGAACAAGCTGGCTGCTGAAAAGTCAATTGTACAATAGACCAGCTATTTAGGTTAACACAGAAAATCCATGATGGATTCCAGGAAAACAACCACATTGTAGCCATTTTCTTTGACTTACACAACGGGCCTATGATCGAGTATGGAGAAAGGGTCTCTTGATGAAAATGATTGAAGTGGGAATTAGAGGAAAGCTATACAACTGGATAAAATACTTTCTCATTGACAGAACAATCCAGACAAAGATAAATGATGCAACCTCATCTAAAGAAGTTCTAGAGGAAGGCTTACCATATGGTTCTGCTTTGAGCTGCACCCTCTTTCTAATTTATATTAATGACCTTGCCAAACATATCAAAGCTGAAAAAGCCCTCTATGCTGATGACGTAACAATATGGCAGAGCCATGAGAATGATTAAAATTGCAGCCAAAAAACTAAATTGAGATTTAAGAAGACTGCACAAGTAATGTCAAACATGGAAGCTGAAAATAAACTGTCTATACCATCTTTACCATGAGTCATAAAGTAGCCAAAGAAAATATCAGTCTATGGTTAGATACACAGAAATTGCCAAGAGAAGAACATCTCACATATTTTGGAATCATGCACGATCGGCAGCTCACCCTCATGAAGCATGTAGAAAATGTCAAAAATATAGCTCTTAAACGGTTACAACTACTAAAAAGGCTCACAGGCACATCTCAGGGATTAGACAAGGATATCCTCAGAGGACTATATCTTGGTTACATATGTTCTGCTTTAGAAAACAACAGGGCACTCCTGACAACATGTTCCAAGACAAATGTAGAATCTCTAGACAGAGTACAGAACAATGCCCTATGCCTTATTAGTGGAGCAATGAGATCTACACCAACGGCAGCATGTGAAATACATACAAATGTAGAACTCGAGAGATATGGCTACAATGGAGGCTTATAAAAGAAGCAAAAGAATGAACAAAGACCACCCAAATAAACAACTTGTAGAAAACTGGCAACCAAACCACAGAATAAAACAAAATTTAATCCTCAACCATGTCTATGAAATAAAAGACAGCTGTCACCTACCAGATGAGACAAAAACTGCAAAGAGTAGAAAAAATGTTTACCACCACACGCAGGTATTAAATTTCTGGAAATCAAGACACAATTAAGAGATAATGCAATGAAAATTTCCAACACAGTAAGTCTTATGAAAGCAACACAGAAAATAATAGACACCTACCAGCAACAATGGATTCATATCTATACTGATGAGTCTGCTTTCAAAGTCATCATCAAAGCAGGTTATGGTGTCTATATAGAATATCCAGACAAAACATCTGATGAGTTGTTTAATGCCTGTGGGGAGATATGTTTTAACTATGAAGTCGAAATAACAGCACTAGAAGTTTCCTTGTACCACCTGAAGATCATATTTGATGCTTTCATTAAAAGTCCAAAACATTGTGATTTTTACAGACTCTATGTTTGCTCTTCAAGCACTAGAATGTGATGGACATTGTAAGCCTGAGCTAGTTAAAATATATCACCATGCCAACCAGGTGCTTACATCTTATGAAGTCAGCATTGTTATGCAGTGGATTCCTGGCCACTCAAACACTACTGGCAATGACAAGGCAGACAGACGAATAGAACGGAGTGCAACAAGAACAGCTATATACACAGACAACCATTCATTCATTTTCATTTTGTGTTGATGTTAGCGCATAGGGCAGAGGTCAGATCTCTCCAATTCTGTCTGTTCAAGGCTATTCTGTGCAGTTCTTGGATAGTATGGATATTGATTGTTTTACTTTCTCTAAGTATTGTACTTCTGAGTGTTTCTTTTGGTCTACCTCTGGCTACAGACAACCATGCAAATAGTTAAAATGATGTTGAAATCTGTGAAAAAAGAAAATTGGATGAACATATGAGCTATAAGAAACACTGGGATTTATCTATAAATATATGACCACCCTAAAGACAACATCAACCTCCTGGGAAGAAAATACCAGAGTATCATCTTTTGACTATGCACACAACATGCACAGCTTAACAATCATCTAAAAAAATACAACCACAACACACTCCAGGGTGCCGGGTGTGCGCTCATCTCTATTAAACTGTTGACCACCACCTTTTTTAATATCCAGCATTGGATGATATCAGGAAAATGCTTCTCCCTCCAAGGTCAGATGAATTGGACACAATAAATGGAACAAAACAACAGTTCACAAACACATGCATATATCACACAATGACAGTGGATCAAGAGCATGAGCCCATGGACTGCTGGATCAGCAACCAACCAACAGATTTCTGTATAATGTACAAAACACATGGAAATATTGCTATTTTTGGAGTTGTTTACTTCTGCAAGCGTCATTCTATGAAAGATCAAATATTGTTTTATTATCTAATATTAGACATTTTCTAGTGCTACTTAAAGTTAATCCTATTATGGAAATGAGACATGGACATTAAGTAAATAAAGAACATGATTGTGATGGCAATAATAATGATCGATGCCCATAGGAAACTTGAAATCAGAATCTTAGAGAGGCTGTCATTTTTCAAACCATGGAGAAGCAGATTAAAAAAATATTGTGAGTCTGAAAAAGTAATGGCGAGTACAAAAAAATAATGAAGATATTAAATTCTGGATATTCTAACTTCATGGCATGTACAAAAAATATCAACTTCATAACTGATAATCAGTACTCAGGACATAGGTGTTTTCAGGTGATTGACTACACTTGCCAACACAGCACATGATGATGATAATGAGTGACTAAAATATGTTATATGAGATAGATCAATTTTGGTAATATTCTTTTGCAGTATCCACATTTTTCAAGCTTGTGACAATATAAAGACCACTAAAAATAAACTCAAAATCCAACATGGCTCACCTGTTCATTGCATCATGTAAGTATGTTATAAAGACTTGCTTTCTTCTGACATTGTTACCTGTCCTTGTGAATTCATGAAAATTTTGTACGTTTGGCAGTTTCCGAAAAATGTAGTGTGTCTATCAACTTGTAGCGATTTCCTTATTGCTGAATTGAATTTGTACAACTGTGGGGTGATGTTACCCGTATGTCATTGGTGTAACCATTTTCCTTATTGTAGGCATATGTCATTAAACGTTCATATAGATTAGATGAACCACAACAAATTACAGGGCAGAGCTACAAGCAATCTTGGAAGCATCAAAGGCTCTAGAGGAACGGAGGCTCAAAGGAGCTAACATAGTCTTCTTGTGTGACTGCACTCCAAACCATCCAAAAGGAACCTAAAGATATCCTAACAGAAACAACTGTAGAACTTCTAAATCAACTATCTGCCAACAATAAAGTTGTGCTGCAGTGGATCCCTGCACACTGTGGAATAGCAGGAAATGAAGGAGCTGACAGACTGGCAAAAGCAGGTGCAAAAAAGGAACAATTCCACCACAGAATATCACTGACTGAAGCAAAAACCCTCATCAAAGGAATATACAAACATACATGGAGTCAGAGAACAGGCAGTAACTTTCCACAGGACCCTATTCTAAAGCTAAACAGGTCACAACAAACCACAATTTTTAGACTTCGCACAGGACACTGCAGACTACAAGCACATCTCCACAAAATAAAGGCTGCCCAAACTGACCAATGCCCATGTCAAAAGGGTCCCCAGACTCCAGAACATATTCTGCAGACATGCCCACTCTTTGATGACGTGAGAACCAAAATATGGCATCAAGAGACAGATCTGAAGGTGAAGCTGTGGGGCAACCGTGAGGACCTCCTGCTGACGACTGAATTCATGGAGGCGGCCCACCTTCCTGTATAGACTTATGAGCATAGGAAACTGATCGCAGAAGAAGAAGAAGATTAACCACCACCACACACCCCACTCCCCATGTTGATGAGACCCAAAAGGGAGCAAATAATAGCAACATTACCTATCATACATATTATACAAGAGACAACTACGGTTTTAGAGTGGATTCGCTATCCCATAGAGGACCAAGAAACCATGTTGAAGTTGGATGTTTCAGGCCAAAATTTCTAGGTATAACAGCCAAGCTGTAAACCATAGCACAATGTATTTCATTCTCCAGAGTACATCAACTTAATCTCCAAGAGTTTGAGAATGAATGAAGCTATATATATATATATATATAGAGAGAGAAAGAGAGAGATTTTCATGGAAACTGATCAACCACAGATTGATATTTTCATTCCCTAATTACAAGAGAAATGCTGTGAACAAAATCAGCCTCTGTATGTTGCTTTCATTGATCTTAAAAAGGCATTTGACTTAATACATCGTGAGGGCTTATTCAAAAACTAAAGAAGATCGGCTGCCTATCAACCCTCCTATGTATAGTTGAGTCATTGCTCCACACAGGTATTCTTCTTCTTTCGTAATTCCGGATATACTCAAAAGGAGATCAGACCACATACAGAGGTGCAATGATGATGATCTGATGACTAACTAGCTAAATTTCTATACAGAATATGTTTTACTAAGTATTGTTATATTCTACGAACACTGCAGACGTAAAAAAAAAAATGAAACAAAATAATAAGAAATGTGAACAATTTTTTTTCAGATATCTCGACAACAAAGTTTTTGTGTCACTAGTCAATGGAGACCTTATTGTTTACAAACGTGATCAGGGTAAGTGCAGCTATGAAGTTGAAACTAATTTGGAAAAGTTTAGTACCCAGGAAATTTTTATATCATTTTATAAATTAAATATTCTTTGTAGTGTCTTTGACTGGTAGAATCAATATTTGAGTGGATTTTACACCTGCGTGTTGTGGGCCTAAAGGGGGAGGAAAGAATAATGATACTGTTACCTGCAAGACATGTCATAGAGGCGATTAAGGAGGTTTGAAAATGGAGTTGGCTGTCCCATCCAATAAATGGTCAGTGACCCGTAGATGTGTCAAAAGGTGCAGATATTGCAGCTATTCTGTAAACTATGATACAGCATATTCTGTTCTCTACCTCCTGCTACTTTGCAAGAGTTTCAGATTGAGCGCAGAAGTCAATTTTAAATGAAAGATTGACTGTCAGGAAAAACTTTTACAGACCCCCTTAACAGTCACTAACTCACTGTATGAATCACTAAGTCAACTTCATAAGACCTGCACTTTTTTTAAGAATGGCATTGCGCTGTCAAGAGTAGAACTACCCAGCAGCAGTTGGATAGCAGCAATAACATCGCAAATGACTATACCATTTTGTTATCATCATTCATATTTGTAGCAGCATTTGAATCATGGTACTACAACTGAAGACTGAGTGATATTTAAAAAATAACGTAACATTGAGAGTTAATATTAATTTCTTCATTTCCCAATTTGTGTCTATTTTATATTCTAGTAATGTGTGTTATAATCTTGACTTAAATGCCTTATTATTATCTTTTTCTCTCTCTTGAAACAGAGGGTCTTTGGGACACTGAATGCCCCTACACTCGCACCATAGGGTCAGCCATATCTCCTATTACTAAAATGCTAGCTGTGGCTGGGAAACTTTGGTGTGGCTGTCAGAACCAGATCTATGTAATTAACCCACTTTCTTTCAACATTGAGGTAGGATTTTTGTATAATTTTTCTATTTTGCTGTTCTTCTGTTTAAACATTTTTATTGATAAATGAGAGAGACAGTAAATCAACAAATAACTAAAACGAGTAGAATACACATTTATGTTAGAGTACATCGTATAGAACCATAGGCGTATTAAGATCTGGACAAGGTACAAATTCAAGCATTTCACCTTATCACAGGTGTTATGAAGACCTCTCCCATATGTTATGGGAAAAATTACAGGCATCACCCCTTCACCCATTAAAGGAAGGAGAACAACAATAAATTCAATAGAAGACCTACAACCAAACATTCTGAAATTGAAGACGCAGTTAAACATGCATCAAATAATAAAGTACCAGGAATAGATGGCATACTAATAGAACTAATACAAATGCTAACAGTGACAGGTATAAAGTGGCTACACATACTATTCAATGTGATATGGAAGACTCAAAAGACACCACAGGGGTGGAGTACAGTGGTCATTGTTCCCATCTGGAAGAAAAAAGGCAGTAAGAGAGACTGCACTAAGTATAGAGACATATCATTCTTAAACCACATAGGAAAAATCTGTAGCAAGATACTAGAGAGAATAATGTGTGCATAGATAGAACCACAGCTCATCAACACAAAATTGGAATTTCAGAAAAATAGAAGCAAGAACAAGCACATGTACATCCGATAATTTCCAAATTCACTCAGGAGTGACAGGGATGTGTACTATACCGCCCTATTGTTCATAACATACATAGATAACATCTGAAAAGTAGCAAATACAACGGAAGAAAGCAATCTGTAGGATAACTTAAATGAACAACTATTTGCAGTAGACTATGCACTAACGGCATCATCAGAAGTGCCAAACCTTTAACATGAAGATAAATATAGAAAAGACGGAAGTAATGAAGGTAGGAAGAATAGAAAGAAACACCAATATATATATATTGGAAACAACAGACTTAAACAAGTGACAGAATTCACATACCTAGGAAGCAACATAACAACAGATGACAGGAGCAGTAAAGAAGTACACAATAGATGTAGTAAAGCATACCAAGCCCTAGTACAAATGACACCAATCTTCAGAAACAATTAAACACCAAAATAACACTATTCAAAACGAGTATTATGCCACTGCTGTGCTGCCAATGCCAAACATGGACAACGACAGCGCAAGACAAACGTAAACTTGTGACAGCTGAAATGGCATGCTTACTCAGAATCCTAAGAATATTGCTAAGAGACAGAGTGAGGGATGAAGACAGACAAAGAACCAGCACCACCCCAATTTTGAAATATATTAACAGATCAAATGGTTTGCACACATCAGTAGACTACCATCTGAATGCATACCACAGCAAGCTATGCTACACAGATACAGTGAAGGCAGACCTAGAGGTTGACCACGAAAACGATGGACCACCGACATAAAAGAGGTGACAAATTCCACAATATACTCAGCACACACGCGGGTCAATTCCAGAAAACGCTTCTACCCCTGACACTGAAAGACAACTAAGAGTTTAGCGAATAGATAGAGATAGATGGTTGGTTGGTTGGTTGCTGATCCAGCGGTCCATGGGATCATGCCCTTTGACCTAATGCCATTAGATGGCATTATATTGCTGGGAAGTCTGTGGATTTTCGGCCCACCCCGGGACAGAGCCAGAGAATAACTATCACACCTCCAAGAAGGTAGGTTTCAACCTATGCACTGCTCCTAGCCACTGTAGCCAAGATAGGATTCACTGTGCTCATTCCCCGCCACCAATTGACTACTGGTTATGCTGAACTTTTCTATTGCTCCAGGCATGCAACCAAATGTTCAAGTCAAAAGGATTGTCACGTCCTGAGTCACTGTGCCTCTATGATGGGCCTCAGCCATAGGAAAAACAGTGATGTCAGTTTCCTCCTCCTCAGTGCTGCACAGTACATCTCTGGCTCCCTCCCAACCACAGAGGGTGCAAACATATATATTCAGGCAAACATGAAAAAGTTTTCAACAACAAAACAAAATCATAACTGTATACCCCATCGAGACCAGCACCGTGCAGAGGTGATGGGGCTTAGTCCAGCCATCAGGGGCTGGAAACTGAGACTGGTTGGGCAGTCCCACACGAGCAGGACCATAGTCCTGCCCAAGTAAGCAGAGTGCTGAAGACGGAGGCATCCAGCCAAAAAGCTTCACAGATAATCAGGATGCCACGCACAAAACACAATGGAAACATGTCTACATCTATAAATAGTTATGGTGCCTGCCCTGTGGCGGACGTTCAGGCAGGGACGGTGCCGGGCCCTATACCTCGAAAGGGCCCAACCTCAGTTACTGGAAGTCCTTCTCAATTGCCTCGAGGAGCCAGGAGGCAAGGGAATAGAGCTACTGGCCAAACAAACAAACGACCAATAAAAGCAACACGGCCATGTGTACAGGCAGCACAGAGTGCCAAACATATACTTCAAGAGTGTTCTGAGCATGAAACGCTAAGGCATACATATTTGCCAGAGGAAACAACACTGGAATCAAAGCTCTATGGGACACTGTATGAACTACAAAAGACAGTGAGTTTTATTAAGGAGACAGAATTACAGATATAGATATGTTTCAAGTGAACGAAAGAAGAAGAAGAAATAACTGTATAGATGACATGCCATGAAGCTTCTATAAGAAGATAACCTCAATATAACGGCTCGTCATCCACTAAGGTTTTCTGTTGCATGGATGGTATGTCTAGTGGGCCATTGGTGAGACCCACAGATGCAACCACATGCGTAATAGAGATAGATAAAACGAGCCCTTGACAGCGATAAACTGCCAGAACTGAAGGATGCCATACAAGTAGTGAGCATCCAAAGAAGAGTATTACTGCAGTGGATACCATCTTACTGTGGCATACAGGGAAAGGAAAAGGCAGATATGCTAGCAAAAGATGAAGTAACCACAAACAAAAGGACCAAGAAATCACATACCAGGTAAAGAGGACCCACATTAAAGCTATTAGAAAAGTTGACCACCCAAAAGATAATATCCCTATCTTGAAAAAGCTGAGCAAGTTATCATGTTCTGCATCAGGACAGGACAAAAAAGACTAAATAGAACAAAAATATGTAGTGTCTGAAAAGGCAGAACAAAACAAGCAATGTATGCCAGTGTGATACACAGACATGTGTTTGTTGTTATGAAATATGCCCTGAATAAAGCATCATATAATTAAATCTACACGTTTGCATTGTATTCCTACCTGCTGGTAAATCTAAACAATTTTTACAGCGAGTGTCAACTGAGTCGTGAATTATTCATAGAATATGAAATTTTACTATGAAATTATAGGCCCATCAGTGTGTATTAAGCCTAGGCCTAACTGTGACAATTGACGAGGACGTTTCCCTGTGTATTGCTCGCTGCTTTCGGGAGCCTTCGTGCCAATGTATGGATCAGGTGTGGTCTATTTAATAACAAAGTTGGACGTCTTGGTTCTGCCAACATTGCTGTATGCTGTGTCATCCTGGACTGTCTACGTGAGACCCGCTTAACAGCTTAACCTTTCCACCTTCCGTGCCTAAGAAATCTCATGGGAGTACCGGTACTTCTTCTTCTTCAGCGTACATTCTCAAACTCCTGCTGAATTTATCTTGTAGCAGGACCATGGTCCTATTAGATTTTCAGCAGGATGTAGTTCAGAGAATGGAAATGCGTTGTGTCGCAGTTTTATTTGCGCCAATGGCCCGACACATCCGTCTTCTGCAGTCATGGGAGTACATTGTCTGGATCAAATACCAGACATGGAAATACTTAAAAAGTCCTGTATGCAAAGCATCCTTGCCCTGTTGATTAGGTTCCAACTCTGCTGTAAAGTCCACGTCATCTGTATGTCAGACAAATGCCTTCCAAAGAGATTGTTCTATGGGAAGCTATGCGATGGTAAACATTCAAGCGGAGGGCAGAAAAAGCGCTTCAAAGATCACTTGAAGAACTCCCTCAAGCACTGTAGCACTGATCCCAACCTCTGGGAGACTATGGCTCTTGATCTCTCAGCTTGGCACACTCAGATCACTACTGGTATCACAAGATTTTAACAGGGAAGAACACTAGAAACAGAAATGGAAGTAGAGATCTGAAAACGTTCTTACTTTGGGTCCTCTGCACACATGCATGCTTGCACTGCAACAGATCGTTCCTGACATGAATTGGACTCCTCTGGCATCTGCGGACTCACAAACCTAAAACAAAATAGACAAACACCAATGTTTTGTTGTTGTTTTTATCATTATTTCATCACATGTTTATTACTTTTCATGCCATGCTCATCTTCGCATGTGAAGGAAGAACACCATTAAGCCTAGGCACTATAACAGTCTATCATTAGTACTAGATTTACATTTTTTTTGCAGTGCACAAAATAATAATTAAAACTGATTCTTTCTGCAGTGACAAATATATATACCGGTATTTGATAGTTGTTTTTTTCTGAATGCTAAATGAGCACGTGTGTGTCATGTGACGTATTCCTTCCAGAATGTTGTCTTCCCAATGAACTCTCTGAACCTCTCTCTGTCTTGCATTTTCTAGCGATGTATTCATGTTATCTTTAATGTCGTCAGTCCATCGTCTTCTTGGTCTGCCCCTTCTCCTCTACCCAGGTACTCTTCCCTCCATTATTTGTCTTTCTAAACAATTATGTCTCTTTATATGACCAAACAGGCGTAGTTTTCTTTTTGTTATTGTGTTTAGTAACCAACACTCTGGAATATTCAGTGTGTTTATAATATCTGAGTTTCTGATTTTATCCTTCCATGATATTCTAAGTATCTTCCTGTAGCATTTCAGCTCGAAGGCGTTGATCCTCTTTGCCGCTGTTTTACTTAGAGCCCATGTTTCACAGCCGTATGTTGCAACCGGAAAAATAAAAGTTCGTAACATTAGCACTTTCATTTCTATTTTGTTGTTTTTCCATATGTTTTTCAGCTGTGTTATTTTGCAATATGCCATTGCCAATCTCTTCTTTATTTCTGCCATGCAGTCTCTTGCACTATAATGAGCATGTGTTGCATGTAATAAAGAACATGCTAGTGATAGGGTTTTCAGTTGCCACCTTGATCTCCTGGATTTCTGCATCATAATTGTGACAGAATTTCCCTATTGGTACTTTAATTGTCTTTCCCCAGGTGAATCCTGGTTTATATTATCCACACTTGCCGTTAAGGGTAGCGGTAGAAGCCTCGATTTTCATTCCAAAGTTATATGCTTGGTTGTGTCAAATCCATGTTTGTTAAAGGTTATCTTGATGTTTTCTATCCACAGTTTTCATGGTCTACCTTTGGCCTTAAGTCTGGATATTTTATTGTTATGTCATTAATGGTATTTTGTTTTACTTCATTCTTATAAGGTGACTGAACTATTTTACTTCCTGTCTTTTTATATGTTCTTCTTCTTCATCGTTCATTCTCAAACTCCTGCTGGCTCTCCCTTGTAGCAAGACCATTGTCCTACTAGATTTCTAGCAGGATGTAGTCCAGAGAATGGAAATGAGTTGTGTCGCCGTTTTATTTGCGCCAATGGCCCGACACATCCGTCTTCGGCGGTTTTATATGTTCAATAAATGGTATTATACCTACTCTTTTCCTAATTTCTTCATTTCTTATTTTATTTAGTTTAGTAACCATTGCCGCTTTTCTTAGATACTTCATTTCACATGTAACGATTTTATTTTGCTGCGAGACTGTTAAAGACCATGTCTGACATTGGTAGCAGTGTTGATATAAAAACTGTAGATTTTATCTGTCTTTTGATTTCCATCTTGATCTTTGGGTGAAAAAGTAATGATGAAAATTGTTAAGTCACTGTGTTTGCTTTCTGACACCATGTTTCTATTTCTCTGTCTAGTCTTCCATTTTCAGAAAAAATGTTGCCTAAACTTTTCTTTAGATTGTTACACTTTGGTGCTGTCTATTGTAATATCCATTGATGTTGCAGACTTACTGATTTTCATAACTTCTGTTTATTGTACATTTATTATCATGTACTTCTGACATACCGTTTGCATTGCCATATTGTTTGTTTGTTTTTTAGTTCGCTCCATTGTAACCATCACGGATATCCGTGCGATTTCCGCCGGGAACGTGATTACGTTGTGCCAGCGTTATGCGCCTTGTAGGCCTAGAACATCCGATTTCGGCATGCCTTGACAATTCGGGTGGGCTACCCTGAGCCTGTGACAGCCTCTATATCTGTCTCCAGGCACGCGTAGTGGAGACTCTTCGCCCAGACGATGTTTTGCTCTCGTCTGACTCGAACGAGGTGTTCCACTGTCTATGAACTTGCCTCGTGTAATTGGACATGCTGTGCCTGTGCCCATTGGGTACCGAACCGTTTCTCATCCGTGAGCCTGGTTCCTTAAGGGGAAGAACTCAACAGAGGAGTTGGACCCTGGCTCTTTCGCCCTCTTAGCCGAGGTGTCATTCACCGACATCGTGTACCCCTTGTCCAAGTTCGAGTCTCACACCACGCGTTTGAGAGCAAGGCGTTCTCGAGCTGAGTGTCCTTGTCCCAATAGCGCCTGAGCCCATCAGGTACTGAACCCTTTCTCTCTTCAAGTATATTTCCGGTGTAGGAAAACTTGACAGTAGAGTTGGGCCAGGGCTAAATCGTTGTCCCTTTTGTGCCTGAGCGAATCGTGTACGTAACCCTTTCTCTCTGCAAGTGTACTTCCGGTATAGGAAACCTTGACAGTAGAGTTGGGCCAGGACTACCATCGTTGTCCCTTTCTTGCCTAAGCCCATTGGGTACAGAACCCTTTCTCTTCGCGAGCATATTTCCGGTTTAGGAAGGCTCGACATTAGAGTTGGGTTAGGTCTTCTTGCTTTACCAAACGCCAGTGGATGGGTCTGGGTCTCTGCCTGTAAGGAACTCAGGTAACTAGAAGCCTGTCTCGAGCTGACGGAGCTTGTAGCTCCCCCTTTCCTAGGGACTTTTCACTTTCTATTTGCAGTTCGCGCTGCCCTCTAGCGCTGTTCTGCCCTTTCATTGTTTCATTGTACTCTGTATGAAATATATTTGTCTCTCGCCATGCATCTACCTTTACGTGCATTTTACATTGGCCGCCCCTCCAATGTTTGGACTGGACTGACTAGCTTCACTGTATGTCAACAGTGTCGCTATATGTGGTGCTGCTGGTGGTGTCGGAGATATTGTCTGTCTCTTGTGCAGTCAAATCTCTTTCCATCTGCTACCTCCACATTCTCGGACATGATCCCCAAATGATTTTGCCAGAATCAGCACGAGCTGCTGTATTTCTGTTTCCAGGGTGCACCGCGTGGAGGTACATTTGGGATCTTGGTTATCTGCTAACCCTGGGTCCGCCTAGAGCAATGTGTTCCCTTTGCACCCCGCATTGCCATATCAATAGCAATGCATTGATAGGGTTTTGCAAATTTTCTTAATTTTTTTTTAAATTAGACTTTGAATTAGAAATAGTAGTTTGTTGATTTCATTATTAAGCCCTCATCAGATACATTTGCAATGCTTTTCTCTTTATTGATGCAAGCTTATTTTATTATTCTGTCCATGTATATGTTGAAAACCAGAAGGAAAGCATGCATCATTGTCTTACTCTAGATTTTGTTTTGAAATTATCCCTCATTCCATCTGTTGTCCTTACTGAGCTTTGGCATTTTTTGTATGTTTTTATATTACCGGGGTATGTAACAGCAGTCCTCTGATGTTATAATTTTCTATGGTTTCCCAGAGAATGTCTCCATACTCTGTCGAATGCCTTTTCCTGATCTACAAATACTGTATTAAGATCTTGATTTTATTCAATTGCTTTTTCACTTGATGTAAATAGTGCATCTGTACAGCTTGCCCCTCTTCTGAAGCCAAATTGAGTGGGACTTAACTGTGGTTATTTACTGATTTTTATCAGTCCTCTAGTACTGTTCTTTCTGTCCAGGCTATTTTGAATAATCTGACTAGCCACTGAACTCCTATGTTTCTACATGCTTTTATTGCTTCACTGGTGATACAGTCTTCCCCTGGTGATTTATTACTTGGGCTATGTTTCAAGGATTCTTCTATTTCTTGATTAAGTATATCTGGTTCTATGGTTTCTAGGTCTTTTTGATAATTAATGGATTTGTATTCAGTTGTTATGTTTAGGTTGTATAATTCCTGGTAGTATTCTTTCCATCTTGCTTTCCTATTTGTGCTGTTCACTAAGGGTTTGCCAAGTTTATTGTTGATGATTGTTATGGGATTATAGCTCTCTTCTCTCAATCACATTGATTTAATACTTTTGAAAAACTCTCTTGGGTTTGTTTTACATATCAGTTAAATGTTCTCCATATTTGCTCCATGAATTAAATTGTGCTTATTTGATTACATGCTTTCCATCTCTTCTAGCAAGTCGATAATATAGATAATCATCATGATGTTTGGATTTCAACCATTTCTGGAAACAATTTTTTTTTCTGTTGTACAACTTTTTGTATATCCTCACTCCACCATGATGTTTTCTTGTCTTTCTTGGGAATTCTTGTGGCGTATATATTTTATAATTGTGTTGTCATTGCATTTTTAAAAATATCCCATTCTTTTTGGATGTTATGAGTTTCTTCTGGCAGGTTTTGAAAAATTTGAGTCATTTCTTTATGCAGTTCTTCCCCTTTTTTACTTTTTTCTAGATTTTTCCTGCCATTGGATTGTTTCTTCTCTTTGTATACTTTAATTGTATCCCTAGCAAAGTTTGGGCTCTCTCTCTCTCTCTCTCTATATATATATATATATATATATATATATATATATATATATATATATATATATATATATATATATATATATATATATATATATATATATATATATATATATATATATATATATATATATATATATATACCTGCTCCTCCTCCATTTTTCACTGCATTCCCTGCTGATCCATCTGTATATACTCTGATCCATATGTCTTGTGGAAGTTCATCATCCAGTCGACTGAGAGTAACTGTCTTTTTACATTGTACACAAGATGGATCAAAGAAATCAAAGAAGCCACAGGAACAAGCTTACAAACAGCGCACAACTAGGCCATCCCCAGAGAACTCTTCCATCCCAGACGCCGCAAGGCAAACAAGGGCCACAGCTTATAGATAGATAGACTATTCTGTTTATTCCCACTGAAAATTCCTTAGTTTGAATACAAAAAGAAAATCCACTATCCTCTCTTCAGGGGGTTTGTTCTAGTATAGACTTGAGGCAGCTGTTGACTTCAGGTAAGTGAGATTTTTCTATGGAGTCGTTTTGCCTGATGGATAAACTACTTCTTCACAGTTCCCAAATCGCTAAGTTTTGAAATATCAACTGTGGATGACCTGTGTTTTGGTCAGATAAGCTATGGGCTGTCAAAGGTTACCAGCTCAGAGGTAAAGGGATTGCTTCATCATTATCATCATGTGTGAGAATAGTATACATGTTCATCCCAAGTTCAAACAAGTCATTCATTCTCACTGTTATCTGTAAATATTTCAGACTTCTTTTCATGTGACATCAGATTCTGCCCGTGCAGTCCAGTGTTTGGTCAGTTCAGGTCAAGGTGTGTGGGTTGCTTGTCAACAGAGTTCAAAGGTCATGCTTTTCCATGCAGTAACATGCGAGTTTCTGTTGGAAGTCTCCATTGCTCAGGCTGTATCCCAAAAATTGCAGTGTAAGATATTTTATTTTACTTAACATGTAAAAATGACGGTCATGTTTTGTAAACTTACAGCAACAGAAAAACGTTACAGAGTAGATAAATATATCTATAAATTGTTATTATTCAATAAAGGAATATTATAATAATTAAAAATATACATGATGCCTTTCTCAGGACTACATCCAGATTTTTGAACCATTAAATAAATTGCACATATAATTTCTTGAAGACCCTAATACTTGAGCAATGTGTGGCAACATTGATAAAATTCTCCTAAATAATTATTCCTGTCGTATATATGTTGTTTCATATCCAAAATAATGTAATATGAACAAACTAATAAAATGTAAAGAAATCACATACAATGTCTGTTCGTTCAAGACTAGGCCTAACCAGAAATACAATATTTGTGTTTTTAATGCTGATAAATGGCACCCCTGATACATATTGTTTTTGTATTTTTCAATGCATAAACAAAAAATCTAATAACAACAATTAAAACACAAAAACAATTAAAACATGTAGATATTACTTTTCATGACGATCACATGCCACTTGGTACTACATTTGATAGTAAAATATGGTGACAAATTTGTTCCAGAAATTTGCTAACGAAAATCAGCTGGCTTTCTTCTTCTTACAATCATAATTTGTAACAGAATTTGACCTTTAGGCTGTGATGTATTCCTAGCTTCATGTGGTGCATATTCTATGTCTTATGAGTTTTATCTTCATGTGCTTCCATACTGATGAATCTGGGCATAACAACGGGGATGAATGCCTATCATCCTAGTTACATAATGACATTGGTGGCTATAAGTGCCTATAGAGCCCATACGGTTAACCTTTAGCACACTGAATTAAAATTATGTAATTTCTCCCCTGCTACTGGATTATTTTTTTATTTTTTTGCAATATTAATTAAAACAGCAGACAGAGTGCTAGAAGTTGACCCCAAAAAAAATAGATCAAGCACAGTGAAAAAATATTTTTCCACTTTGTTGAAAATTGACTCATCCTTGACCTAACAAACTTCATTGTGTGACAGAATGAAATGTTGCCCGCTACCTAGTCATGTGTGCTACTGGAAATACCCATAGGTTCGGAAAAAAAACCAGCTGTGCCTTCTTACCCTACATGCCCAGTATTGTTAGGTATCTAATACTTCACAAGACATTTTATTGTGAGATATGGAATTACTGTAAAACTGATATTGCTGGTGTTTCTGTGTGCAGCTGCTGATGATATCATTCGACAACACAAGGCTGCATGCCTGCGCATCACTGCTCTGATGGTTTGCAAAGATTTACTTTGGGTTGGAACAAGTGCAGGAGTCATTCTTACCATTCCTATACCTCGTATAACCTCAACTACCATGCGTGGGTCTTTGGCTACTCCGGTGGTAACAGGTAAAACGAATATATTACAAACATTACTTTTATCATGTGTGAGACATATCACAGAGACCACATGTTCTTTATTTATTTCCTGATAAAGTGGAATAACATTTTACCAACATTGGATAGGCCCAGAGGAAACACCTAACATTTTTTTTTTAAACACTGAACCATTACAAGCTTCCAACAGGTAAAAGAACATTTTCTTCCACCACTTACAGGTCCTGTGTGCTAACATATAATATGTCGGCTACTTGTCAACACGATCTACACCTCCCATATGATAGGAATAGGACTGTAGAGTGCATGGTTTATCCTTGACCAGCATGATGTTTGAATCGAACCTGCTTAGTGAAGGTCTTGCATCATGTGCAGCGAACGCAAACTCCAGCGACAGTCAACGCATATTGCTGCATCTGTCTTGGTGATGGCTTCTTCTGTAACAACATGTGCCTGACCTAGCTGCAGAAGACTATTTGTTACCTGTTGCCCTTCCTGAAAGATTATTGCTCAAGTCTTCACTATTGTCTTACAAACACATTTTCTACCATACATGTCTGCATTCTTTGATGAACGTTAGTTGGTCTACATCCTTCAACTGTGAGAAACTGAATCACTGCTCGTTAGTCAAATTTGGGCGGATTCATCATCACACTAACTTTGTCATCAACTGTCTGCACAAGATACTAAGCATACAAAGAGAATGAACATTTGTTCATCAATGTGCACTTATTAACTGAATGATGACGTCTTCATGTCCCTCATGTGTTGACATAGGTGATGCAGCGCAGGTGGGTTTGCTCCATATGTCTACTCCATATGTTTGACGTTCAAGTTACATATGATTTCCCTATACTACATGTGTCTACTCTTTATGCTTGACATACCAGCCATGTACAATTTGATAATGTTCTAAATGTGTTTCTTCCATAGGTTTGGTATATGGACATACTGGTCATGTACGATTCCTTACCAGCGTAGAAATAACTAGCTCTTCAACGCCAAAGGCTGAAACTGTTCTTGAGTCTTCAGGTGAAGGATATGCAAGTGAACGTGGTGGTTTCTCAGTCCATGACATGCATAGGAGATCATCCATGGCTGCAACAACAGCCACAATGGCCAGCCGAATGTTGGTGATTAGCGGCGGTGATGGATATGAGGATTTTCGCAATAGTGCCGCTAATGAGGGTGCTGGTCGAGATGATAGTACAAACCATCTCTTGTTATGGCAGGTTTGATATCTGCACACCTCATGGAAGAATTAAGCATAACATCATCTGTAGCTGCATATGTGATATTTTATATTTGATCATACCATGGGATCTGGTTATACGATAGTTATAACAAAATTCTTGATTTCTTCTGTATTCAGTCTCATACTTCCTGCAGTTTAGCAGGATGTAGTCCAGATAACTGAATGTGTTATGTCATGATTTACAGCTTGGCTGTGATATCTGCATCTTTCATCCTGACACATCAGAATTCAGCATGATTTCGGGTCACTTTGAGATGGAATAGCCAACCTCACCCCAAACCTCCTTAGATGCCTCTTACAACATACATGAAATACAGTTATGTGGATGCATCTTTCTATAATGCAATTTTACTTCTGCGATTTTCATTGGTCTCTTTGTGTATACTTAATGTTGACAGCCTATGAAAGTTACCGGACAAGTCAAATTGACCAATTTAGAGCTATTCTCAATTAGTCCTCAGGACTGAATTGTCCAGGAACTGGACTAAATGTGTTTCCTTATTCTAAAGACATGCACCTAAAAACAAGGTCACCCATCTAAAATACACACACTCTGTCCACCCACGATCATGATTTTCGGTGCTTTGATCTGTCCCTGAATGATATCACCTTCTCCTTACATTGCCCCACCTTAGAATACTGTAAACCATAACCTTCAACCTATTCTATTTTACTTTGCCAAAACACAGGTAGTTAGTGAAAATTTGAACAGTTCAGAGTTTGTACTTCTACTTGAAGAAATTTTTTTAACCTTTACCGCACTCTCAGCAACTATAATCAAAAGATAATATGTATTTTCCATAGCTGTCCGCAACGCAACTAAAGGCACCCGTAGAGGCCATGTCTTTTTAAACAAAAATATTGAGATTTTTAAACAAACGTTATGCACCCAGTTAACAGAGGAAATTAAAGTATACCTAACTGGCCTCTGTTTCTGCTAGTGATCAATTAAATACAATGTGTTGCAGATCAGTTGTGACTGTGTTCAGCCGTCGATATAATCCATCAAATTTTTTTCTAAATTACAACCGTTTACTGCTTTTTTTTCTATATTCAGATTTATTTTTCGTAGCCAATCATTTTAGTTTCATCGATATGGTTTGTTTGTTTACAAATACAATTATTATATGAACAAGTAGTTTGACTATGAAATAATGGCGGCGTAATCTAGGCCTAGTAAGCAGTATCTATCTCGGATTGAATGTATCAGTAGTTTTAACCAAAATTCTAGGCCTAGTTGGAGATGTTAGTTCAGTTTATCTCAGATATTACACATAAACCAACAAAACTTACATCATTACATTCAGTAACCATTCCTTTATTTCCACACACAAACATTATACACACATATTTAAAAACAAACAAGTTATTGCATTTTCCAAATACCCTCTATAAATAGCGCTTAAGGGTAAAAAGAAATGCAGTGGTAGGCAGAAATTAACATTTTTTAACACAGAGTGATAAAAGTTAAATAGTGCTCTATACAGGGATATGTGTAAAATACATGTTTTATAATAAATTTTCTTTTAAGATAAAGAGGTAAAATAATCAGGGATTTTGAAAAGTTTCTGTTAAACAAACTATAACAGGAATCCACTGCTGTCATATCAAACTTGCACAGATGGTATAATAAAGCAGACTACAAAACACATTCTGTAGACGTTTCTACTTTTTGCCGACTTGATGACTAAAATCTGGCCACAGTTGACCTATCTGGAAGTGGGGCAACTTTGAGGATCTCCTGCTGATAACTGAATTCATTAAGGGTGCCCTCCTGCCTGCATAAACTCCTGAGCATAGGAAACTGATCGCAGAAGAAGTATTTAAGTGTATCTGTCAGGTCATTCAATTGCTGGATTTAGGGAGGTTCATGTTGAAATAATTATGGTTTTAACATTTTGTAAAACAACCGAAATATATTGCAGACCAAGTTATGCCACTAATGCAAGGCAGGAATGGAACTGTGATCAACAAGAAAAAAAATGTGAAAATTAGCGAATAGGATAAGTCTTAAAACATATGTGCTGACCTATTCCCTTATATAGTGGTCCCATTATATGAATTGGTAGGCTTCTGTGGTTATGTTGATAGTGATACATGCAGCTACAAAAATGTCAAATAAGTTTGATCGTGGTTAGCGTAAAGTGGGTTTAAAGTAGGCCTAAACTTCAAAGTAGGTTCCCAGCATGTACAGGAACCAGTTCTCTTGTATAACTGGCGTACTAGCAATATGGTTACAGACATCCACCATTTGATGAAGGTGGTTAAAACACTGAACGTATTAGTTACTACTGCTGAAATCAGATATATTGGGCCATTGACAGAAAAAAAACAGCTACATACATTTCCATTCTCTGGACTACATCCTGCTGGAAATCTAGTAGGACCATTGTCCTGCTACAAAAGAGATAATGCTACGGTGCATGTTTTAGAACAAATCCCAAAAAATATTATGAATTTGTCTGGAGTGACGAAATGTTTGTCATGACATAATTTTTCTATACATAATAAAGAATATAAATAATTGTGAATTTTGAAATATATTGTTAAATAGCGAATTTTGTTATTTAACATGTGTGCTATTAGGAGACCACCATATTGTATTAGATCAAAACATTATTTCAGGTTAAAATCTCCACCAGGTGAGTGTCAGGTACATGCTCCCTCCACTGTATTATAATGTACAATACTTCATTAACTGAGCAACATAATGTACATCATGTCCTGTGGGCCAATGTCTGGTACATACCCCACTGAGTCAATGTATATTCACTCAGGTTCATACTAGAGTCCAATATCAGAGAAACATGACCAATCACTTGGTCAAAATCTCATACTTCTTTGGGGTGACCCTTTGTGTATTTGAATTCTACCTGCAGTGTACTAGTTATACAATCAACCAGTTCAAATCCATTAATTTTCGTTTCTTAGAAAATTTGTTGCCATGTTATATGGTGGAATCCCATTATAACAACTTGGTCCTGACCGACAAAATACCCGGTATATACAGTACAATCAATACAGAATAAATATATTTGGGGATATTGAAAAGTTTTGTTATATATATATAGGGAAATCCTGAAACCGAATTATATATATGTATTTCCATCCTCATTACCAGTATATAGCATTATGGCATGGAGCTCCAAGAACTAGAACTATTTAATTTCATATAATGAAAGATGTTGCTAAACCAGTTGTAGCTGTAGACATGTGTGATTGTGATGATAGAGACACAAGACAGCGGCAAAATGTCAGACATCTGTGACTGGTTAGCTTTAAGCATGGTGACCAACCGGTAAGTACAGAAACCAGTTCCATTTAATGGCTGGCAGAGTATACTATCAATATGGTTACAGATGTCCACTGTTCAGTGGTAAAAAACATTGAATGCATTAAATTCGTAACCAACACCAAAGTCAGATGTGTTGGGCCATTGCTGCAAATAAATCGGCAACACAAAGCATTTTCATTGTCTGGACTACATCCTGTTGGAAGACCATTGTCCTGCAGTAAGAGAATTTCTGTGAGAGTTTGATTTGAGAACGAACGTAACAAAAATTATCTAAAATACTTTCTAATGAAAATAATACATGTACATGTATTACAGTATTCCATTTTTCTGTGTTGTAACTACAAAGATAGGATGTTATTTTTAGCAAAGAGCTAAACACATACTTCTAGTTTATAGTGCAACTGTGATTTCAAGCCTTTTGACCTAGCCTGAGAGTATTCAGTCTATTGAAAGGACTGCATATATGTACAGTATTTTACTCTATACAATGGAATACGGTTATAACAACTTGGTCTGGACCATCAAAATACTTATGTAATAACAGAAGTTTCCTTTATAAATTTAGTCTATTTTTTCCCCGGTGAATGATGGTCGATAGTATTCACACTTGCTGTTAAACGTCAGGATTAGGGCCTCAGTTATCACTTCAAGGCAAGACATGTTGCCTTGAGCCCATTATGCTGGTCAACAAATTTTTACAAGTTATGTTACTGAAACGATATTAGTCATCTCTGATTAATTTGGAAGTGCTAAGCATGGAATATGACAGTCAAATTTCAAAATAGGCTCAATTTATTTTGGTAATATGCAAGAAATGAATGAAATGTATGCCAATAGTAAAAATGCATTCATTCATTTTCCTGAAGTTAGCGCATAGGTCAGATCTCTCCAGTTCTGTCTGTCCAAAACTATTCTGTGCAGTTCTTGAATAGTATGAATATTGGTTGTTTTACTTTCTCTAAGTATTGTTCTTCTTTCTCTAAGTATTGTTCTTCTGAGTGTTTCTTTTGGTCTACCCCTTGCTCTTTTGCCTGTAGGTATCCATTCAAGAGATTGGTGGTGTATACTGTTGGTGTCTGCGCTTAGGAAATGCCCGTTTCCAAAAACGATTGTTTTCTCGAAAATTTTGAACAGTACTAGCATACACACACATTGGTTTGTTTTGTGTCTACTACAAAGATCGACTCACATAGAATTAGTGAAAGATAGACCTATTCATAATCTGTTACAATAGAGTAATCTGGATGAGGCGCTTGTAGGACAGGATTGCTTGTGAAATTGATCATTATTGACATAGATCAGCAGTGTTGACTATTTTCAATCATTACTATTTCTGTGGTCAGCGGCTCGTCATGACTAGGCATACACTAAAGATCGATGATGGTTGTTTCAATACTAAATACTGAACTAATTCCCTTCCAACATCTTGATTCATTTACATTTTCTAAGATTCCATTTACAATATTGCCTATCAACAATATCTGAATCAATATCTCAATCAGTGCTAAATTTAGCATATCTATTCGCAAGGCAGCCATGGTATATAGCGAGTGGAAGGGTTAAAAGGGCAACTATCTTCAAATTACCACCTAGGCAGTCTGTATTATATTATCTACAAGAACATGTTGTACTTGTTATACTCTATGTAATTCAGTATCTGTTTTTAGTTATCATATGTCTCTCTTCCATATTGGCAGCATGCATTACTGGAATAGATGGAAGATGATTTTCATTGTGCAAAAGCACAGCCATAAGACTCAATTTCGATGAGTCTACAAATAGTCTCCATTCTTGTGGGTGATGAGTTATTTTTAAGGCTTTCATGAGATCCTCAATATTGGAACAGAATACCAGATTACTTTCCTTTCTGTAATCCAACTGCTAGTAGTGCTTTCAATATGAAGTAATTGTGACATCTTCTAGGATATTCCATTGTTGGAATCTTGATCCACACAATTCTGCCTTGTTCTTGAATAAGTCCAAATCACCAACCAGGTCATTTAGTTCTTCCTGTGTTATTCTGTGTGGGGTTGATGAAGCACTACAGTAAAAATGTGGATTACTGCATGTTGATGGACCAGAACAGCTCACTCTTTTCCTTATTAGATGAATCAAGAGAATTTCTGGAATAATAAGTCTCTCACCATGTGGAACTAGTCTCATTGCAGACAGAATGTTTGAGTAGACTATTATCGACCTTTTTTGCTTCGTTATTCCGCCAGAAAGAAGAGGAACCAAACAGAAGTAACAATCAGTTATGTGGTTGCTTGGCTCTCTCCACACCATGAGGGCTGCAAACAGCATTGGTTGCACAGCATTTAACAACACTTTACAAAATGGCCAAGATAGTAACTCTCATGTAACATTTTCCAGAACGTGGTCTTATGGATTCTCTAAACTTTCTGCAATTCTGGGGGGGAAAAAATCACATCTTGTCTAAATTTCGTACTTTTATCATCAATCGCAGTCCCCCGTAGATGACAGATGCAGGTCAGCGGACATTGTCCTTTTGTGGCACTCCTAGGAGATGGAGAATGCTAGATGTAACGTCAAATTAGGATGGGTCAAACAAATTTGACAATGGGATTCAGATGTGCAGCTATGCTTCTGGAAGGATGTGGTAATCCTGGTGCACTGGAATGCCTTCCTTTGGAGACTAAATATGCATCCATAAATTCTTACACAACTGTGCCTTTATGACAACCGTATGTAATTCCAGGTGTCACCTCAGTTAAACAACTGAGAAGAGCCTGTACACTTGCTCAGTTAAAAGGATTATTTCATATTGTTTGTACTGTATTGAATTTATTATAGTGAGATTTGACTAATAACATATCCTTAGATATATGGCTCTTCAAAGCAAATGCTCCATAATGCCAAATGGTTACTAAAAATATTGCCTTTCTACATTAATGTTGAATACAGTACAAAAATCTAAATGAAACAAGTGGTGAAATTATTGTTTGTGTGACTATTACAACTTTGGCTGGATCCACAAGTGTTTCAATTTATTTTGATTGTAATGAATTGTTAGTGTTGCTGTGATTATATTAATGTTAGTGTATATGAATGAGAAGTGCAATTATCTCATACAATTTTAATTGTTTTGATTTCAGTGTCTTCATTTATTCAGTGATGTGTCTATGCCCAGTTTTACCACAATGCTGCAATAAGAATGTCATCAACTTATGTCCATAGCTTTCAATACATATTTATATGCATGCTGGTATTCGAGTAAATTTGTTTAAACCACACATGAATTTCTGCTCTATGATGAGTTAGTGCACTTATCTGATTATATTTTCAGAAGTGTGACTCAAAAGTGGGAAATTGGAGTAACGGTAAAACATACAAGGCTGTTCAATAAGTTCCCAGATTTATTTTGTTTTCTGGAAAACTAATACATAAGACATCATTTACTGGTACATGGGATGACCAAGTGCCAATTATGAAAATGACAATACTGGAATGCATGAAACTTCAGGTATATGCTGTGTTAGGTTGCTAGGTGACCTAGTTTGTCTCCCTTTCAGGCCTTTTTCTCTCTATGAGCATGATTCGGTATAGAAGAGCTTGACATTAGAATTGGGCCAATGATACTTTTTTTTGCTGGCGCCAACATTCGGGTCTGTATCTCAGCCCATAAGGAGTACTGGTAACTAGAAGTTTGTCTCGAGCTTACAGTTCCAATTTTCTTTAGTACATTTTCCCTTTCTATTTGCACTTAGCACTGTGCTGCCCTTTCATTGTATTCAATGTTTGTCTTTTCGTCTCACGGCGCATCTACCTTTTTGTGCAGTTTTCACTTATGGGATTCCACTTATGACAATGAACAGCTTTGTACAAACCAATAAATCAATTTAGCACTGGAAAGGAGAACATTGAGATTACCAACCTGACTTGTCCTGCATACACACTGATAGCATTCACTCAATACCATGGTATCTTTTCAGAAAACTGCCAGTTGTTGGCAGTTCTATGTCCAATGGTGCCTATGTTGTTACTGATATATTTGTGAATTATGTCAATAACTTTAAAAACTTTCATTACTGTATGTTAAAGCATGCAGGGAGAATTTTGGCTGAAGAAATAAAGGCTGTTTTGCCATAAGCTGTCGCCACGAATTGTACCGACAATATCTCAAATTTTAGTTGAGTATCTCAACTGTGGATTGAACACAGAATCTCGGGCTTCTGAGATTGACGTTTTAGCCATACGGCCGCACAGCGGATGGAAGACCCTTTATTATGTCAATAAAGTATTTAATACACGCACAAGAAACAAATTCTTTCACATCTTGATTGGATGATCTACTGACAATCTTTTGCATATTTCATATGCATTATATAGTTACGCAGATACATATATAATGCATATCTCTTAGAATAAAAACATTCAGTACCAGGAAAGGTGATGTGTGGAGATATATACAAAATTTCACTGATCTAATGTTAAGTTTACTCTCCAATATTGTTTATATAGTTGATTATATTTATTGACCTGCATGTCTTCCTACAGTCACATGTATTTATTACATGTATTTCACAATGCGTATAGACAATGAAATGTATGCTGCATACAATTTTAAATGTCGCTGGTATATTAATTAAGTTCGGTGAGAAATCATTACAATCAGTGCATGCTGGGTTCGTGTCATGAGAAATTCTGTTCAAAAAACCCATTGAAAAGTGTAATGTGTGAGTAGTTAATAAAAACCATATACTGTAGTTGAAAAGCAATGTCCTATTAAAACAATGCTTAATAGGAAAAAATGGATAGCAACTGTAACCTGCAATGCATGTCATTGTATGTTTTTTTTTGCTAACCCCTAGAATTGTGAGCAACTTGCTCTTACTTGCCTATGTGCATTGCCTATGAGCTTTCTTTCATACCCGGAGACTTCGGCTGCAAGCAATGCCTATTGAATATGCTTTCTCTCCATGGAGGAGGCGGGTATATGGCACGAGAGCAGCTGATAGTATTCTTGGGTCAGGTGGGTGAATCTTCCCTCTGAGGCACCTCTCAGCCAGTGAACTTTTCCTGTGTAGCAAGACTATTCCATTAACACACTCTGTGTCCCTAGAACCCAGGCCTAATTTCTTCTGTGTGCCATGTTGGGCAACGGCGATTCAAAGAGGTAGATTGCACCTATCTCAGACAAGTCAGCAAACAAATCTTGTGTCAGAAAGACATAATTCTTTCTGTGCCCTTGGGTACAGAACACAGTTCTCTCAGTATGAGCAGTCATAGGCAACTGCGACAGTCAATTTAAACTGGGTTTGCTATGTAAGACGCCGTTTCATTTGCGCCAATGGCCCGACATTTATCTTCAGCGGGATACATGTTCAGGATGATGTATCCAATACCTGAGACCAGTGTGTTCTGACAGCACCAAATCGCCTGACAACTAGCGTGAACAGGTTTTTCCTTGCTTGACTAAGTGATTTTGTCAAGACATTCTTACTACGTACTCAAGTCAATTAGAACGGACCAATCGTGACGACTCACAACGAACATTACGTACAAATATTGAAGTATCCTGTTATAACAAACATATCTGTACTAGTACAAAAATGTGTACTCTTGAGCACCATTAATATCATGACATCTACCCATATCAGCCGCCCCTCCAATCTGTTTTTTGACAGACCAGAGTGCCCTGTGTCAAATTCTCGACGGTGTTAAACATCAGTGCAGCTTCTAGGAATACTAAAAAGTATGTATCCTATATAGAATTTTGTATTCCGGGTATTATCAACCTAATCACCATTTTAAATCTGATGTTATGCACCAAATTGATCCTATCCCAGGCGCATCTATACAGAAGTGACGTAGAATACATAGGAAGTCAGAATGCTAGGTCAGCTAAATTTTCTATGATTTGTTTTCGTGTTTCACAACTTTTGTCCACCGCTGCAATTGTTAAAATGCAAATATTTTTTGCATGGTGAGGGGTGATTTTTTTTGGTCTCGAGTTATATATTAGCACAATAATTTTATCGAAAGAAATAAAAAAATTGTTTGAGATGACTATTTTTATCGCCTGGAAAATCAATGCAGCCAAAAGATCCTGGGTTGGTGACACCTGAAAAGGAAATGCTACTAATTTTTAAATTAAAAAACCATTGTCCCATTGGACAATTGTAAATAAATATATATATGGTATTGTGAATGTGGGTGAACCAGCATCACCAATGGACTGTTGGGAATGTCTGAAGACGGGTTTGGTATAGTGCTGCTGCCAATCATTTGAGGTGTTACATGGACATCAACCAAAATGTAACTTGAGCAGAGGAAGAATTAAAGTATGTGAATATAGTTTATATATTTATTTCACTAGTTCTTGCTTGTGATATTTTTTGACTGGAATAGGAATAAGTATGCCTCTGCTTTTATTTGCAAATATGTTTAGTGGGCATCAATATTGAAATTGTAAATATAGGTACAAAATCAACATATTTTGGGTATGTGATGAAGTTTGTAGTTCTGTAAATAAATGAACTGACAAAGAGATGCCTTTGCTACATGGACGACACGTGAGTTTGGAAACTATGCAAATATACTGAATTTGGAATTTTAGCGCAGTTGTGTATTCAAGTCTGTTTTCCTTTTTTCATAAAAATTGTAATAAATTTTTGTAAAATACAAATTGACAAGTAAAGTCAGTTTTTAATTTGTATGTCTGATGCTTAAAGTATATTTGATTCAATACAGTTCCTAGGTTTAGAATACAAACAAGTGACGACATGAGTTAATATATTTTCTTCAATCATGAAAGTTTATTTCCATTAAAGAATTAATGAAGCTGCATCTGTGGACAAATGAACAGAAAATATAAACTGACAATTGTAACAAATGTGGATAAATCAGTAAAGTTGGATTTATTAATATTCTGAACTATGAATGATTTTACAACTTTTACCATGATTTAAAATAAACACTATTGCAACATACGGCTCATCCCATTCGAGCTTTAACAGACTAAATAACTAAAACTCACATAAGATTAGGGTTGTGGGTTGGAATGTGGGAGAACTTCCATCATTTCCATGCTAACACTTCCTGCACAACATTCATAACTTGCAGTTACTTATGATATTCAGAAAATAATCTTGGTATCAACTGAGAACACACCTCCAAATACTTCAGTTTCTTCCAAACGATCAAGTGAACTGTTCCAAGACACAATCCATTAGCTAGCTAAACGCAAACTCTTGTAGTGGTCAACACAAATTGCTGCATCCATCTTGGTGATGGCCTCTGAACATGGCAGCAGATCATTGGTTACCTGTAGTCATTCCCAAACATTCTTGCTCAATAATGCACTATTGTCTTTGAAACCCACTGGCATACTTTGATGGTTGGTCAACTTTCGAATGTATGGTGAATCACTTCTTATTGGTAATTTGGATGGATCTACTACCACACTAGCCATGTTGTCAGCTGACTGAACAGGACACTAAACATACGAGATAATGACCATGGCAAGACGATATGTTCATTAATTACATCTGTGATCACATCTCAAAGTTCCTCGCGTACTGGGGATGCAGCACGGACAGGTTTCATTTGATCACATCTCAAAGTTCCTCGCGTACCGGTGATGCAGCACAGACAGGTTTCATTTGATCACATCTCAAAGTTCCTCGCGTACTGGTGATGCAGCACAGACATGTTTCATTTGATCACATGTCGTATTTTGGGAATTTCAAAAGTCTATGCTCCTGTCTTAATTTGACATTTTTACTTTATGAAATAATAATATTTACTGATGACTCCCATGCTCATTCTGAGGCAAGCGTGGTCAACTTGTGCTTTTTAATGGGAGACAATGGATTGTCTTCTATGTACGAGTTTCATCGTTGAACTGTTGGCTATAGGTAGACCTGAACAGAGCATCAACACATTCACTGTGATTTCACAATAAAAGGACAACTGAGATCCTAATTCCATGTCATCAGACATTTATTTCTGATGTTATGTATTGATTCCAGTTAAGATCTATCAGTTAGATCTTCCAAAACAGTTGCAGTCTGCCTAATTTAATCTCAAAAAGATCTGGCTTCCACCATATGTGTGTTTATAATATCTGAGTTTCTGATTTTATCCTTCCATGATATTTTAAGTATCTTCCTGTAGCATTTCAGCTCAAAGGCGTTGATCCTCTTTGCCGCTGTTTTACTTAAGAGTCCATGTTTCACAGCCGTATGTTGCAACGGGAAAAAAAAGTTCGTAACATTAGCACTTTCGTTTCTATTTTGTTGTTTTTCCATGTTTTTCATCCGTGTTATTTTGCAATATGCCATTGCCAATCTCTTCCTTATTTCTGCCATGCAATTAATGTGTGCGTTAATTAGAGCACAGCGTAGCCAGGTGAGGTTTTCCCGATACAACACTGCGACAGGATTTGCAATTATTCAAAAGTGATAAAGTGCCTGTAATAAAATTTGTGTATTTTCTTAAGACTAGTGCTAAACACTGAATACGAAAACAAATATGCTACATCAATATTTGCGGACTGAGAAATAAAAATCAAGATCTAATAGATGAGATGAAAAAGAGAGACATCAAGGTCCTAAAATTAACCGATAAAAGAATTAAAGACAAAGGCTGCAATAAAGTATACCAAGATTACCTTTTATATTTAGCGGAGTTGAACCAGTTTCAAGAGCTAAGAGTATGTTTTCTCATAGATCCGACGAAACTAGCCACAAGCATTGTTCGTGTCACACAAAAGTGACCATTCAATAGCGGTCATGATTACAATAGACTGTAAACACACAACATTGATACAGGCCTATGCCCACACCAATCAACGAATATTAAAGATTTTTTTGAGGATGCAAACAGATGAATAAATAACCGCAACAATGAAAATCATATATATATTTTGAGAGATTTTAACGCATGCACTTCTTGGCACAGAGATGAAATATAGGAATATAAAGGACCTTTTGGCAACACATGAAAAACGAAAATAGTTACATGCATGCACCACAGCCTCTTTATAACAAAGACCTTTAACACTATGCTGGCCGATTTCGATCAAATTCAACAATAGTCGAATGTAGATCAGAAAAATGCGAATACCCATTGCAATGTGCTAAAAATAGTGTTTCCGGGAAATTATGTTCCGTAAAAATGTCGGCACGTCTGGAAAAACGATATAGACATATTTTTAGCTTTAATCAAGAAATATCTGAGATTTCGAAGGAAATATTGTATGATATATAGAATTTAATGTAATTCTAGGTCTAGCATTATGATAAGTAACATTTTGCACTTGAAATAACTCTAGAGCTTTCAAATTCATTAAGGTAGTGCAAACAGTTGTTACAATGCGTAGAAATTTTTACTGCTGTCTTGTGCTAGATTGATATTATACAAATTTTTAAAGGCGTCGATTTCAATGTATAAAATTTTGCGTGCACTTTTGTAATGGCAGACAAGTACACTCTGGATTGCTGGTGAGCAAAGTGTTAAACATATACAGTCACAAGTGCACACATGGTATAACTGGAACAGCTTGGAGCTAGGTAGACAAAATATTCACAAAAAGAGACAGACAAAAAAATAACACAAGAGTATTTAACGTGTGCAGACACTGGCCATAAGGCATTAATAAGCTATGCTACACGGATACAGACGAAAACGATGGACCACTGAAATGATGCTGAAAGGCAACAAATTGTTCCGTGCATAGATAAATCAGTTAAACCAAGAAAAAAGACCAAGATCCAAACAATTTTATGGAAACTAAAAACAAGTTATAACAAGACAAAACATTAACTGCAGTGTGCACACCTATGATGATGATGGCAGTGGTCCTGGTCCAATTACTGGTGCCACTGGTTCTGCTGGTTTGGTACTCTTGGCCTCACTGTAGGGCTGTGCAGGTGGAACTTCCTCTTTAGGCTCCACAATGCTGACATGATCTGGCAGAGGACGACGTGGTCCAATCTTACCAGTTGGGTCCCATGGCAACATAATTTTCACTTTGATGCCCAGTACACCTGTGTATAAAGATTTAAATATTTTGTTCAGGATAAGTCTTGTGTTTATGTTAACTGAAATGTACAAGACTTCCTAGATGCAATTTATAAAAATGTTTCCACCCTTTTTTTTTTACTACAGTAAAAACCTCTATATTCAATGTTCACAAATTTCCCCATATAACAGCATTTCTCGATTAAATGTTGGGAAATGCTGTAAACTATGCTTTTGTCTCAGTCGTGTTTTAGTTCATTTATCTCTTTTCTTAGAGATATATATCAGTTCCATGTCTGTTTCAGTAGTTCAACAACTCATTCTGGCATTTTCAGTTCCTTTAAATCTTCATAGCCTCCAAATAACTGCCCAAATCTATCAGCATGCCCCTGTCTCACCACTGCAAACATGAAAACTGAGAAATTTCAGACCAATGTTATTTTTACATATCGCCAATGTTCTGATGAAAGCCATGCACACTTCTTTCACAATCTATCTACTCTCTGCTGTTGAACTGCTGCATTTCTCCTCTTTTCAGAAGATGATCTGCTCTTTTTGATAGAGCGCCATGTACATCTATTTTGTGCAATAAAGGTTTTAACCTTTAGCAATATGTAAACCACAAAAAAAAACCCCGCCACTGGATTAATATTTTGAAAATGTGTTATTGTTGGTGCCCTTATCTGAAAACAATAACTTTTATAGTTGGAGATATTTAAATAAAATTTGCACAATTCGCAGTAAAATTGTTCTTGCAAGTTGAACACTGTCATCTTTGGTGCCACTTCAACAGATTTGATATCAAACCTCTACTAGTTCCAAACCTACGTGGCATTCGGTATATTCACTGCTGTGAAAACTAAATAACCTAAGAATTCATGATCTAAACCCCAATCCATTATTATTTAATTCAAAATACGATGAAACAAAGGTCTATAAACTGATTCACCTTCATAGGATCATACCATTGTGCAGATGTGGTCAGATACATTGGATTGCTATGGGTAACCAATACTTTGTCAAAATGGACAACGATGGAAATAGAAATATGCCAATTGTATGTTCTAGATTATGTGCATTCTTAACCAATAAGGTTGTGCCACCACTATACACTCCCCTTGACAACAGGTGATCATAGTTGCCACTCATTTTGAAAAGGTTACAGTTAGTGCTCATAATTGTCACTCTCACGCTAAATGTTAGTAAGTCCTTGTAGCACTTCTTTTGGACACCTTGAGATCGTGTACCCTTCTCCAGCTCACTATAGAGAAGTATCTTTGGTAGACGGTCAGCATAAATACCAAATGACCTGCTCAACAAATCTGTGTTTGAATCGGGAAACGGTCAATGTTGGAGATACCAGATCTGTCAAGGACCGTGGTATCTGGAATCGTCTTGCCATCTGTTTGCAACATGTATGAAGTGAATGTATGTGGAAGCATACAGGCCTCATGTATAACGGACAATATTAAATTATCTCGTGGGGCTTACTGCCCTTTCACAGATTTGTGCAATACTCATCATACAAGCAACCTAAAAATGACATGGAAGTGGGACGCAGTTGAATGGCAGCAAGTGTTTACAATTGTGTTTAAATATCCCAACAAGTAACTTTCTAACATTTTAAATTCTAAGAAATATTTCCAACTTATTAGCATGCTTATTTGTAAAATGTAGACTAGTTTCATTACTGTGCAAAAAAAAAGTAGACAAATTCCCAATGGCAGAATATTGTTAACATTCCTATTTAACAGACATCTTAAATACAGAATATTTCATGTAATTCAGAATGACATCACAGATGTCCAGATATTCCAATGTAATATTGTCAATCTCAATAGTAGTAGCTTCTAGGGCAGGACTATTCAATTATATTTGCTCGGGGGCCAAAATGTAGAAAATGGGGATCATCTTGGGCCAGAGGTCCGAATATAGTTATATACATTTAAGTTTTTTTTTATAAATTATTCAGTTTTAGCAATGATCCACGGGCCACTTACTAAGCCTCCACGAGCCAGATTTGAATAGCCCTGTTCTAGGGGATCAAGCCAGTGTCCTTTTTTAATTGTTTATTTTGTAAAACCTCAATACCCCATGGTTTTTTAAGAAGAATTTTGTTTTAAAGATTTCTTTATCTCCTAAATGCACTAGTAATGAGTGCCTCAGTACCTTTGTTTTTGGGGGGGGGGGGGGGGGGGGGGGAAGAAATAAAATTTTAAAAAGGTAATTTCTCGATCTAGAAGCTACTACTATGAGTATCTCAATACCCTCCCATTTGTGGAAGAAACATTTTTTAAGGCATTTTCTTGAGGAACAAGACACAATCTCTGAATAGAACCTCATTCTTACCTTGTCTAAGCAACACATGTCGGACTGCAGTATCAACATAGTCATTGAGAGGATCACCACTGTGAATCATCAGACCATCTGTGAATTTCATTGACTTGGCTCTTTGTCCCCTTAATTTGCCTGAGACAACAACTTCGCAACCTTTGGCTCCAGATTCCATAATGAAGCGCAGGACACCATAGCATGCCCTATATTATAAAAGATATTTGTATATCTTGAAAAATGTGAAAAATCTAGTAAATGATTAAGACACAAGATTAACGTATGCTAAAAGAATTTTTTAATACCTTATCAGTGGAGCCCACATTGGAAGAAAGCAATATCATAATCTGCCATACATGGTTAAGAGATGGCCAAAGAATGCAACCAGACTCCAGGAAACATACAATAGGATGTGTTTATCAAGGTCAGACACAGCTGCTATCTAAATCTATAGCACATTCATCATAAAGTGTCATTCAACGAAGGCTGGCTGCTAACAGACCAACAGCTCGTCATGACGGTGCACTGTGTTAGATTAACCTGTCCATCTAGTGATGTTACTCTCACACTTGTATCTACCTCCTGCCCTTGACATCACCCTCAAGTAAGGTGTTCAACAAGGGGCCATGTCTTATATGTCCCAAAATATTTTATTTGCTAGATTTTTTCATATAATAATTCTTGATACGAAGAGTTTAGAACCTGTTTTCTTCTTTCCATGATGTTCTCTTTATTCTTCTATATCCATATATGAATGGCAATTATGTCTTCTAATTTGTTTATAGTCCATGTTTCTGAGCCATACATTAATAGAGAATAGATGGAGCATTTTATAATTCTCATTTTTAGCTTGTTTTTTGTCTTCTGTGTTCGCTCTCTGATAAAAGTTTGTGTGTTGCCGCTGGGAAGCATGGCGTATATTGTGCTGCTCGTTCTACAGCAGAGCGGTGCTATGTACACCTTGGTTGGCCCAGTATATCTGAGGCATGTACATCTAAGGTCCAGCTCATCTATTTTCACAATTTCTTTAATTCTGGTAGACTTCCCTAGCCTGTGACAGCTTTCCTATCTTTAGCCAGACAGCAAATGTGTTATCGACTCTACACCATGACTGTTATCACCTACTGTACTCTTGGGCTTTTCAGGCCAAAACATGTCCTTGGATACAGTCTCACTTGAAACGGTAGTCAGGGACTTGGGAGTCAACAACACCCATCTCACACGAGGTGTTTTACTGCCAGTAAACTCGTAATTAGGAAGTATTGTGGTATAGGAAAGCACTGATGGTACAGTTAGGCCTGGTCTCTTAGGAACACCATGGCTAGAAATATGTTCGAGCTGAACAGGAATTTAGTTCCCTTTCCTTTTGCATGTAGCACTGCCATCTGGTATTGTGCTACTCTTATTGTACTCAATGTGTTGTCTTTTGTACTCCATATTCGCTGTGATATCTGCTCATTTTGAGACAATTGCATCTGGCCGGACTATGCTGCATACTTCTGTTGCCGGGGTCCAATATATGTACCTTTGCACCCCAAAGTTGTAATTTGTTTAGATGTCAATATTTTCCTCGTAATTGAAAGTACTTTTAGCCTTTCCTATTCTCCTTTAACTTCTGCTTCATCTGCCATCATGTGTGATGTGTCTGAGATATTGATACTTTCTACTTATTGTTGTTTTTTTCCCTTGTATTTTTATGTTTAGCACCTGCAGTGATGATGTAACACAAAAGGTTTTGTCAGATTTCCTTATGCAAGAATGGAGTTTTACTATCAGCTATATATATATATATATATATATATATATATATACAGTAGAACCCCGCTATATCGAACTCGCATATTTCGAACATTCGGTTATTGTGAATATTTTAAATAGTCAGCGCAATAGGTAACATTAATCCCTCTAATAAATTACGGATATAGCGAAGTCAGGTTTGCACCATTTCGCTTATAGCGAAGTTCCACGGTGGCCTTTTGGTAATGAATCGACGTGTATATCGAAGTCCGAAACAGACAAGGATTTGCTGACCTATCATGTCAAAGAATATCAGGTCCGCGGCCCACATGTTGGACATTGCCAAACTGTATTTACAAGCCGTACAACAAACCAAAATCTCGTCATTTGGCCAAATGATAATCTTTATGGGACTGCTACTATGACGCTGCTGTAAGGTCATGTAATTCAGTTCGGTAATGTGTTTGGCCACCTCGGCAAAGAAATCAGGCAGGAGTGTCAACCCAGTAAAGCCACGTGAATGTATCACCATATGACTACAGCTGTATATACATGTACTTACAGGTATGTAAATGTACAGCCAATTTTTATTATTTAACTTTAAAAACAACTTTTTATCTCGTGTTTAAAAAGAAATGTATAGTAGGCCTAGCTCACAGTTTCGTGAAGCGCGCTTCATAACTCGTGAAGTCGGCTTGACATTGCAAGTTCTTAGAGCATTGCATTTAATAAAAAACGGTTATATCGAACCTCGGATATATCGAATTAATTCAATTTCCCCGAGAACTTCGATATAGCGGGGTTCTACTGTATATATATATATATATATATACAGTTCCAGTGTGAAATAAATGTATGTAGAAACTGAAACTTGGATGAGTGTTCCCTCAGTTAAAGGGGTGAACCAAGCCTACAAACTTGCTTGAGCACTCCCAATAACAGAAACAAGGTCATTTGTGATGAGGGTCAATTATTTACATCAATTCAAAATAACCTATAAGAAATTATTTTTATATACAAAACACTTCATTTACATGTCCCATGCAACTATATAAAAAACTTATAGGACTTACCTTCTAACAGCCAAACCACCAATTAATTTGTACCTCAATGACTCACACTGTGCAATAGCACAGAGACCACGAGTGGCAACCTTCTCAGCATACAGCTATATTTTGGGGGGAAACAAAACAGCTTTTAAAATGAAAGCTAACAAGTATGTTAAAAGCATAAGATACAATAAACAGTAAAAAAAAAAAGTTTTGTGCCTGCTGCATATTTATAAAGTTTTGGGTGTTATTTTTCATTGACCAATGGCATACCAACAGATGATGTGGAAGACATCACAACCACCATTATGACTTTCCCTGAAGATCTGGTACCCATATCCTTAGTTGAACTAGGGTCCAAGTGTGATTTTAAAATTATATTTGAACTGGGAATTTAACCTTTGATTACATAAGTTAGTGCAATGAGCTATTTCTGTCCTACAAGGTACAATATAATGAGATCCTTTGAATGCATCGCTTTAAAAGCACTGAAGATGTAGTAACATGTTACTACATGTTACTACATGTAGTAACATTTAAGATGTAATACATGTAGTAACATTTTAACAATGCAGTTATCTATTCCTGCAATAAAACTGCATTTCGTGCTCTGCATTCATTCTGAAACTGCTGCATATCAGCAGAATTTAGTTACGCAAACAATGCATTGTCATGGTTCACAACTTGGCTGTAGTATCTGCCTTTTAGGCCTGCTATATCCAACTTCAGCACAGCTTTTGTTACTTTGATCACTAATGGAATGTGACGGCCAAATCCAAAAAATTACAGAAGAAATATAAAGAGATCATGAAGGATCTATCCTAAAAGTTTGTACATCTGATACAAAGTTGCTTACTTCTACTGTTCCTTCAGGAAAGCCAAATCTCTTCTGAACCACAGATGTCAACTCCCGAATGCGACGACCTTTCTCCCCTAAAACATTCTGGGTGCGGGTTGCAAGAATTATGATCTCTGTTCGAGTTGGGGTGACACGTACTTCAACACCACTGTAGCCATCTTCAGCCAGCTCACGAGTTAAAAACTCGTTCAACTCAGCCTTGAAAATCCCATCTGTCACAAACTGTAAAAATAATGTAATAATCCAGATACTATGAATTCAAAATACTTGGATTATTATATGTAAAGACACATACTAGGACACAATTTTAAATGTCAACTTAACATTTAGTTTAAAAAACAATTAGGGCATAAGCTCTATGACATTGCATACCTTGGTTGTTCTTTCCCTTAATTTGAAGTACGAATTAAGTACGAAAGCTGCATGTCAACTATAAAGATTTTTTTAGACACAACCCAGAAAAATAGAAATTGAAATGCACATAATACAAAAACTTCACACTACATTCTAAATTCAGTACGCTGTTTCTGATGACTTTACAACTATTTTAATAGGACGAGGACCACTTTACAGTAGTTTTGTTGCTAGAACTAACAATCTAGTATTTATTTAAACACAAGCACTATTTATATAGTACCTACATAGAACACAAGTTTTTGATGTTTCACTTGAACACAACAGACTACCACTAAGACTAAAGTGGTTATGCGGTGTTAATATCACAAAAACACATAATACACAAGACATTTATACAGTGCAGAGTATAATGATGATGGTCTGATAACTCAATATTATCTAAATATCAAGACACATAGGTGTCAACAGCTGCTGAATACAATTCATGTTGAGTTCTGTGTTGCAAATACATTGGTGGGGGGAAGAGAACATGTTTTAATACAGAACTTGTATTAAAAGGGGAAAGTTTCTTGTCAGCCTCGGATAGCTTCCCTATGTTCACAATTGCAGATTGTATTTTCCTCAAATATGCCAGATGATCACCTTCTGCATGTCTGTGGTGGGCTGTTGGGTGACCTGTCCCTGAATGTCATTCCTGATATAAGTAATTATGCCACGACAGTACTCTTACAGTTACAGGCATAGCTGGTATATATCCTGGCAGGGCGCAAGTTGCTTTTAATTCTACACTGCGACCTTTGCTCTACTTTCATGCTGGTATGTCCTAACCTTTGGTGTGATTTGGCAAGCTTACGGTTAAGTACTTAAAGTACGGTTAGGATTAGAAATAATATTTCTAATGTGTGCACGCACCTCGCAGAAATACTGATCGTTCAGTACAAATAATAGGAAATATTTTAAAATGTGTAAATTGGAAAATAAACAGGCTATGCATAACTTCGTCTGTGTCTAGATTTGAAGTCAGTGATTGTCTGGATGTGACGTCACAGCACCCATTAATTTCAATGGTGTTAAACGGAAATCTGTGATGTCATCTAGTTAAAAATGTAAACAGTATGCTATTTATAGCATAGTGTAGAATCAAAAGCAACTTTTACCCCTGGTAGATATGGGTCAATGTCAATGTCTCCTGCAAGAGAGCTGCATGTATCTTGTGAGTGTGTAGTAAATTAGCAAGCTCTATTTTGTTTCTTATACCAGATATTCAGTTGTAGGTTGTTAAACGAAGACTGACAATCTTGGCTCCACTGGTTCTCCTGTACAAGGTTTTCTGGGTTTAATGGTTTGGTGCTTGTGTAGGTGTTGCTGCATTGTGTATGTCTGATGTTTTTGATGCACTCAGGTAGTTAATTTCTCGGCCAGAGCAGCCTGGTTTCCCACTGCCTGGCGCAGACCTTGATAACCGAGGCGACGTTCGATCTCGTTTGTAAATGATATTTATAACTATCACACCACCAGGAAGGTAGGTTTCTACCTATGCACTGCTCTGAGCCACTACAGCCAAGATATGGTTCACTCATCATTCCCCCCCCCCCCCAATTGACTACTCGTTATGCCAGACTTCTCTATTGCTCCATGCCTGCAATCAACAAATGTTCAAATCAAAAGGATTGGCAGGTCCTGAGAGTGAGTCACCTGTGCATCTATGATGGATCTCAGCCACACGGAAAAAACTAATCAGTTTCCTCCCCAGTGATGTGCAATACATCTCTGAGTTGGCGCATGTGCAATTTGGATCTGGTCAAACGTCTGCGGGGAAAAAACTGTCTATGTTACTCAGATATTTAGCGTGGCAGCGACAAAATTTTTTAGTGCAAAATGGCCACCCAGGAAGATCTCAGTTTTTTTAAATCAATTTGCGTGCCAATGGAAAAAAATGTGTTCTAGATTGGTGCATGAAGGAGGGACTGATCTGTAGTCATTATGTGTGCCTGCCTTGCGGTGAATATATGAAATTGGCGAAAAATGCCAGCAAATCTGAAGGCTATGTTTGGAGATGCCGATGCTACAGTAGCAATCACCATGTCAGCAGGAGTGTAGCAATCATTCCTGGTTTGCGTAAAGCCACCTTGGTATGGGTGATATTTTACTTCTTACATATCTGTGGGTGATGAATGCCAGGACCGACTAACTAAACCTATCAAAAGAGATGTCAAAATTGGACCACAAGCAGTCGCAGACTTGAGAAGCTTCTGTAGGGAGATATGTGTCGAGATATGCGTGCAAACACCATAAAAGTTGAAGGGTCCAATTTGGTCGTCGAGATAGACGAGTCGATGTTCGGGAAAACGGAAATACAACCACGGGAGAAGGGTGCAAGGAACATGGCTGTTTGAAAGAGGGTCCAACAAATGTGTTAACGGTGGTCGCAGAACGGACCAAAGAAGTTCTATTGGGTATTATTAAAGAACGTGTTGCCCGGCACGACCATAGTCTCTGACTGCTGGAGAGCATATTCCTGCTTAGCCGATGAAGGTTATACACATTTAACTGTTAACCACAGTGTGAATCGTGAAACGGGGACTCACACCAATACAATAGAAGGATTGGTATAATCTTCGTAATTACGGTCACCGCGCTAAAAATAGCACACTGTTGACATTTTTAAACAAGCGACGTCATTGAGTTCCGCTAGAAAATCTGGCAACCAATCAAATACCGTGTGCGATGACGTCACACACCCAAATAACGCAAAGTGATTTTGTGCGTGGCGGACATTTTTTTCTTTAAAGATCTCCAAACCGATTCCCGCGCGAACCGTGATATCATAACCTCTCGCAAGCCGTGGCACAGTGGATCAGCACAACTACAGCTTTGGGGAATACCTCAAAACTAGGTCAAATTCCACCGTGACCGTAGATACGTGGATTGTGCCGAAGGATTGTGGGGCCTCGTGAAGCGACAATTCCGGAACCAAGGTAGGCGGTGCAAAGGACAATTTCCAGCCTATCTATATGAATATATGTGGCGGAAGCGTCATCACAAATCACCAGATTTGTTCCAGGATTTCCTTGGCAGAATAAAACAAGTTTATCGGCCAAGGAATAGTGACTAAGTGCCCGCCACATATATTCCGGGATTTCCATTGTGGGATAAAACAAGTTCATCCGCCAAGTTACTAGCTGACTACGGTAAGTGTTTCATACTGTACCATTTCACATTTTACATTTTTAGCTAGTCGTCTACGGATTTCCACTAGTAAAACCAATGAAATCCGCCATCAGATAGGATCTATTTTTTTAAATGTCTACCACGCATAAAATCGTTCGCCGGTGATCTGACGTCACGGTCTGCGTCGATTCCATTGGTTCTCTAGTTTTCTCGTGGAACTATGTGACGTCAACTGGTTAAATATGTAAACAGTGTGCTATTAATAGATCGCAACGGTGGACGTATTAATATTTTTACCAAGATTCTGCCCTTTGCTTACCTTTCCTGCAGATATTAAGGTTTAGAAAAGTCTTCCCCCATCTAGTCAAACTCCTTGAAGTGGAGATGGGGTTTAGTCCAGCCAACAGAGGCTGGAAACATTGGTCAGTCCATTCTTGATATCGAGAAGAAATAGTTCTGCCCAAACAAGCACTGGTGCTGAGATACTAGGACGAAAGGCGTACTAGCAACCATAATCATAGATCACGCAACTGTTGCGGCAAGAGGTATGTTACTGTTCTGTATCATCATAATCATAACTACTACAACAAAATAAGTCTTAGAGGCCAGTGATATAGGAATAATCAGGGGACTATTAAGAGTTATGAATAGCTATGGTAGTTTTCTGAAGCTTGCTAATTAATGAAGTACGGTTACAGTTTTTCTTTCATTTCAGCTACAAACTGATACTAGTATTAAAAATATAAAAGAAATAATTATAATGCATAGGTTTTAAACATAACTTTTGAACTAAATCTTTCAAAAATAGACATCAAATTCATCCATAAATTATAATTAATGTTCTTCTATGTTACTCTGCCAGTATTTAACGAGTACTATGTATGGATAGAGTGATATCTAGTAGATTGTTTGGTCAACATACCTTCCTTTTCTTTGATAGCTGCGTCGCCATGATTTCGACTCTCGGAAAAGGAAATATCAAGACAGGAAGTTGTAGTCGCTAATTAAAAATTATTAACTATGTACGAAACAATAATGATGAAACACGTTATAATAATTACTAAAAATAATGCATCAATGATATCTTCATATTACTTAACACAACTTAAAGCAGTCTTGAATCGAGAGTGTCCAAATTATACATTATGATCATCAAATATATTGCTGTTCATCCATCACAATGATGATCATTTGTTACATCCATTTTATGAAATTAAGGGCAGGGGTTCTCAAAATGTTGGTCGCGATCCCTTTGAGGGTCGAACGACCCTTTCACAGGGGTCGCGTAAGACCATAGGAAAACACATATTATGAAGTAGCAACGAAAATAATTTTATGGTTAGGGTCACCACAAAACGAGTAACTGTATTGAAGAGTTGCCGCATTATCAAGGTTGAGAACCACTGAGTTAGAGCATTGTTCCAAAAGTGAACTATATGGACGCCAATAGTCAATTTCTACTGGCATGGCGTCCAAGTCAGAGAGAGAGAAAAAAATGGGGTTATATTTGTTTTTTGTTTTTTTTTTTACAAATGTCCACTCTACAAAATAAAAGCCTTTTCAAAGTGAGCAGGACCGTGGCAGCTGTAAAAATCACATATGAAGTTAATAGTTGGTGGGTTGCCAACCCAAGGAATTTCGAGAGATTTGCTCTTAATTCCTGTGTGCTGTGAGGCAGTTTCTCCGAGCTTTCTTTCATACACAGGATACGCCAGCTTTCGGCTTTGTGCAATGTCTATTGAAGGATCATTCTACTGAGAGTGGGTACATGTCACGAGACGAACTGATAGTTCGCCTTGTTCCTCCATTGTGTGTCTTTCCTTCGATGAGGCGCTTCGCAGTCATTGAGGTATTCATATGTATGAAGACCATTCCATTACTACCCTTCGTGTCTCTAGGTTGCAGAACTAATTTCTTCGCTATGAGCCGTGTTGACCAACGTCGACAGTCAAATTAGACTCAAGGTTAATACACGTTCCTGGACAAGATGCTGCTTTACCAAACACGTCGGGATTTTTGGATTTGACCTGTGTACTTCACATGCACTCGCCTCGTCCGTTTGTGGTGGTCTTCCAATACATCGCCAGACGAGACCTGTGTTCTGACTCTCCGCTATTGCGTTTATCACCCGAAGAATTATATAGATTACTCCTAATCATGGACGAGGCACTTCGCAGTCAGATAACACATCTAGTGTAACAAATGCATCATCTTCTCTATGCCCTTGGGTACGGAATACAATTATCTCTGTGTGAGCCGTGTTGTACAACGGCGACAGTCGAATTAGACTAGGTTTGCAGTGTCTCGATGACAAGGACACGCTCCCTGTTTACCTTTCCCACAGCGTCCAGAGTTCGTGTCTCAACATTGCTTCGGACAGACACCGGAGCATTTTAATGTGTAGACACGCAGAAGGTAACGCAGGTCTGCATCTTGAGTGATTCTATGAGTATGATTAGGAAGGTACAAGTGGGTCTCGTTCGAGAACAGTGGATTGAGGTCTTGAGAAAGGCGAGGCTGAAAGTGGTTACATTTATTCTCGTGCCGAGGCATGTGGGTGTTCGAGGCAATGTTCGAGCAGATCAACTGGCTTCATGCGCAATTGTGGCACAGGGGCGACGGAGCAATAGATCGAGCTGACGTTTTGAACTCATCAAGAGATAAAGCACGCGAGAGTGAGACTAATGTGGAGGATAATTCCTTTTCAATGGCCATGATTAAAGAACAGAGTTTGAAATGGAGTGTTGCTAGAAATGAACATTTTGTAGGGCGCAGAAGAATGATGGTCAACCAGCATAGGACCGGTACTGTCAGCAGAAGTGTAATATCGGATACACTCAGGGAGAAATTGGAGCAACTACGTGTCCAGTTTTCAGTAATGATGATCCGACGACTAACTAAAGCTTTTTTTTTCATACCCAGGAGTGCATGTTTAAGTTTGCGTGTCCAATGCCTGAGTCATGATTCCTACTTTGAATGGGATGAATTATGGTCCCTCTGAATTATATGGGCCTCTGTATGTTCTCGAGCATGAACAGCACTTCCCCCAGTTGGTCTCGTGCTAGATAATTGTAACTTCGTTGTCACTATATCGTTTCATATTCACAACACTGCCCTCTAACGCGTGTTATCTTTTCCAGATTAAATGTATGCTCTTAAGATCACCATATCTTAGCGATGTCTACCCATACCGGGACAATGACGGCCGCCCCTCCAATATTTCTGCATCGTATCCTGGCCGAGACAAAATGCACAGATGCCTAACGTCCCTGTGTGCCGACAGTACTGCTGGGTGTGTTGACGTAGAGGTCTCGGAGATATTGCCTGCCTCTTTGCAAGCAATACTCATTCTATCTACAGCCTACACATCCACGAAGATGAGACTAAATGTGTTGACCAGGAAGACAGTAAGAGTAGCAGCATTTCGGTTTCCGGTGTGCACCACGAGGAGGTACTTTTAGGAACTTGGTTATTTGCTTCTTCTTCTTTCGTTCAGTTGAAACATATCTGTCTGTCTGTCACTCTGTCTGTCTGTCACTCTGCCTGTCTGTCTGTCTCTACCTACCTATCCATCCATCCATCCATCCAATGCCGTCTTAACCCATAGGCCCATTGGGCATTTGCCCGGGGGCCCACGAGCATAGGGGGCCCCATGCGAATATTTTGTAGGGTTATGGAAAACCCGTATAAAATTTAGTATTATTTTATAAAATTCTCATAATTTTGTGTTTATATGCGAACGGGCCCTTTAAGTTTATCAATCACTTCCAACCTTGAACCTGAACCAATGTTCAGGAATGTCATTTACCACATTCTGTAGATTGAGGTTCAATCCCTATAATTATTTTCCCTTCAAAGAAAAGCTTTATCGCAAGTTAAGGAAATTTTGGGCCCGGAATAGCAATGCCTGTGGCTGACGGGTAAATAAAACCTGTTTTTCCTGTAAAGATACCATCTGCACAGCATTTATACTTCTGGAATCTCATTTGGGTGTTTTCATTGTGAGTTGCTGATCCTAATTCCCAAAGTCTGGACATTGGTAATTTAAACCAGCCACTGAGTAATAAATATGTCAGGTCTGAAACGCCTCCTATAGAGAACTGTGGGAACAAGAAAATAATTGTCCTCATTCCAAAAATAATTATTTTCTCCCAACTGAAGAGTCCCTTTATGGATTAAACTGATCCACCTAGAAAGACGTCTCATTCAAACAAAACTTGCGTCCACGTACGTCGACTATGTGAGTAAATGCGATTTTCTATATTATATATGTGTGTCTACTAAAAAATGTGACCCAGTACTCTTTTATTTATCATCATCAAGTGCCGTCTCCGCAACGTAGGTTGGCTGCAACAGATCTCCAACATCCCGTCACTTGTTTCGGTGGTACACTCTGCTAGACTGTAACCTGTCCTTCTTTCGATGTTACTCTCCTACTTGTATCTCTGTCTACCTCTTGCTCGCTTCCCTTTTACTTGACCCTCAAGTAAGATCTTCAATAAAGTGTCATGTCTTTTAATGTATCCAAAATATTGTATTTGTCTGATCTTTATTTCTCTTAGTAATCCTTTCTTCATATTAAGTGTTTTTAGCACCTCTTTATTTGTTTTCTTCTCTTTCCATGATGTTCTCCTTATTCTCCTATATACTCACATCTTAATTCTGCCTTATAATTGTTTATTTACTGTCCATGTTTCTGATCTATACATTAATATAGAATAGATGTAGCATTTTATAATTCCCATTTTTAACTTGTTTGTAATTTGTTTAGATGTTACTTTTTTCCTCATGTCATTGAAGGTCCTTTTGACCATTCCTATTCTCCTTTTAACTTCTGTTTCACATCTGCCATCATTTGTGACTATGTGTCCAAGATATTGATAATGTTTCACGTGTTGTAGTTTCTCTCCATGTATGTTTATGTTTAGCTCTTGTTCTTTTGTGTCCTTGCTGATTATCATGGTTTTTGTTTTTTGGATATTTATATCAAGTTCATATTGATTACTTGATTTATTGACTTGATTTATTATTCTTTGTAGTTCATGTTCACTTTCTGCTAAAAGAACAGTGCCATCTGCATATCTCAGGTTGTTTATTATTTTCCCATTGATCTTGAGTCCTGGTATTTCTTCTATATTTTTTAAGATATTCTCTGTGTAGATATTAAATAGGCTTGGTGATAAAATGCATCTTTGTCATACCCCTCTTCTTATTTCTATGTATGGTGAGTAGCTGTTTTCACACCTTATTGGTGCAGTCTGTTCCCAGTATATATTTCTAATTAGTCTGATGTCTTTTCCATCTATGCGTATTTCTTGAAGACATTTTAATAATTTTTCATGGACTCTGTCAAAGGTCTGGTTGTAGTCTATGAAGCAAATGTAGACTGTAGATGCTTTTTTTGGACTTCTATATATTTATCTATCGCTAGTCGGTACTAAGTATAGCTTCTCTGATTCCTTTGTTTTTCCTAAAACCGAATTATTCTTCACCGACCTCCATGTCTATCTTGTTTTTAATCATTTCATGTATTATCTTGAGCAGTATTTTAGTTAAATGATACATTGGACGTATTGTTCTATATTCAGTACAGTTGACAGCTTTAGGCTTCTTAGGTAAAGGTATGAATATTGATGATGCTAGGTCTTTAGGTATATGGCCTGTTTCATATATGTCATTGCAAAGTCTGTGATAATATCCACACCAAATTCATTTAGATTTTTTTAATTATGTCTGCTGTTACGTTGTTGGAACATGCAGCCTTTCCGCATTTTAATGATTTTATTGTATTTTCATGGACACTAACAAATTAAAAGAGAGAAAGCTTGCTACTTATAGATTGAGATGCACAAGAAAAGCTGGAAACCGAACAAGAAGAGACCATGCGAGGAAAGAAATTACAAATACTGTTACCCAAGACTTAGCCAAAATGCAGAATGGTGGCAGCAGGAGGACCTTTTTAAAAAATGCTCCTCCTTGTTGGTCATGACCCTCGATATTCTTTATGGTTTTTATTGTCAAACGCCTTATTGAAACATGCTGGAGTGCAAGGTACGAAGCCATAGCGATCATGAAAATCTTCCAGAGGTTTGCCATTTCGTGGCGAAAATCAGATTATTGGATCAGCAAATAATGGTAACTATTTAGGTATACTATAGCTACTGAGTGAATTTGATCCTTTCCTGGAGGAACATCTCAAAATATATGGAAATCCTGGAAGAGGAAATACGTCATATTTATCTGCCAATATTTGTGAGGAATTTATTGATTTAATGGGACAACAGGTTCTTGGTACTATTCTTGAAGAAGTAAAAGAGTCAAAGTATTATTCAATGAGTGTAGATTCTACTCCAGACATCTCACACATAGATCAATTGACATTTACTGCACGATACATTAATTAAAGGATGCGAACCTGTGGAACGTTTCTTGATGTTCATCCCCATCTTTTCTCATGGGTCAAAGGATTTAACAGACACTGTTGTCGATTTTCTTAAAGAGAACAAAATTCCACTATCAAACTGCCGTGGCCAATCATACGATAATGCGTCAAATATGTCTGGACGATACACTGGATTGCAGGCACGTATTCATGAACTGAATGAGTTTGCCATCTATGTCCCCTGTGCAGGACACAGCCTGAATTTGGTGGGAGTAAAATCTGCAGAGTGTTATCTACAGTCTATAAAATTCTTTGACTTTGTTCAGCATCTGTATACATTTTTTGCTGGTTCTACTCATCGCTGGAATGTATTGACATCATATTTAGAAAAAGATGTTGTGGTCAAGCGTCTGTCTGACACGTTGGTCAGCACATTTTGATGCTGTTCATGCTTTGTGTAGGGGTTTCTATAAAATAAAACATGCACTGGATTCTCTCGTATATCAGGTGACAATGAACAGCAAGTGACAACAAGGCGAGAGGCAGACGGTTTGAGCAAAAAAATGGACCACCTTGAAACAATATTTCTTACAATTCTTTGGAAGGGCATTCTAGAAAGGATGAATACAACAAGCAAAGTTTTACAATCAAAGGATGTGAACATCTTAGTTGCCACAAATCTTCTTGTGTCGCTGAAAAGCTATCTTCAGGAAACTAGAGACAAATTCACTGAATATGAATTCAAAGCCAGAAGTATGTGTCCAGATGCCGATTACAGTGATGGAAAAAAAACGGGAACGAACCCGAAGTGTGCGTTTTAGTAGATATGATAGGCCAGGAGAAGAGTTACTTCTAAATAAGTCCGAAAAGTTCAAGGTAGAAACTTTTCTCCCTATTCTAGACACTTTAATCATTGAACTAACAAGACGTGCAGAGGCGTATTCACAAATTGGAAATCTGTTTTCTTTCTTGGGTGAATTAAAAACCATTACTTCTGATGCACTAAAGAAAAAATGCGAACATCTTGCCAATACGTACCACAAGGACTTGAGTTATGACGACCTTTTAAATGAATGTGAGCATCTCAAGCAGTACATGGTTTTGATGAAAATTGCGAGACTCTACCTGCACTGTACAGAAAAATAATTTCGGACAATTTAAAATCTGTTTTTCCGAACATTGAAATTGCACTCAGAGTGTTCATGTGCATGATGGTGAGCAACTGTACAGGAGAACGTTCTTTTTCAAGACTTAAACTTATAAAAAATCAGCTTCGTAGTACAATGGGACAGCATCGTTTGAACTGGCTTTCACTCATAAGCATAGAAAATGACATCCTGAAGACCATTGACTTCAAGCCGATAATAAAACAATTTTCTGAAAAGAAATGTCGCAAACGCTTGTTATAATAAAGTACCGTACTGAAATATGTATAATTTAAGAAATTTTTTTTCTATTACGAATTTTAATACCTTTGTTTGACCTTGTGTAATAGATGTTATATGTTATGGCGCTTATTATTTAAAAAACATATGTAAATATCTGTTTTTGTGTGTAAATTTTTTTGTTTTTGCAAATATCATATGTAATACTATAAAACATGTAAATAAAATCTCTTTTCTCTGTTTTTTATGTTTAATGTTGATTATAGTTGCAGCTGTCTATCTATCTATCTATCTATCTATACGCTGTGTCCCTTGTTTGCCTTGCAGCGTCAGGGGTGGAAGAGTTCTCTGGAGATGGCCTTCTTGTGTGCTGTTTGTAAGCTTGTTCCTGTGGCTTCTTTGATTTATGTGATCCATCTTTTACATGGTCTGCCTCTGGCTTTATAACCGTTATGTCTATGTGTCATGGCCATTTGTGGCATGCTATATGTCGGTAGTCTGGAAGCGTGTGAAAACCACTTGATCTGCTGTCTTTTGATGTGTTCCAATACTGGTATTGTTTTGGTTATCTGTCTGATGTTATCGTTTCTAATTCTATCTCTTAATGACACTCCGAGTATTCTTCGTAGACATGTCATTTCTGTTGTCACTATTTTTCTTTTGTCTTGTGCTGTCAGTGTCCAGGTTTGGCACTGGTAGCATAGTGATGCAGCTGTACAGCATGTTTTAACAATTTGGTTGAAATGAGTATAGTGACAATAAAATAAATAATACATTATTTTTAATATTATCAACCATTTTTTTTTATTCCTGCGGGAGGGGGGGGCACTCTTTCTTTGCCGAGGGGCCCAACACTATTTCTTTGCCCGGGGGCCCTAAATGGTGTAAAGACGGCTCTGCATCCATCCATCCATATATCTATCTATTCGCTGAAACCCTTTGTTGCCTTTCGGCGTCAGGGGTAGAAGAGTTTTCTGGAAACGGCCCTCTTGTGTGCTGAGTATATTGTGGAATTTGTCGCCTTTTTTATTTCAGTGGTCCATCGTTTTCGTGCTCGACCTTAGGTCTGCCTTCGCTGTATCCGTGCAGCATAGCTTGCTGTGTTATGCTGTCTGTTGGTAGCCTGCTGATGTGTGCAAACCATTTGATCTGTTGTCTCTTGATGTATTATAAGATGGGGTAGTGCAGATTTTTTTGTCGGATGTCCTCATTCCTCACCCTGTCTCTTAACGATATTCCTAGGATTCTGCGTAAGCACACCATTTCAGCTGTCACAAGTCTCTCCTCAATCTTCCAATCAATGTCATCCTCTTCTCTCACTGCACATATTCCTAATTTGCAAAACCCTAGATCAATAAGGTGTATAAACCGTACTCATTTCCTCATCCAAGTGTTGCTTACAGTCGGCTGACTGACCACAGACGCCGTAAGACCAGTATATCGGTTCTCTAATTACACACCACCACGTCAGTAGAAGCACTCAATTTCCCGCATGCGTGAAATCCCAATGGGTTTCACCCATTCATGACTGAAGCCTCCATCCTGTGCATTGGAACAATTATTATAAACTTGATGATACTATTTACCACCCATTTAATGGATATCGTCAGACACGGATATTGTACAGGAGACATGCAAGAGTGTTTATTCACTCCCACAGATGTTGAATAACCAAAGCCATCTCAAATACACAATAGGGAAGGTTGTTAGAGCGAATATTATAAAGCATAGAATACTGAAGTCTCGCCCGTGTGTGCCGAGGCCCGAAAGGGGAGCAAATAATAGCAACACTGCTTACCTTCCACGCATGTCGTAAAAGGCGACTAAGGTGGTTATGGGATGGAGTTGGCTGTCCCATCCCATATAGGGTCAGTGACCCAAAGTCATGCTGAAGTCGGATGTGTCAGGTCGAAAGGCGCAGATATCGCAGCAATGCTGTAAACATTGACACAACGCATTCCGTACTCCGGACTACATCCTGCTAATCTGCAGGAGTTTGATAACGAACGCAGAAGAAGATACTGAAGTCTGTTAGAGCTAATATTATAAGCCATATAATACTTATGTCTATTAGAGTTAATATTATAAGCCATATAATACTGATGTCTGTTAGAGCTAATATTATAAGCCATATAATACTGATGTCTATTCTTCTTCTTCTTTCTGTCCTCATGTACCTTTCGGTGTTGAGAGGAGAGTGAGTGTACGTCCTTTTGCCCTTCTATTTGCCTCCTCTGCGGTTATATTTCCGAGTGTCTCTAATACACTATCAACCTTTTACGAGGGCGTCCAATAGGTCTCCTGTTTTCGTATTGTTTGTTAAGTGTTTTTTTTATAATACTTTGCTCTTTCTGTCTGGTTATGTGGCCGTACCATTTAACTTGTTGTTTCTGTATGTATTCTATTGTTGGTTTGATCCCTAATTGTTTCCTTAGTGATTCATTCCGGAATCATTCCTGATTTTGTCTCTCAAGCTAACTCCAATCATACGTCTCACACATTTCATTTCAGTGGTGTTAATCTTATGTATTGTTCTAGAATCTAATGTCCAAGTTTGACACTGATAACACAATGTTGGTAAGAAAATGGTGTTGAAAAGCGCTTTCTTTGTTTCTATTGTAATATCTTTGTTTCTTAGTAAAGGTGTTAATTGACCAATGATCTGACAGGCCTTATTACATCTTGCGTTTATTTTTGCTTCTTGTTTGTTGTCATATCTCAATGTGCTGCCCAGATATTTGAATTCATCTACTTGTTTTAGTTGTTTATTATTTATCTGTATGTTGATGTTCTCCTTTTCTCTTGCAATATTCATTACTTCTGTTTTGTCTATGTTGATTTTCATTCCAAATTGCTTGCCTGCTGTGTCTATTGTGTTTAGGTGGTCTTGCAGGTTTTTAATGCTGTTGTGGAATAAAACCTGGTCATCTGCAAAAAAGCAGTTCATTTGCTTCATTAGAATTTGATGTTTTGTTTATATGGTCCATGTATGTAATAAAAAGTAGTGGGGATAATACACATTCCTGCTTTACTCCTGTGCTAATCACAAAGTCCTCTGTGTAGCCTGCAGCTGTTCTTATAGTGCAACTGCTGTTGTTATAGAGACTTCTACAAACGTTAATTAAATGTTGGCATACTCCATAAATTGTTAATGTTTCCCATAGTTTTTCTCTGTTTACTCGGTCAAATGCTTTCTCTTGATTTATGAAGGATATGTATAAATGTTGGTTGTATTCTATTGACTTCTCTGCCAACTGTTTCAGAATAAATATTGCATCAGTACATCCTCTGTTTCTTCTAAAACCCATTTGTGTATTGCTAAGTTGTTGTTCTATTACAGGTCTCAGTCTTTTCTCTACTATTTTTGCATATAGTTTTCCTGCATGGCTTAACAAGGACATTCCCCTGTACTGGTTACTGAAATCTATTAGAGCTAAGATTACAAGCCATATCAAACCGTCTCGGCATAGAGTCAGTACACATTCACTATCTGGCGACAGATAGGAAGGCTGTCACAGGCTAGGGTAGCCCCCCGAATTGTCAAGGCATGCCGAAATCGGATGTGCTAAGCCTACAAGGCGCATAACGGTGGCACAACGTAATCACGCTCCCTGCGGAAATCGCACGGATATCCGTGTTGGTTACAATGGAGCGAACGCAAAACAAACAAACAAACAAGCCATATAATACTGAAGTCTATTAGAGCTAATATTATGGTTGGTTGGTTGGCTGCTGATCCAGCGGTCAATGGGCTAATATTATAAGCCATATAATACTGAAGTCTATTAGAGTTAATATTATAAGCCATATAATACTGAAGTCTGTTAGAGCCAATATTATAAGCCATATAACACTGAAGTCTGTTAGAGCCAATATTATAAGCCATATAATACTGAAGTCTGTTAGAGCTAATATTATAAGCCATATAATACTGAAGTCTGTTAGAGCTAATATTATAAGCCATATAACACTGAAGTCTGTTAGAGCTAATATTATAAGCCATATAATACTGATGTCTATTAGAGATAATATTATAAGCCATATAATACTGATGTCTGTTAGAGCTAATATTATAAGCCATATAATACTGAAGTCTGTTAGAGCTAATATTATAAGCCATATAATACTGATGTCTGTTAGAGCTAATATTATAAGCCATATAATACTGAAGTCTGTTAGAGCTAATATTATAAGCCATATAATACTGATGTCTGTTAGAGCTAATATTATAAGCCATATAATACTGAAGTCTGTTAGAGCTAATATTATAAGCCATATAACACTGAAGTCTGTTAGAGCTAATATTATAAGCCATATAATACTGATGTCTATTAGAGATAATATTATAAGCCATATAATACTGATGTCTGTTAGAGCTAATATTATAAGCCATATAATACTGAAGTCTGTTAGAGCTAATATTATAAGCCATATAATACTGATGTCTGTTAGAGCTAATATTATAAGCCATATAATACTGAAGTCTGTTAGAGCTAATATCCTAAGCTATATAATATTAAAGACTAAGATAGACTGGACATGTTGTCGCGTGCCAGTCATGCACATCACAAAAAATAAAAATAAACTGTGATGAGCTTCTTGAGAGACAACGACTGGCCGGTGAACAGAAGATCTTCTTCTTCAGCGTTCATTCTCAAACTCCCACTGGATATCTCTTGGTTATATTAGATTTCCAGAAGGATGTAATCCAGAGAATGGAAATGCGTTGTCGCCGTTTTCTTTGCGCCAATGGCCCGACACATCCGTCTTCGGTGGAGACAGAAGATTTATTTCAAGTAATCTCCTTGGTTGGTCGCTGATCCAGCGGTCCATGGGTTCATACCCTTTGACCCAAAGTAATCTCTTTAAGTGCATCTAAAAGCTTGAACACTTTATTCAACTCCTGTGAATATGGTGCTCATAATCGCCACTGTGACACGGCAAAACCAACAATTGTCATCAACGCTAAAAAGAATCAAAATGTATTTTTACATAGAAAAAGTGCTACCAGAAAGGATAGAAAACACAAACACACAGATGTTCAACTCTGAATATAGATGTTCCAAATATAGCAGGAGATTATATGCCTTTTAATGATTATTTAAAAATCAGTGTTGACATTTGCATCTTGTAACACATCGTTATATTCATACAATGTCATTTGGAGATAGTAAACAAGTTATGGGCGGCAAAAGATACTTGTCGATCTCAGCTGCAGACAATCGGGCATCCGGTCCGTTCAAAAAAGCAATAGCAACTAACTTAAGATGTTGCATAGAAAGTCCTTATTATTTTTTTATAATATACATATAAATATTCATATACAAATATAAAAAGTACAGATACTACAAATATAAATGCACGCACGCACGCACGCACGCACGCACGCACGCACGCACGCACGCACGCACGCACGCACGCACACACACACACACACACACACATATATATATATATATATGCTCCTGGCCTTTGACCCAATGATGCCATCGTGTGATATATGCATGTGTGTGTGAGCAGTTGTTTTGTTCCATATAATGTGTTCCATTTATCTGGCCCTGCAGGGATAAGTATTTTCCTGATGGCATCCAGCGCTGGGCATTCAAAAAGGTGGTGGTCAACAGTTTCATAGGGATGAGTGCACATCCGGTACACTGGAGTGTGTTGTGGTTGTATTCTGTTCAGGTGATTGTTAAGCTATACATGTTGTGTGCGCAGTCGGAAGATGATACTCCGGTCTTTCTTTCCCAGGAGGTTGATGTTGTCTTAAGGATTTGGGCTGGTCATATATTTATAGATTTCTCTCCCAGTGTATCACATGGCCCATCCGTTCATCCAATTTTCTTTGTTCACAGATTTCAACATCATTTTAACTGTGTGCATGGTTGTTTGTGCATATGGCTGTTCTTGTTGTGCTCCCTTCTTTGCTAGTCTGTCTGCCGTTTCATTGCAAGGTGTGTTTGAGTGGCCAGGAATCCACTGCATAACAATGCTGACTTCATAAGTTGGTTGGCATGGTGATATATTTCAACAGGCTCGGGTTTACAATGTCCATCACATTCTAGTGCTTGAAGCAGACATAGAATCGGATATATATATAATTTTATCGATACGTACTTATCGTGATGTAACTAACTGTAGAAGATAAAATCATAATGTCAGTGTTCAAGAAAAAAAAAACAACCGTTGCTGAGATTGAACAATCAATTTGTTTGGTGGGGGCCAAGAGTCCTAACTATTGGACTATCCTTATCATCGTTCTTCAGTCAGATATCAGGTTATAGCGCCAATAGCTTCAATGAATTGTGTGATTGGCTTCAGGCCATACATGGATCCCTTCAAGTCTTAAAGTAGTGCCGTCTCCAGTAGGCCATATTTTCTCCCTCTCTTCTTGGTAAAGTTGACAGACATGAAGAATGTGTTCTGCAGTCTCTAGGCTCAGTCCAACCAGTCTGTCTCGCCAATCTTCAGTTTTCGGAACACGTGACTTCTCAGTCTGTTCTGGCCAGTTTGTAGTCTGAAGATGATGGTTTGATCCTTGCGTAACATTTGATGGTAGGAGTCATTTGGTTCTGCAGTTGGGTGCATCTGCTTCCAACTATTGCACTACACATCCAACCAACTTCACCTCATAACTTCCTTAGTCGCATTTTTCGACATATATGGAAGGTAAACTGTGTTGCTATTCTTTAATCCACTTTCAGGCAGCGGTAGCACATGAGTGTGCTTGTTATTCAAACCAATTTGCACAATTTCGCTTTCCCAAGGTCACTTCCACTACCCGTGGTAGCTTCACGTGTGAAACCAGGAACGTTATTTGTGCAATCATTTGTAAGCACTGCCAGTTTCAATATAGAAGAGAAACAGGCGTACAACTTTGTGATTGCTTTTGCCGCCACCTCTGTGATATACTCAGTGACAAAGTACTCATATGCCGGCCTGTTTTAACGCTCTAGACTATAGAGGCACCATTGAATGTTTCTGTCACTGCATCCTGTCATGCGCATCGGTTGCTTTCTGTCTCATGTACCGCTCATGATATTCACATATACTACAATTCTAGTCTATCCAGCAACCTCTTTCTTGGTCTTTCCCTAACCTCTTGCTCTTCAACTTGTCTGTTGTCAGGACCGTGCGGTAGATTTTATCAGTATGTTTTATTCTTCTTCTTCATCGTTCATTCTCAAACTCCCGCTGGAGCTCTCTTGTAGCAGGGTCATGTTCTTATTAGATTTCTAGCAGGATGTTGTCCAGAGAATGGAAATGCGTTGTGTCGCCGTTTATTTGCGCCAATGACCCGACACATCCGTCTTCGGTGGATTTTCAGTATGTGAAGCGAGTCTTCGAAATGCCGCTCGCCCCGCCCCCTTAAAATTTTCTTGAAAATGCCGCCCCAGACAATGCATTTTGATTGGTGCCGCCTGGTGCTGCTGTCCCTCCGCATCATAGCACGTTTTGTTGTTATGATATATTCTTTCTTCTTCGTATGACATGTCTTAAGTATTTAGACTGACTTCTTCTGATATGGGCGAGCAGCTCATATTTAACATTTAACTCTATCTATAGATATGCTCATGCTTTGTATGTGTACAGGATGTTCTCTAATAGCTCAACTATACTGGTTCTACTTAATGATTTCTCACTGCTCTGTTTCTTCTTCTTCCGCGTTCAGCATCTGAGGTCATGTTATATTGTCAGGACTGTCGTCAGGGCGAAGTCTACTGTCTTCTCCAAGTCAGGGCGGCTGCCCCATAGCTTTTGCCTCAAGTCTGTATCCTCTGGCCAGGTCTGGTGTCTCTGTTCTTTGCATGTTGGGCAGTCCTGAAGTATGTGTTCCTGAGTCTGGGTTCCGGATCCACATGGACATTCATATGTGCATGAGATCCTCAATCGGTAAAGATGACCCAACAGTCTGCAGTGGCCAGTTCTAAGGCGAAATATTGTGGTCTAATCATATCTTTGGAGGAGATGTATTGCATTATGTTTGTATTCCACTTGCATTTCTTTCTTCCACTTTGCTGTGTATGTGTTCTGGATTATTTTTTTTGTTTTTGTAACTTCTAACAGCTTTACTGCTTCTAACTACCGTAATGATTTCTCACTGCTGTGTAAAGTCTAACAACTTTACTGGTTCTACTTTAAGGATTTCTCGCTGCTCTGTTACTTCTAACAACTCTATTCCATTGCCTATCATTTGTTTTCACTTCTATTGTCGTCCATGTCCCTTGCATTTCTTTCATATTTTTGTTCTTCTGCGTTCATTTTCAAACTCATGCAGATGATCAGCATGCAGTCCGGATAATGGACTGCGTTGTGTCATAGTTTATAGCTTAGCTGTTATCGAAGACTACATACTTTTAAGCAGTCCCTTTCTATACTAGTGTTTTTCGCCAGTGTACTAACCGAGGCCTAGACTTCTAGTGCAAACAAAAGGTCCACTTTCGTCTTTCCATGAACGACTAAGGAAAGTTGAGGAATGGGCTTGACATCTGCTATCTGTAAAAAAGTTATAATTCTCATTGCATTCTTGTCTCGATTTCTTACTTTTATCTTTTGTAAAATGGTCTCCAAGGATAAAAAAGAGATGCAGGGCAGTTAAAATCTGTACCTTTGTCCTTTTATAGCAGACTCTTTGGTGGCGAAAAATGCTAGGTGCTCCATCACTGCTGATGGGTCAACAGATCTGACAGAAAAATAATGAACTAGTTAACCCAGACGTATATGCTGCACCCATGGCAGGACGTGATGATCCTTAGATATTGTAACACTGGAATGTCTCAATTTAGGGACTAAACATAGATCCAAAAACACCCTTAACACAACCATGCTGTGAAACAGCAAACATTAAGCGTTTGAGGGTTAATTACGGGTAGAAGTGGCCACTTTTCAACGAAACAATACATACATTATTTGTATGTATATGACCACTGCTCCACGTAATGATCCTGTGTGAGTGTCACCTGGGTACTCAACTAAGAAGGGTCTATGCTTTTGTCAAAAAGGATATGGGTTGTTAATGGTTACCTGCTCACAGCTAAAGGGATTATTGCATTATCACCATCATCATCGTCATCATTATCATATTAGTATCCTTTTGTTTGTTTGTCCCTATCTTGAAAAAATATCTTTTTGCCAAAACGTCGATTATTTCTGTTGTATTCCCTCTGTGAAATCTATTATAAATTTTTATTTGTTTTTCATAATTATTTATCTATGAGGTGCACGGTTTGATTAATTCTATCATTCATTAAAATTGGGACTTCATTACCCGTAGCTTATCTTATTTATATAAATAGGCCTATACTAAGAACAATCAGGAAAGTGTTGGCTTATGTTGTGGTCAGAATAAACGGGTTTTTATAGTCATTTCATCACACGTCTGCCAACGGGATCCAAACAATGAGCAAATAAAAACAATATTATCTTCCATGCATGTTACAAGAAGAAACAAATGATATTTTGGTGGTGGGGTTGAATGTCCCATTACGTCTCATAAATTGACCCAGAAGTCTGAAAACGGTGAGGATGGAGGGATGGGAAGGGTGTAGATATCACAACCAAGCTGCAAGCCGCGAGACAATGTATTCAGCTCTCCGGACTACATCCTGATTATCTGCTGGAGTTTGAGAACCGATGCAGACAAAAATTCATTTGATGATTACACTCTAGTTCAAGAACATATAGGCAGCTGCGTGTCACTCTTTCCTATAGACTTTGTGTCAATGTTTGTTTGACTATACGATGACGATATTTGCCACTCTTCTGTACTCTCTTCAGACAAAGAGGAGGCTGGTTGTCTGGGGTGTCCACTTATTGCCTTTCTTCTCTTTTGAAGCAAATTCTGAAATTAAAAAAAATAACACTTATATATAAGAAAAATATCAAACCTTATACTCTGAGTATATTTGACGTGATCATATGAAGTGACATATTCACAACCTCATACCCTGGGTATATTTGACTTATCATACAAGTACAAGTAACATCTTCACAACCTCATACCCTAGATATATTTGACTTATCATACAAGTAGAAGTAACATCTTCACAACCTCATACCCTAGATATATTTGACTTATCATACAAGTAGAAGTAACATCTTCACAACCTCATACCCTAGATATATTTGACTTATCATACAAGTAGAAGTGACATCTTCACAACCGCATACCCTGAGCATATTTGATATGCTCATATGAAGTTATATCTTCACATTGAAATTCTATTGCACATGCTTATGTCTCTGGATGTGCTCATGTGGTAACTGTCGCAACGACTTCTAGGAAAGGTACAAACAATAGGGACATTCTCTTCTTTTCCCTGTCGCAGGAGGCGAATAAGGAAATTTAATGATAATCTAATAACCTATCACATGTGATAAATAATCATTGTCACTTCATGTCTCGCCCGAATTTCTTATTTTTGTCTTCTGTCACGTGGTCCCTATGAATAAACAAGAGATGCAGTCCAGTGGACATTGGATCTTTATCCTTTTGCGGCAGATTCCTATGTGGCCAGGAGTGCTAGGTATATTATTACACTGAAAAGGTCATCATATCTGTCACAAATTATGAACGAGTTGACCAGGAAATGTACGCTACGTTTTTGGCAGATCTTGATGATCCTTAGTAAGATACCACTGAGTAAGATACCACTGAGTAAGATACCATGGAGTAAGATACCACCGAGTAAGATACCACCGAGTAAGATACCACCGAGTAAGATACCACCGAGTAAGATACCACCTAGTAAGATACCACCGAGTAAGATACCACCGAGTAAGATACCACCGAGTAAGATACCACCGAGTAAGATACCACCGAGTAAAATACCACCGAGTAAGATACCACGAAGTAAGATACCACGAAGTAAGATACCACCGAGTAAGATACCACCGAGTAAGATACCACCGAGTAAGATACCACCGAGTAAGATACCACCGAGTAAGATACCACGGAGTAAGATACCACTGAGTAAGATACCACTGCACTGAAATGCCTCCCTTCAGAGGATAAAATGCATCCATAACCCCCCCCCCCATAATCATGCATTTGAGACAACAAACCTTAGACGAATTCTGGTGTCACCACGGTTACTCAACTTAAGATGACCTATGCGTTTGTCAGAAAAGGATACATGGGTTGAAAAGCTACCAGCTCACAACTAAAGGGATTACTTCATCAGCATCACCTATCTCTCGATTTGATAACATACTTAACCAGTGTGTGGTCAGGGTATAGAATAACGACACTCAAACTTGCCATGAATATCAGGAGGGGACTCAAGAGGTTTTGGGGAGGATAACGTTGGCTGTCTCATCCAAAATAGAGTCAAAATTATAAAGAATCTTTTCTGAAGTCGGATGTGTCAGGCCAAAGGATATTGCAATCAGGCTGTAATCTACGACACAACTTTTTTCCATTCTCTAGATGACATTCTGCTGACCAGCAGGAGTTCCAGAACGAACGCAGAAGACCACTATCATTATTAGTGATATGATCCAGTAGAAAGCACCAGGCTGAAAACCGCAGATATCGCAGCTAGCCTACAAACAACATTTCTGCTACACAATTTTCTATGCTCAACGTGTGTTGTCTTTAGCCGAAAGGGAATCACAGCATAGTTATACTGCAACCTGACATGCAAGTCGTTAGAAGTGACGAAGCCGTGGTATTTACTACCCCACACCATGATCTCTCTGCACTGTAATAAAGACACATGCATAGATTATAGGCAGGGAATCAAACCCTCTTCTGCAGCATGCCTCCAGATTGCAATATTGTTACGGCAGAGTTCCTTTCGAAGTAGAAGCCTGTTCAATTCGTGGCATTGGACCCCTAGTTATAATGAGTAGAATTCTTATCTGGGACTCTCAATATGGCGGAACAAATATACATCCAAACAGGAGAAACACTGGAACTGAAAGAAAAATCCACCTCCTAGTACAGAGAACAAGAGTGAGAACTTCGTACATTCCCTCGACTTTCTATCAACATCATCATCCTCAGCATACAACAGTTAGCTAGATAATTTGTATTGTGTAAATGTTAGTCAAAAATGCATCTGAAATTTAAAAATGGCTACAGTTTAACCGTTACACCACAACCAAGTCCCTCTCCAGCATAATCAACGTTCTGTGTTATTTATCTGGGTTGACCCGACTGTTCATTGGTAAATGTGAGTAATTTGTGTCACCAACCAATGAGAAAGATGGAACAAGTCAAAATGCGTCATTTATATACGATGATCCGAGATCTGCGAACATGACTATCCTGGAGAGGGACTTGCACATAAAAATGTCATCCTCGCCTTCCGTTTCTGTTTCTTCGCTTCCGTCCCTTTATGCTGCTCTCTAATTAGGAGGTAAGTTAGACCACAAAGAAACGATGCAAACACCAATGCAGTTAGTCCAAACAAGATGTAGTGAGCGGGTGTATAAGGTATCATTGTCGATCCTGCAGAAAATATAACATGTATTAATTATTTATACTCTTAATAGAATGACAATAATAGCGATGAATATCTTCTTCTTCTGCTATCAGTTTCCTACGCTCATAAGTTTATACAAGAAGATGATCCACTGAAGCACACGCCTGGAATGGAATTAATAACCCCCATGTCAACAGCATGAGCTTATAACGCCTCACAATAACTAAATGCTGTCCATCACTGGACATATAGGGTATTTCCGTTAAGATATCAGCGCTGCTTGATATCCCGCCCCGTCCTTGTAGACAGCAACACCGGTTTGGTCCACGGTTGCTAATTTGCAACTAACACTTCAAATATGGAAGCTATTCCATTATTCGCCACATGTGGACGCTCACGGTAGGTGTCGATATCCCCTCCCCCCACACCAGGGCAATGAATATAACTAGTACACATTGCGTACCGTAGTAAAAACATTGTTAATGTCCAGGCTTGGAACGGCACAGGATGACACAGCACTATTCTACCCCAGAGTCTGAAACGACGAGATCACCACTCCTTGCTACAGCAAGATATGACATAGACGGAAACATTACAAGAATAATAGAACGCCAACTGGGAGGAAGTGACCATGTACCAGTAACTTTGCAAATCTCAAATACAGTAAGTACAGGACAACTTAGCATGGCCACTTGCTGAAATTTCAGAAAAGCAATCTTAACCCTCTTCAAATAACAAATAGTACTCACGTGGAAGACAGGTAATGAAGTCCTACTGAATGACGACTAACACTAACACACTACACACTATCACTAGCGGATGTTTGCATGAATAAAAATGGTACATACAACAAAACAAAACACAGAATATAATCATACAAATGACAATACACAGGACAAAGTCGACGTTTCGGACCAATAGGCCTTTTTCAAGATACGGACATAACATACAAACATAAAAAAAACCACAAGTAGAAATGAATGCGTATCCGAGTGAAATATGGTAATTAGATACCAGAAGGATACGAACAGGAAGTACACAAAGACGATAATACAGGTGGAACGAGAGGAAAAAAACGATGACGTAAATGGCGACACAAAATGAATAAAAACAACAAAGACCAATACGACCGAGAACTAAGCGAAATAGTTGTCGGAATTGAGTCCAAATGGCTTGATGGTACTCAATTCAAAAATGATACGATTTTCTAGGGCGTACCTAGATCTATCATCGGTGGTGCAGGATCTGATGGCAGTGACCTGAATGTCAAGGACACCATGGTGGCCACCGCCGTTGAAGTGATTAACCACAGGAGTGGGTGTTCTGTGTTTGATAGCATGCAGGTGGTTACAGAAGCGGTCGCTCAGTCTAAGGACAGTCTCACCAATATATTGCTTACCACAGCGTTTACATATGATCACGTAAATAACATTGCGGGATTCACATGTAAATTCCTCATCGATGGAGAAACTGGCCTTGTGAAATGCGATGGAGCGCATCTGAACCACTTAAGGACATGTGTAGCAACGACCGCGTGAGCAACGAACGGTACCAAAAATGGTCAGGTGCAGAGGACCTAAGGTGGCTGTGGACCAAAATGTCCTTCAGATTTTTGTCGCGCCTATAGGCCACCAGAGGTAATTTGTGGAAAGCGTCACGGGTGTCAAATAACAAATAGATCAGCTCTGTCAACATCCCAAACAAAAGCACAAAGCACAAATTATTAATAAAAACAGAGGCGATACTCCAAGCCCCACAAAACGCAGTTTCTAGGTGCAAAGAAAGAGAATACAAGGTTTTTTTTGGAGTGAGAAACTGCATAATGAGTTGAATGAAAAAGGCATGCACTGGAACAAAACCATACAGCAGGAAATACAAAGAGTCACAATTAAATAAAAAACACTTTCAACGAGCAAAAGATAATATTATGTATCAAGCGACATGTATAATATTAGTCACAAATGATGGCAGATGTGAAACACAAGTTAAAAGGAGAATAGGAATGACAAAAAGTACCTTCAATGACATGAGGAAAATATTAACATCTAAACAAATTACAAACAAGTTAAAAATGAGAATTATAAAATGCTACATCTATTCTATATTAATGTATGGCTCAGAAAGAAACATGAACACTAAATAAACAATTAGAAAGAATTAATACCTTTGAGATTTCGGTATATAGGAGAATAGAGAGAACATCATGGAAAGAGAATAAAACAAATAAAGAGATGCTAAAAACACTTAATATGAAGAAAGAACTACTAAGAGAAATAAATATCAGGCAAAAAAATATTTTGGACACATTAAAAGACATGACACCTTATTGAAGACCTTACTTGAGGGTAAAGTAGTTAGCCCCATGAAAAGTCTACCCCCTCTGAGTAGAAGACTCCTTCAATAGGCATTGTACTAAGCCAAAAGCTGAAGTCTCATGGGTCCTAAAGAAAGTTCTGAAAAACCACCACACTGCATATATGAAGTAAGAGCTATCGCTCGAAATTCCTGGGGCTCTCAAACAAACAAACAGGCCCAATGAAAGAAAGCTAAAACATGCCATTAGAATTTAACCACCTGAGTAGAAATTAACAAATAATTTAGTAAAAAAACATCAAGGCGCAGCAACTTGTGAAAAGAGGAGAAATGCAGCAACTCAATAGCGGAGAGCAGCTAGAAAGTCATGGGTAGATTAAAAAACAAATAAACATCTACAGTGGTCATCAAATGCCTGAACTGTCCAGCTAATTTGTGAAATTAAGACATTTGTGGCCAGATAGGACTCATTAGCCATATACGAACTCATAATCAAGGACACAACTCTGACTAAATTTCATAAAGTGATGTAGCATATCGTCATGTGATGGATGAACATCAACGTACTCACTATGCGTATCTGGCCGCCTCTTAGAAGTATTGCAAACCGCTGAGAGTTGGAGTCTTCTTGTAGGACAAGGAGGAAATTTTACATTGCACTAGAAAACAAGAACTTCATTGTTAGTCATTCCTGGGGATAAACCCCCCCCAAAAATACAGATACCAAGGAATGACATAATGCTGATCAATTGAACATTGACAAATAGGTATATAAATTAACCGAAAGTTGTATGGGAACGACATATATTTATTTAGAAAACGGTTTATTGCGGAGACATGTGTATCAGGATTGGGGTGCACAGTGTTCCGCATTGCTCTCGAGCGGACCCTGGGCTAGCAATTAGCTAAGATCATAATAATACCTTCCACGTGGTGCACCATGGAAACATAAATACCGCGGATCGTGCTGTGTACTTGGCCAATACTTTTAGGGATCGTGTCCGTGGATATGGTGGCAGTAGATGGAATGAAAATTGATTGCAAAAGGTCAAGCAATATCTCCGACACCTCTGCGCCAACGCATCCAGCAGCACTATCGACACACAGTAACGCAATGCATTCCTGCTCGGTCCGCCGAGATGCCGATGCATTGGAGGGGCGGCCCGTATTGATGTCCATATGGGTAGATGTCGTTACTATATGATGACACTTAGAGTGCACACCGAATCTGGAGAAGGCAACACACGCTAGATGGCAATGTTGTGGATAAGAAACGATAGAGTAGCAACGGAGTTACATTTTTGCACGAGATCGGTCGACGGAATTGTTGTTCATGGTCGATAACACACAAAAATGTGATTCTTATTCTTTCGTTCTCTAATAATGTTTATATCTGCAGTGTTGTTTCTTATATAGATTGGACAGTGTTTTCCATTTCTTAAAAAGGTGATAAATCCCAGCACACTAGACCCCGTTCAAAGTAGTAGCCATGACTCCGATATTTGGATAAGAAAGCTTGAACATGTACTCATGGGTATGGAAAAAGGGCTTTGAATACAGCTCCTTCCGCCGAAGACGGATGTGTTGGGCCATTGGCGCAAAGAAAACGGCAACACAACGCATTTCCATTCTCTGGACTACATCCAACTGGAAATCTTGTAGGACCATTGTCCTGTTACAAGAGATATCCAGTGGGAATTTGAGAATGAACGCTGAAGAAGAAGAAGAAGAATACAGCTCCCATTTCACAAAGGAAAAGTGTCTTACAATTGTCGTGGAGCACATATTGTTCACATTTCTGACCGAAGCTGTGTTGAGACTCGGACACTGGACGCTGTGGGCACTGTAGACCGGGAGCAAGTTCTTGTCTTTGAGGACATAGTAAACCTGGTCTAACTCGACTGTCGAGATTGCCCAACACGGCTCACACAGAGAGAACTGGGTTCAATATTCAAGGGCAAAAAGGGAAGAATGATGAATTTCTTACAAGAGATGTATTATCCGACTGCGAAGCTCCTCGTCCGGAATAGGCGCATTCCACCTATTTCTTTATGTAATAAACGCAATGATGAAGAGTTAAAACACATACCTCTCTTGACGATGGATTGGAAGGCCGTCACAATTGGACAAGACGAGTGCCTGCGAAATGGACAGGTAAAATCCAGACCCCCGACGTCTGGCGAAGCAACACCTCACCTAGGAAGGTGTATCAACCATAAGTCTAACTCCTCTGTCGCTCTTGCCAAAAACGGCGAATACAGAAGAAATTAGGGTTGGAACTTAGGGACACGAAGGGCGGTAATGGAATGGTGTTCCTACACGAAGAACAGTTCGCTGACTGCAAAGCGCCTCGTTTGATAAAAGATGCACAGTAGGTGAGGCAGACAAAATACCAGCCCGTCTCGTTACATATCCCCCCCCCCCACTTCCGCGTAAAAGGTTTCTTCAATAGGCATTGCATTAATCTGAAAGCTGAAGTTTCCTTGGTATAAAAGAAAGCTTCGACAAATCACCCCACTTCACATAAGAAGTAAGAGCAAGCTGCTCGCATTTCCTGGAATTAGTGACACATAATCATACAAGGAATTGCTATATTGGTTAGGCGCAGGTTTTTTTTCTACGTTCGTTTCAAACTCATGCAGATTAGCTGGATGTAGTCCGTTAACGCAATGTATTGTTTCATGGTTTACAGCTTGGTTGCGATACTCGCGAATTTCAACACGACACATCGAAGTTCAGCTTATCGTTTGGGTCACTTTGACCTTCTATATAGATCAATTTCACCCAAAACCTCCTTAGTCGCCTCTTATGACATGAAACGCAGGTAATATTGTTGATATGTTTTGTTCCTCTTTCGGACCCCCCCCCTCCCAAACCTGTCCTTCAAATTTGATTCAGCTAGTCAGCAATGTTTATGTTAAATCATGGCCATGACTTTTCTCAGCAACATTTGCTCATGTTTGTATTGGTCTCACTCGAGTTAACTTATATAATACATTTTTTTATTGCCTGCATTTCAGAACGTGATATCGATTTTTTTCATGGTCATTTGCCAGGCCTCAATCAATCATTTCTTCTGTGTAATCAAAGCAGATTGATATTCATGGTCGTCGAACTAGGAAATGCACTTAGAAAATACGTGCATAATTATCCTTTAACGTGTCAAATAATATAGCAATGTATTCAAGACATTTCAACGATTTGATGTCCAAACATGAACTCGATATCGGCAAGCATTCTTGCAGAACTAAATCTGTGATGTGTTGACTTTCTTCATCATTAGTTTAGCAGCGATTACAAGAATATAAAGGAGTCATTGTTGCGTAACATCACCAGATATTTTCTCCATGTATAATGAAATGATCAGGAGATCTAAAAAAAACATTCTTGAAAATACTTCGAAATGGACACAACAAATACAACATTCCTGGAAACACTTGGAAATGGACACAACAAATACAACATTCCTGGAAACACTTGGAAGTTGACACAACATAAACAACATTCCTGGAAACACTTGGAAGTGGAGAAACATAAACAACATTCCTGGAAACACTTGAAAGTGGACACAACATAAACAACATTCCTGGAAACACTTGAAAGTGGACACAACATAAACAACATTCCTGGAAACACTTGAAAGTGGACACAACATAAACAACATTCCTGGAAACTCTTGGAAGTTGACACAACATAAACACGATTCTTGGAAATACTTGGAAATAAACACACAAAAAACAAGGTTCTTGGAAATACTTGGAAGTGGACACAACATAAACAAGATTCTTGGAAATACTTGAAAGTGGACACAACATAAACAGCCTGAAGACACCGTCCTGATTGCTAAAAGTGAATAAATCTGCAACACCGATAAGCACATTAGTAATGAAAAGTAAAAATAAGTCATCACTATGACGTACCGTCTCCTTACCGAAGGTTGCCTGCAAAGGACGGCCAGCATCTCTATTTGTTGCCTTGGTGGTGCACTCTACTCTGTACCACCACAGAGCCGGACACATTTATTATACAAAGAAAAAATTACATTGCAAAACAATGCCCGACTTGCCGGAGCCCGATATGGGAGAAGATAATAGCTACACTGTTTTCCATCCATATATGTCGTAAGAAGAGACCAAGAAGACTATAGGGTAGAGTTGGCTGTATCCAACTCTATAAGGTCAAACATAGGATTTGTATATGGTAAAAATGACACAGAAGCCATGCTGACATCGGATTTATCGGATCGAAAGTTATAGATATCGCAGCCAAGCTGTAATCCAGGACACAACGCATCCCGCTCTTAGGACTACATCCAGCTGATCTGTAGCAGTTTAAGAATGAATGTAGAAAAAGATGAATTCCAAAACAATAGAATTGATTGAGACAGGACCGTAAATTCGAATATGAGCAAAGGAGGTGGGTTTATATATCTTTCTTTCTTTTGTTCAAAGGTTGGTTTATCTCTTTTTTTTTCTTTTGCTCGCTACGATCAGTCTCTCCTTCATTCTCCTGAGACTACTCCACCAGAGCCTCTTTCACGGCGACCAGTCCCGTTCACTCGTTGCTAGCACTATTTGTGTGTGTGGGGGAGGGGGGAGGGTGGGGAAATGGGAACAATACAAATTGTCGACCCAACCGCCAAAATGTAGATTCCAAGCAAGTTGACAGATAAGGGGAAGGTAATGTTCCCCCCTCCCACGCTGATAGTGTCCCCCGGCAAAGTATGAACCAAGACAGTTAGTACCGTGACTATGGAGCTAGTACAAATATGCTTAACTTCTCCCCATTCCCCAACCCTTTAGAGATCCCTTAAAAATCATAAAAAATTACCCACAAAGTGGCTGTTCATATGTCAATTTTATGCCAAACTTCCAAGGAGACAAGCTCTGTTCAGCTGCAGAAGAAACTTCTAGTCCCTCCCCCCCACCCCCGTTCGGTGCTCCTAAATTTGTGTATAGACTCAAACTTGGACGAGGGGTTCACGACATCGGTGAACAACACCTCGGCTAAGAGGGCGAACGAGCCGGTATCAACTATTCTGTTAGGTTCTTCCTAAACCGAAACCAAGTTCGCAGATGAGAAAAGGTTCAGTACCTGATGATCACAGGCACAATGCGTGTAATTACACGAGACAAGAGCACTGGCAACGACTAACATTCGAAAAACAGCACTCTTCGATAGAGAACTCACGAGGCTGAACATCGACATCGATACCATGAAGGAAACTCGTCTTCCTGATGAAGAATCAATTACAGAAGGAACTACACAATTTTTCTGGCAGGATTTAAACAAAGATTAACCTACACTGTACGGAGTCTGTTTCGCCGTTAAAAATAATCTTATAAGTTTCTTATAAATTGCACCAAGAGCAGTGCCAGAGCTCATAATATCACTGCAGCTAAGTGCAAAACACTGCTGAAGACGTATGTGTCGGACAATTGGCGCAAATAAAACTTCGACACAACGCAATTACATTTTCTGGACTACATCCTGATAGAAATCTAGTAGGACAATTATCCTGCTGCAAGAGAGATTCAGTTGGAGCTTGAGAAGAACGATGAAGAAGAAGAGTGCAAAACGTGGCCCTAGCAATATCGTCAGTGCCTACGCATCGGCAAAACGTGGCCCTAGCAATATCGTCAGTGCCTACGCATCGGCAAAACGTGGCCCTAGCAATATCGTCAGTGCCTACGCATCGGCAAAACGTGGCCCTAGCAATATCATCAGTGCCTACGCATCGGCAAAACGTGGCCCTAGCAATATCATCAGTGCCTACGCATCGACTCTTGCCGCCACTGCAGAAGACAAAGATAAATTATATGAAGAACAATACTTAGAGAAAGTAATACAACCAATATTTATACTATTCTTTTTCTTCAGCGTTCATTCTCAAACTTTCGCTGGATTTCTCTTGTAACAGGACAATGGTCCTACAACATTTCCAGTTGAATATAGTTCAGAGAATGGAAATGCGATGTGTTGCCGTTTTATTTGCGCCAATTACCCAACACATCCGTCTTCAGCGGTATACTATTCAAGAACTGCACAGAATAGCTTTGAACAGACAGAATTGGAGGGATCTGACCTCTGAGCTAACTTCAGCGCAAAAGGAAAATATATATATTCATATAAATAGGTTCCTGTAAGTTCCTTCTGTTTGTCGATATATATTATATATATATATAAATAGGCTAATTAAAAGTCAAAAATCGATAATATAAATATATTAAAAGTTATAAAACTATTGTTGCGTCCCTGGGTGGGCTTGAACCACCAACCTTTCGGTTAACAGCCGAACGCGCTAACCGATTGCGCCACAGAGACTACGGGATCGAATTGTGTAATTGATTAGTTTATGGATTAAACTCAGATTAATATAGTTAGGACAGCGAGGAAACTTATAAAAAGTAGAGCTTTGTTTTTCAAAAGTTCGGCCCCTGGGGGGGCTACCGACCCCTACCAGGCGCGTCCACAGGTGGCGGATGGTGGAGGGCACTCCATAAATGTCCATATATGGAGTGTTTGCTGCAATTAAGCAGCCGCGGACCAAACCGGTGCTGTTGCCTACCAGGACGGGGTGGTATATCAGTCGGTGCTGATATCCCCACTGAAACACCCCATGTGTCCAGTGACGGGCAGCTTCAAGCGAGTATGAGCCGCTATAAGCTCACGCTGCTGGCGTGGAGTAATGAACTCCATGCCAGGAGCGCGTTGGGGAAGGTTTTTTTTTTTTTTTTTTTTTTTTTTTGGTTTTTTTTTTTTTTTTCCCAAAAAAAAAAATTGCTGTCTTGCAGTCACCATCGGGAGATGGAAAGGCTATGGGAGACAACCCTGACAGTAAAATAGGAGAAGGCCACTCCACAAACCTCCGATGTCTTGCGGGCAGTGCTAGGATGTCCAAGAACATGGATAGGAAGACTCCATAACTTCCCTCACCGAAGACGGAACATGTCAGCCTGAATAGGCGTGGGTACCCAGCAATGGAAATGGGACATGTACGCATTATACAGTTAATGATTATGCTCGGATTTATTACACGAAGTGGGGCTGCCCCTGTGGTTCATCGCCAGGCAGGAGGAGCTCCGGACCCCCAGCCTCGAATGGGTCCACCAAAAGCTACTGATGATGACTCTGTGTATCGGGGACCCGGGATTAAACAGAGTAGAGCAACCGGCCAAACCAATCATGACAACAAAAACACAATCAAAATTATGCAGTGGAACAGTGAGGGTGTGGCTAAGAAGAAATTAGAACTGCAGAATTTCCTTCAAAAGCAAAAGATTGATGTCTTGTGCATTCAGGAGACACATCTTAATGACAGCAACAGATTCTCCATCAGAGGCTTTGAATGCTTCAGATTAGATAGATTAGGCCACAAAGGAGGGATCATCACAATGGTACGAAATAACATACCTACTACAGAAATCGCACGTAACCCAGAGGACTCAGAACATCTCACCATCAAATTACATACAACCCCAAAACCACTGATTATCACAAATTTCTACTGCCCAAACAACAAAAAATTACACCTCAGGACAATACCTCTCACATCATCAAATCATATTATAGTTGGAGATTTCAACAGTCATTCCCCAAGCTGGGGTTACCCAACTATGGACTTGAGAGGAGAAGAAATAGAAGACTGGATGATAGAAAATAGGCTAATCCTTATAAATGAACATCAGAGCCAACCTTTTACTCCAGACGATGGAAATCTCAGAGCACTCCAGATCTGGCCATTGCAACAGAAGACATCCAACGTGTGACAGAAAGAGTAGTGGCACAACAGCTTGGTGGAAGTGACCACAAGCCCGTAATATTAACAATAAAAGTGAACCACAGGACAGAAAAGCAACAACACAAAATCGCTAGCTGGAACTACAAAAAGGCTAACTGGGACACTTACCAACGCCTTACAGAGGAAAAACTACTAACACATCTTACAGCAAGAAATATACGGAAAGATGCAAAATTAATAACAGGAATAATCCTGGAAGCTGCCAACAACAGTATACCTAGAGGAAGAAGACAAAACTACAAACCCTTCTGGAACAAAAAACTCCAGGCTATGCATGATGAAGCCTCTGCTGCAAGATCCAAGATGGAAACTAGACCAACAGAAACCAATATCACTGAACACAATAGACTGCAAGCAATTTTCAGGAGAGAAAAGCTAAACAGCATTAGATCCAGCTGGAAAGAAAAAACAGCAACACTCAACATGGAAAAAGACTCAACAAAAATGTGGAAACTTATCAAGTGTCTCAATGAAGAAAACAACCCCCAAAGTAGTATCATCATAGAAGACAAGGGGAAGTCCTACACTGGCACACAAGCTGCAAATATTCTAGCAGACTCCTATGCTGAAGAAAGCAAAATTAAGATAACTAGAACAAGAACTGCTGAAGTAAGACGAGAGACAAAAAAACCTTGTAAATAAACATCAACCTTGCCCAGGCACAATGACCTCACCTTTTCACAAATCAGAACTTAACATGGCAATTCAAAATCTAAAAAAGAAGAAAGCCCCTGGACCCGATGGAATCACAAATGAAATGCTCCAACACCTAGGTCCTGTGGGTAGAAGCAGAATCCTAGACCTTTTTAATGAATCATGGGCGCAAGGGATCTTCCCAGAAGAATGGAAAGAGGCAGAAATAATTCCAATTGCCAAGAAAGGAAAACCAAAAACCAACAAAACAAGTTACCGCCCTATCAGTCTACTTAGTTGCTTAGGAAAGGTCATGGAAAAAATGGTGAATAACAGACTCTTAAACTACCTGGAGGAAAACAATCTTCTAGATGACTGCCAATCAGGCTTCAGAAAACACAGATGCACTGAGGACCAAACAACATACCTTGCCCAGGAAATAGAAGATGCTTTCCAGAAAAAATCAAAACTCCTAGCCACCTTCTTTGACCTCACAAAGGCCTTTGACAAAGTCTGGAAAGAGGGGCTATTGCTAAAACTTTCCCAGAAAGGAATCAGAGGCAAAATGTTTCAGTGGATAAAAAGCTTCCTACGAGGCAGACATGCAAGAGTCAAACTCCAGGGAATGAAAAGTAAAATGGTCAACATAACAGAAGGTGTCCCACAGGGAGGAATTCTGTCCCCCACACTCTTTATAGTTTTTATAGACGATCTGCCAAAACTATTCACACCATATGTACATAGAGCTCTCCATGCAGACGATCTTGCTATCTGGACCCAATCAGAATACATTGGAGTTGCAAAAGTTAGAATGCAGGAGGCAATAAACAAAGTCGAAGAGTGGGCAAAAACCTGGGGCGTTCAAATAAACAAAAGTAAGACCGTCACTACACTTTTCACCCTCTCCACAAAGCCTGAAAATTATACTCTCACTCTAGACAATACCCCACTCCCAAAAGAAAACACCCCAGTCTACCTGGGGCTAAAATTTGACAAAAGACTTACTTGGGGATCACACATTGAAGAGACAGAAAATAAAGCCACACGCAGACTACAAATAATGAAAAAACTATCTGGGACAGATTGGGGAGCCAACATAAAAACCATAAGACAAGTCTATGTAGGTCACATTCGTCCAACTCTGGAATATGGATTGACCACATATGCAACAGCAGCAAACACCAATCTTCAAAAGCTGGACAAAATTCAAAATGCAGGTCTCCGAATCATAACAGGAGGACTAAGGAGCACACCTATAACATCAATGGAAGCAACAGCAGGATTACAAAACCTAACAGACCGCAGGGATGAGAAAATCACAATAATGACAGAAAAATTTAGACGTCTGAAACATCACCCTATGCATGAAAAAACAAAAGAACTAACAAAAAATAGACTGAAAAGACCAAGCTTCAATCACCTTTCAAAAAAACTTATGAAAGCCAATAAAGAAGTAACCAGCAACAATCCGGATGAATGGGAACAGCTAGAAGCATATTGCAACATCACAAACACTTCACCCATATATACAGCAAAACTTACAATACCAGGCATTGAGAGCAAAACTATGGAAACCCCTACTGCCCTTAAGATAAAAACACTTGATCACCTAGACACCCAATACCCTACCTCACAGTGGATTCATGTCTTCACAGATGGATCATCAGAGGGTGCAGTAAAGAAAGGAGGAGCTGGGATACTAATACTCATACCAAACACCCCAAAACTAGAACTCTCAATTGCTACTGGCAAATTATCAACAAATTACAGGGCAGAGCTACATGCAATCTTGGAAGCATCAAAGGCTCTAGAGGAACGGAGGCTCAAAGGAGCTAACATAGTCTTCTTGTGTGACTGCATGTCAGTACTCCAAACCATCCAAAAGGAACCTAAAGATCTCCTAACAAAAACAACTGTAGAACTTCTAAATCAACTATCTGCCAACAATAAAGTTGTGCTGCAGTGGATCCCTGCACACTGTGGAATAGCAGGAAATGAAGGAGCTGACAGACTGGCAAAAGCAGGTGCAAAAAAGGAACAATTCCACCACAGAATATCACTGACTGAAGCAAAAACCCTCATCAAAGGAATATACAAACATACATGGAGTCAGAGAACAGGCAGTAACTTTCCACAGGACCCTATTCTAAAGCTAAACAGGTCACAACAAACCACAATTTTTAGACTTCGCACAGGACACTGCAGACTACAAGCACATCTCCACAAAATTAAGGCTGCCCAAACTGACCAATGCCCATGTCAAAAGGGTCCCCAGACTCCAGAACATATTCTGCAGACATGCCCACTCTTTGATGACGTGAGAACCAAAATATGGCCTCAAGAGACAGATCTGAAGGTGAAGCTGTGGGGCAACCGTGAGGACCTCCTGCTGACGACTGAATTCATGGAGGCGGCCCACCTTCCTGTATAGACTTATGAGCATAGGAAACTGATCGCAGAAGAAGAAGAAAAGAAAAGTTCGGCCTATTTGTTTTAGTTTCGGTAACATTTCTTATTCCTTGTCAATGATTTTTAATGTGCTTTGTTTTATTGCGTAATAGAGACATTTCTACTGGACATCGTGTACTCAATCTCGGCAAATGAAAAATTATTGATACTGGGCGTTCTAAAGGCCAGGGTGGGTGCTGACAATCTCGCATGGCCGGCCTGCTTGAGTCATCATGGTACTGGTAACATAAACGAAATGGTAGAGAATACTCGAATTTTGCAACAAAAACCACATGTGCGTAACAAGCAGTTTCTTTGCCACGAAGTCCATTCATAAAGTCTTAGGCGTCATTCCAGATCAAGACATTGGCACCAGCTGGACCTGATTCTCTTTCAAAGGAAAGTTCTTAACTGGGTAAGAATCACACGAACTGCATATCGCAGACAGTAATACAGACCATGCACTAGTCATAGCAAAATAAATATAAAACCAAAGATATTCCATACTCCACGTCAACTATCAAGACCCAAAATAAACGTTTCATGGGTACAAACCCAGAAATGAAAGAACTATTTTGCAAAGAATTTACTATGCGGTTGTACATACAAAAAGAAAACTGCACAGAGAATGAGGTAAATGTAGATAACATCTGGAACAGCCCGAAAACGCACATATATAACAGCGCCGTATCGTCGTAAGGAACACACAAATTCTCTAACAAAGACTGGATTGAAGATAATGAACCAAGCTCCTCCCCATTATATTAATGAAAAAAATAAGCATTCTTAAAGTTGATAAAGAATCCGTGAAAAAGCGCACACGACTACCTCAAGCACACAAAACAACTATAATATAACAATTATAGTGCAGCCAGAATCAAGACAATGTGCACACAAATATTGGTTGGATCTATGCCCTAAAATACAAACTACTGCTGATATGGGAGACTCCAAAATGATGTAAAAAAACATCAAATCAGCTCTAGGGCCAAGATCTCAAAAATTACCTCACTAAAGTACACAGCATGAGATTTTATAATAGACAAAACCAAACAACTCGAAAGATGGGTAAAACAATACTCAACTCCATATCCCGAAAACAGACCCGCAACTAGATCAAATACTTGAGAATAAACCTGTAATGACAGAGCTGGATTATGAACCCACAGAGGCCGGCCTCCTTGAGGCTATAAATAAACTAGCAAGAGGCAATGCAACAGGAACAGAAAACATTGCCTCCGAAATCCCAAATAAACAAAACAGAGATGTCCTCGTCCCCCACTTGCACCAACTACTTATAACGTGCTGGAGAGAAGACAAAATCCCCCAAGATATGCGGGTCGCAAAGATAGTAATTCTCTGAAAGAACAATGGTGACTGCACCACTTCCCGGGCATCTCCCTTCTCAGCATTACCGGGAACGTTTTTGTACGTATCCTTCTAAAGCGACTCCAACTGCTTGACGAACGTGTCCTGCCAGAGTCAAAGTGTGGCTTCAAAGCCAAAAGATCCCCTATCCACATGATCTTTATCCTTCGTCGACAACAGGAAAAGTTCCGTGAACAGGGGCAGCCACTCTTTATGACTTTTGTGTATCTAAGTAAGACTTTTGACACTGTTAGTAGACCAGCTCTATATAAGATTCTAAAATGTACTGATTGTCCACCAAAACTACTGGACTTGGTTATTTCCTTTTGTGAAGACATGCGCGCAAATGTATAATTCGAGGGCAATACATTTGATAGCTTTGCAGTAAAGACTTGAGTAAAACAGGGGTGAGTTCTAGCCCCCCACCCTCTTCTGTATCTTCTTAGCAGCGCTTCTAAAAATGCTCTTGCAGATGCAGCAGGGGACGTTTTTATCCGCACCCGTTACGATGGATCACTCTTAACTTAGCGCATCTCAGAGCGAAGACAAACACATCATAAATACTCATCAGAGAACATCTCTTCGCCGATGATGCTACACTATTGGTACACTGTGAGTCCACCGTGCAGTCCCAAATTGACAACATGGCAAAGGCCTGCGAGATGTTCTCTATGACAATAAGCATTACTAAAACTGTCAATATATCAGGTATATACAGATACAGTACCAAGAAACATCACCTTAAAAACACCCATCTAAAGCAAGTCGACAACGTTTGCTACCTAGGATTCACAATTACATCCATCCTTTCCCTGGAAAATGGAAATAAATGCACGTATAGGAAAAGCGGCTACCATTTTTGGCGGATTGACAAAGCGAACTTGCAAAAACCATAAGCAAAAATTGAAAACAAAGATACAGATCTATCAAACATGCGTGATGTGTACACTATACTACGGATCTGAAACATGGACTACCTACACCAAACATGAGAGAAGATTTAACATCTTTCATCTAAGATTTCTCTGCAAGATTAAACATCAAATGGCACGACAAATCACCAATATGGAAATGTTGCGCCGCACTCAGCTACCATCTGCCATGGAAACACTCAATATAAATATATTGCGTTGGCTGGGTCACTTCCGCAAAATGTCAAACTGGCGCATACCATACAAGTACTATTCGGGGGACTTGCTGAAGGCCATCGAGCCCTCGGTAGACCAATGCTGAAGTATAACATCTGAAAATCCTAAATGAAAGGCTTCCACTTAGTATCCAGAAACTGGAAAAAATATGGCCAAAACTATGGTCTGAAGGCATAACCTTCGTGCGGAAGCAACATTGTTCATAAAAAATATGTTTAAAGATATGGAAGAAAAAAAAGAAAGAGGCAAACAAAAATCTTTAGTTGCTGTGATATGATCGCTTGTAAAGTCACATTCCTCAGAAAATATTCAACGGATTGTTCTTATTGCTAAATGACCGTCAGCAAGAAGCAAAAGGCCATACATGTGTGTGTGTTGTGTTTGTGTATGTATGTATATATATATATATATATATATATATATATATATATATATATATATATATATATATATATATATATATATATATATATATATATATAGCTAGACAAATTTTTCTCTGAAACTAGGAAGGGATGAGAAACAGATTAATACTGAAAACAAAATGAAAAAAATCTGTGAAAATCTATTAAGGTGAAAGTAACAGTTGACAGAACATAGGACACGCAGCATAACAAACATTTGTTATCTGGAAGTTGCTGGAAGAAAATATATATTCTTCTTGATTCTTGATTAGAAACTGGCTTCACAGCAAGCGGGACATTCCCATAAGTGCTCCTAAATTTCCAGCAGCCATTCCAGTGTATGTAGACTGGTCAGGTGTAGATTCCCCGATCAGGTGTTCATTGTATGATTTTCGGGATTTCAAAAAAATTACTTTTCCATCCCTCCCCTCTAGATACTACCATTTCTAACATTCTCTGTATGTGTACGTTCTCGGCCTCATTGACATCATCTTCCTCTTGAAATGAATTTACTACGTCTTCATTACGTCTACTTTATCTTTTCTCAGCATTGTGCCGTATATCGCCGCATTGCCGGCCAATAAGTCGGCTCTCTCGTTTCCTCTGACTCCAGCATGGCCAGGGCAGTATATCCATGTAATGCTCTGGACAACTGAGTTGTTCAATGTCCCACGATACTTTTCTCAGCAAGGACTTTTATATCTTGTGCAGCATGCTTTGAGAATCTGCGAGTATTACTGAGTGTGTTGATGTATCAGTTATCAACCAATTAAGAGCTGATGTAACTCCCTCTATCTCCATTCTCATGCTCGATGTGACAGTTAAATATGCTGAAGATGTCTCAACCAATTAAACGCCGTTTCTGTAGGCAACAAAACCCCAAACACTTTTATTTGTGTTTCTGTTAACGAAGCCGTCTGTGTATATAATTATGTCTTGTGAGAAGTCACATGTTCCGAAAACTGAAGATTGGCGAGACAGACATGTGCAACTGTGGACCGAGTCCAGAGACTGCAGAACATATTCTTCATGCCTGTCAACTCTAACAAGAAGAGAGGGAGAAAATATGGCCTACTGAGACAGCACTGCTTCCAGACTTGAGGGTTCCATGGATGACCTGAAGCGAATCACACAATTCATTGAAGCTATTGGTGATGTAACCTGATGTCTGACTGAAGAACGATGAAGAAGAAGAAGATTATGTCTTGTGGTTTCGAGTGTAGCTGGGCGAGTTCATGCTCCTGGGCCCTGAAACTTGTCCATTTTCGATACGCTTTATCTAGTTGTATTATTACTTTCGTCAGTGATTTCTTCTCAGTGTCTACTTCCACCCATTCACTACCATTTCCTATTTCTTCAGTCACTTACTCTTCGCAGTGTGTCTTCATGATGTGCACTGATGAGCACACAAGAAATCATAAAAATTACAATACACAAATCACATTCAACGTTTCAAGTCGTCGATCATAGTCTTTTGATGTTTTGTTTGTATAAGACCTTTTAGTTTTTATCATGGTATATATATATATATATATATATATATATATATATATATATATATATATATATATATATATATATATACATACCTATAATAGGCTATTTAATAATAATAGTCCAAAATATAATATAATTGAGGGATAATATAATATAGCCTGTACGCGTCATGGCGACAGAATTAACATTAATAATATTAATATAATTGAACGTTTTTACATATTAAAAGTTAGAAAAATATAGTTTCGTCCCTGGGTGGGCTTGAACCACCAACCTTTCGGTTAACAGCCGAACGCGCTAACCGATTGCGCCACAGAGACTACGGGATCGAATTGTGTAATTGATTAGTTTATGGATTAAACTCAGATTAATATAGTTAGGACAGCGAGGAAACTTATAAAAAGTAGAGCTTTGTTTTTCAAAAGTTCGGCCTATTTGTTTTAGTTTCGGTAACATTTCTTATTCCTTGTCAATGATTTTTAATGTGCTTTGTTTTATTGCGTAATAGAGACATTTTTGCCGGACCTTCAATTTTTTTTTTTTGTTTTTTTTTTGTTTTTTTTTTTTTGTTAACAGAAAAATATTCCCATTTGTAATCATTACATTATTAAATTAACTATTATTGTTATCGAATAATTATATGCTTTTGCTGAATGTAGGAAGTGGAAGAATATACTCTAGCGTTGTGGAAATAATGGTCGCTGTTATACACAGTCGCCATGACGCGTACAGGCTACATTATTATCCATGAAAGAGAAAAATATAGTCTTTATCATGATTTGAATGTGAGACCACAAGATAGTGAGACAGTAGTTCTAACTGGCGCCTTTGAAAAGTCAAGATCGATATTTCTAACCAACCAGCCGAATTGTCAAAAATGATTAAAGATGTAACAGAAATGTTGTTTTATAAAAGATGGGCAACAAGCGTAATGAAGACATATTGAAAGACGTTAATTCTTATTTTTCTGGGTTTGCTCTCAAGTTCTTGCGATTAACAGAATGTAGTCCGGAGAATGGATTGCGTCGTATTATGGTTTACAGCTATGATGCGATATCTGAGTCTTTAGGCCTGACAATCCGACTTCATCATGGCTTCTGGATGACTTTAACCCTGATGAAGATGGGACAGCCAAATCCACACCATAACCTTTAGTCGTCTCTAACAATTGCATGGAAGGTAAACAGTGTTGTCATTTCTTTCCCCCGTTTCGGACCCAAACAACATGGACGAAAATTATTTCAAAATGAGAGCTGCTTACTCGCATCAGAAAAGAGATGTCACATTTTTGGGACATATAGGAAGAGGAAAGATGGAACACATCATGACAACAAACAAGTTGACGGATAAGAAGACGGGGAAGACCAAGAAAGCAATGCTTGACAACCTAGTATTGTGGCATGGGAGAACATCAGCATCGGTAATGATGGACAACACATGAAACAGAAAGCTGTAGAAAGACAAGATTGTAACTCATGTGGGGGTGTAGGTGTCACTTCAAATGTTTGCAATCCTTTTGGTCCTCTCTAATTCTTAACTATAACTCGCACTTGATTTAATATTGTCATCTTGTGCACATTTATCTGACAAGACCGAGATGTGACATAAACTGTGATTTTAGTTATCTCACATCTGTCATACTGATAACCGGTTCTACGATAATATCATCACCGTATCAACTTAATCAATTCATAAGTATTCTCTATTAGCTTTCCGGTTTAACATTTCTACCACACTATCTTTCTTCCTGCTGAGTCCCAAGTCAGGTGATATGGATTTACACAACTATTACGGTATGATGAAACACGCTATTCTTTATTTAATTAAACTAACATTTTAAAATTCAATCTTGTTATGTATTTTATTTTAGAAATGTATCTCCTTTGTTTCACATTCAATATTAATTAATTATATTACCAATTGTTCAGCACGCTTGCGCACGCACACACCCACCCACACATATTACATACATTACCTTTTCATTTATCCATATTTATGTTATACTTATCTAGGTGGTTCCTCTTGGGTCTGTTGTCAGTCCTATATCAGAAGGAATCACCTTGTGTTCTGTAGCGGCGTTGATAAGATAGTCTGACAGCCAAAATCACAAACAACGAATGTCGAATAGGTACTCCATTTGTGATTCACCGTTTCCCGTTGATCAATTTTACCGATATAAATCCATTCGTTCTGAAATCTGCGGCGATGTTCTACATCTTTTAGGCCGCCCTTCAAATTTGTGCGGTCTCCTCTCGTTGGAAAATTTATCGAAAATGTTATAGATGTTTGAAAAAGTTATAGATGTTTGAGTTCGATTTGGGTTGTGTATATAAGCTATCCTTAGTATGTAGTTATCCTGAGTATGCGATTTGACTGGTCAAACCAGGTTCCCCGACCGACGACTTGACTATTATGTTGTCCTTCAAAATGTTCCAAGTATGATATAAAGGATTCATGCAGTATTTCTTTCTTTTTTAAAAAGTAAATATATCTGAAGATATTTAATAATTAGGACAAGAGAACGACACTTCCAAAATCCATCCAAATATTGTAGTTCGATTGTTTAGTCTCAATGAAAATTCCTCGATGACGACTGTTCTACACAATTGATTTCTTAGAGAAATATGTAGCGCATATATTGAAAAACCTGATTCCTTCTTGAATTCGTAATCGATTTGCTACACTACAGAAGAAACATGGAAATATTTCATTCTCTTTGTGTCTAAGTCTTCGTTCTTCTGTTCTGCTCAATATTGAATTCTCATTTTTCCTAGCATAACCACGCAGGCTTGTTCTCCATGTGACAATACCTCCTGTCAGTTTTTCCCAGCTCTCATAAGCGGTGAAAGAAGTACTCGTTAATGAGGTGCATAAATCTTTGTTTTGTAATGTTTGTCCTTTTATTATTCCAGCATCACGTAAGAGTTTCTCCCATGTAATATTCATTTTCAGATTTCGCTGTTGCTTATCCTTTTAATATGCCCAGGTGGCTTTAGTCATCTATTTCTGAGCGTGCAGACTATTGTAGCATTTTCAGATCTCGTAATTTTATCCTGCTACTTGATTTTCAAATGATGCTGAATTTCTTTTCTTGTTGTGAGTACGTTGATACACACTCGTTTGCCTGTGCGGCTTATGGAGAAAGTGCTTTGCCCATTGTGTACTAACTCCCCCTAGGTTCTTTTGATGGAGTCCAGGGAAAAGGCAAATTTAAGATGGGTGGAATTGAGCAGAATTGCAGGGTATGCAAGAAGATGCTGGATATACACCATCGACTACCTTAGGGTCCCTGCTCAGAATTTTCTGTAGATATTTACTTCCTTAGCCTGTGGAATTTCAGTTCTAACCAGCTAGACATTGATAATTTTCTGTAGGGGTTAGCTCACCCCCATGCACACACGTGCTTACTCATTAAGACAGATGAATATAAAATGGACACGCAATTTACAGTTGCATTGCCATCTGTCTGGGATCACAGTGAACAGGCAATTCAGGTATGACATATATGACGTAATATAAATGTACTCTTAGATTCGTACACAAATTGTGAAATGATGTCTCAGTCATTTCTACGTACACAAATTCTGAATCACAATTCGTTTCTACGTGCACAAATTGTGATATGTCTTATTCGTTTCTACGTACACAAATTGTGATATATCATTCCTTTCTACGTACACATTGTGATATTATGTCTTAAACGTTTAAATGTCACAATTAATTTATAACAATGTATTTGATATAAAGATTTATTGCTATTTTAAAAAAATAAGGTCACTGGTATTAGTCAAAAGATTATCCTCACTGCTGATTGAACCATCGGTCCATAAGTTCTCAGATCACCTCAACAAGATATCCCACAACATGCAGTGACTGACCATACCTACTCTGGTTGGTTTACTAGTCTCCTCTGGTTAACTGTATAACGTTCTTGTTTAGCCCCACCCATCTTCACACAATATTCACGTAGTCTATTTCAGATTGCAGATTCCAGATGTAAAGGAAACACTAACCAGACCGTTATATTTTTGTATAAAGCAATATTATTTTTCAACATCGCTCATGTCTTCGTACCCTTTCGTATATATTCTATAAACGAGTGCTGTTCCCCTATTTGTATTATAATTAGCATAGATCATAGGCTCGCAAAGTGGGCTGCACAGAGCCCCCACTCCCCCCAAGTGGGCACAGACGTCTTCTAGGAAGGCAATAGTGAGTTCAGAAGCAATTTGGGGGAGGGGTGGGGTTGGTGGTTACTTATATAATACATTAATAGTATATATTTTAAAAATAATTATTTTAGTGATTTTGCGATTGGAGAATCATTTAAAATTTGCATTTTAATTAATCGCATGCACGATCTATTTTTTTTCATCACTTTTATTGAAATTATTTAATAATTTGAAAATTGACCATATCTGACAGAAATAGATGTCAAATTTAAATAGCATTGAGAAATTAGCGCATGCATAAAGTGTGCATATATTAGTGGGGAAACTTCTTATGTTCGAGCGGAATTGGTCGATGGAAAATATAACCCCTTTTCAAATTTGTCAGCAGTGTCTCTCAAAAATGAGTATTTATTTACATGCTGCCAACACTTGAAGGTTCTCCATACTGATTTCAATTGAATGATTCAATGATATTCTAAACACGAATATACCAAATTGGGTTATAGATTCTTTATCACATATACGCAATACAGGATCATCAAATTTAGAATACGGACTAGTAGAACTCACAACAAATAAAAAACTAAAACTAAAATTGGAAAGTGGGTATCAAAAGGTCCGGTTTCAGAATTCAATTCCGTCATTGTACCCTGGATTATGGGAAATAGTGCAGAAATTATGGATTGCATTTTTATTTTATTATTTTACCGAGCGTGGCTTTAGCAAATTTCCTATATAAGAAAAGAACCTGATTGCATATAATTCAGAGTGGCGATTTACGACTGTTTTTAACGAAAGATGAACCCGATATTAACACATTTTCTTCTACTTCTTCTGCGTTCGTTCTCAAACTCCTGCAGATTAGCAGGATGTAGTCCGGAGAACGGAATGCGGTGTGTCATGGTTTACAGCATTGATGCTATATCTGCGCCTTTCGGCCTGACACATCCGATTTCAGCATGACTTTGGGTCACTGACCCTATATGGGATGGGTTAGCCAGCTCCACCCCTAACCTCCTTAGTCGCCTCTTACGACATGCATGGAAGGTAAACAGTGTTTCTATTCTCTGCTCCCCTTAGGGCCCCGTCAACACACGGGCGTTAACACACTTTAAAAAAAACCCAAAAACATCAGACTTCTCATTCACATTAATTTGTTATTTTTGCTGTATAATCTCGAAATCAACAATTTTGTCATATATTTTTATGGTTATTCAATTGTTACAATAAGATTCTTATTAATGTAATGCAGTCTCTTTAATGTAATGCAGTCTCAGATATGTAAACCATCGTATGAAATTGTGCATAATGTTATTCGAGCATACACTTCACAATCTTTATATATGGGCTATGTTTCATCAAGATCTGTATAGCAATAACTGTGTTCAAGATAAAGCGCATATTAGTCACTATTTTTGTCAATAATTTAATGGCATAGGTACCCATGGCTTTTCTTCTTATTCTCGTTCGCAATTTAACAATTTCGAAGTTTAACATTTCTATACAGCAAGTCCAGTTAAAAAAAATAATATATGATGTATTTGAAAGCTTATTAGTGCTCCCATACAGCTTTCTGTGGATAATCGTCTTTGTGGTGCAATGTTTCTACCTTTAGTTTAGTGTAATGCAGGATATGTTCCGCGGTCTGTGCTGCTTGCCCACATGAACACATACCTGATGGAACCAGTCTCAGTCTATTTGAGTGGCCATGAAGTCTCTTGTATCATTTCCTGATGTGGAAGATAACCTGTACAGCTCTGTCAAAATAGCGAAAGTTGGCTACTGGGTGGTCGACTGTCCTGATAGCTTTGATGACGGTCCTCTTTTCCTGGTAGGTGATTTCTTGGCATCTTTGATCTTGTGCTGCTTCATCTTTGGTTGGTTGCTGACCAAGCGGTCAATGGGCTCATACCCTTTGACTCAATGCCATTGTGCAATATATGCATGTGTTTGTAAGCTGTTGTTTTTGTTCCATATAAGGTGCTCCATTTATCTGGCCCTAGAGGGAGAAACATTTTCCTGATGTCATCCAGCGCTGGATATTAATACTGCTCCATCTTTTGCTAGCATATCTGCCTCCTAATTTCCTGGTATGGACTAGTTGGGCAGTATCCTCTGTAGCACTACCCTTCTTTGGATGTTCTATTCTCCTATGGTTTCCTTCAGGTCTGGAAGTTTTATCTCTGACAAGGGGTTGTAGAATAGACATTGCATCATTAAGAAACAAGACATAACGTTACAATAGTTATGTCTTGCAAAGGACAGTAACCCCAAATTTATGGTAATAAATGGTATTTTATGGTATAAACTTATGGTATAGATTATATGAGCCGGAACCTCCTTACGTATAGTTTCGTTATAGATCGTCGCCTTTGTCATACAGCAATATTTCCTACTTCTCTTCCATATGCCAATGTTGCTGGTCCCGAAATGGGAACGAAGAATAGCGACACGATTCCTTGAATGCAAGTCGTAAAAGGAGCTAAGGATATCAGGGATCGTTGACGGAGATGGCTGTTCTACCCATATCCAAAATTGACCCGAAAGTCACAATGAGTCAGGCCTAAAGACGCAAATGTCGCAGCTAATTTATAAACCTGATACAAAGCATTTTGTTCTTCGGTGTACATCTTTCCAACTAACAGAAGTTTGAGAATGAACGCGAAAAAAGAAGAATATTTTTATAAAAATAAAATATAATATAATAAAGTTATGATGTAGTAGGAATCATGCAGTTTCGTCATCCTATGTCCACTGCTTTTGTACTGATGGTGATTTTTTTAGTCGATACCTTATTTGTTCAAGTTTTCCGTCATTAGTATGCCCCGTTTACTTGTGGTAACACTTCAAGTTTTCCGTCCATACTCGCATTTATCCTGTATTGCCATATATTTCTAGTGTCAAATTATCCTTACACCGGTGGGTTATCTCAGTATCCTACTACAAAGTAAGATTACACAAGATGATCTTCTTCTGCGTTCAGCATCTACGGTCATGTTATATTGCCAGGCCTATGGTCAGGGCGAAGTCTACTCCAGGTCAAGGCCCTATAGCTTTTGTCACAAATCTGTGTTATCTGGTCAGGTCTGCTGTCTCTGATCTTACACAAGATGATGTCTCATTACAAAGTAAAATTACACGATGATACATTACACCAAAGTAAGATTACACAGGATGATATGTTACTACAAAGTAAGATTGCGCAGGATGATATATTACTACAAAGTAAGATTATATAATATGATATGTTACTCCAAAATAAGATTACACCAGATGATTTGTTACTACAAGGTAAGATTACACAGGATAATATGTTACTCCAAAGAAAAATTTCACAAGACGATATGTTACTATAAAGTAAGATTATACAAAAAGATATGTTACTCCAAAGTAAGATTTACACAAGACGATACGTTACTACAAAGTAAAATTACACAAGATGATGTTACTCCAAAGTAAGATTACACAAGACGATATGTTACTACACAGTAAGATTACACAGGATGATATGTTACTCCAAAGTAAGATTACACAAGACGATATGTTACTACACAGTAAGATTACACAAGATGATATGCTACTACAAAGTAAGATTACACAAGATGATATGCTACTACAAAGTAAGATTACACAAGATGATATTTTACTCCAAAGTAAGATTACACAAGATGATGTTACTCCAAAGTAAGATTACACAGGATGATATGTTACTCCAAAGTAAGATTACACAAGATGATATGTTACTCCAAACTAAGATTACACAAGATGATATGCTACTACAAAGTAAAATTACACAAGATGATGTTACTCCAAAGTAAGATTACACAGGATGATATGTTACTCCAAAGTAAGATTACACAGGATGATATGTTACTCCAAACTAAGATTACACAAGATGATATGCTACTACAAAGTAAAATTACACAAGATGATGTTACTCCAAAGTAAGATTACACAGGATGATATGTTACTCCAAAGTAAGATTACACAAGATGATATGTTACTCCAAACTAAGATTACACAAGATGATATGCTACTACAAAGTAAAATTACACAAGATGATGTTACTCCAAAGTAAGATTACACAGGATGATATGTTACTCCAAAGTAAGATTACACAGGATGATATGCTACTACAAAGTAAGATTACACAGGATGATATGCTACTACAAAGTAAAATTACACAAGATGATGTTACTCCAAAGTAAGATTACACAGGATGATATGTTACTCCAAAGTAAGATTACACAAGATGATATGTTACTCCAAACTAAGATTACACAAGATGATATGCTACTACAAAGTAAAATTACACAAGATGATGTTACTCCAAAGTAAGATTACACAGGATGATATGTTACTCCAAAGTAAGATTACACAGGATGATATGCTACTACAAAGTAAGATTACACAGGATGATATGCTACTACAAAGTAAAATTACACAAGATGATGTTACTCCAAAGTAAGATTACACAGGATGATATGTTACTCCAAAGTAAGATTACACAAGATGATATGTTACTCCAAACTAAGATTACACAAGATGATATGCTACTACAAAGTAAAATTACACAAGATGATGTTACCCCAAAGTAAGATTACACAGGATGATATGTTACTCCAAAGTAAGATTACACAGGATGATATGCTACTACAAAGTAAGATTACACAGGATGATATGTTACTACAAAGTAAGATTACACAAGATGATATGTTACTCCAAAGTAAGGTTACACAAGATGATATGCTACTACAAAGTAAGATTACACAGGATGATATGTTACTCCAAAGTAAGATTACACAGGATATGTTACTCCAAAGTAAGATTACACAAGATGATATGTTACTCCAAAGTAAGATTACACAGGATGATATGTTACTACAAAGTAAGATTACACAGGATGGTATGTTACTCCAAAGTAAGATTACACAAGATGATATGTTACTATAAAGTAAGATTACACAAGACGATATGTTACTCCAAAGTAAGATTACACAAGACGATATGTTACTCCAACGTAAGATTACACAGGATGACATGCTACTACAAAGTAAGATTACACAGGATGATATGCTACTACACAGTAAGATTACACAGGATGATATGTTACTCCAAAGTAAGATTACACAAGATGATATGTTACTACACAGTAAGATTACACAGGATGATATGTTACTCCAAAGTAAGACTACACAGGATATGTTACTCCAAAGTAAGATTACACAAGATGATATGTTACTCCAAAGTAAGATTACACAAGATGATATGTTACTATAAAGTAAGATTACACAGGATGATATGTTACTCCAAAGTAAGATTACACAAGATGATATGTTACTCCAAAGTAAGATTACACAGGATGATATGTTACTCCAAAGTAAGATTACACAGGATGATATGCTACTACAAAGTAAGATTACACAGGATGATATGCTACTACAAAGTAAGATTACACAGGATGATATGTTACTCCAAAGTAAGATTACACAAGATGATATGTTACTCCAAAGTAAGATTACACAGGATGATATGTTACTCCAAAGTAAGATTACACAATACGATATGTTACTACAAAGTAAGATTACACAGGATGATATGTTACTCCAAAGTAAGATTACACAGGATGATATGTTACTCCAAAGTAAGATTACACAAGATGATATGTTACTATAAAGTAAGATTACACAGGATGATATGTTACTCCAAAGTAAGATTACACAAGATGATATATTACCTTAATGTAAGATTATACAAAACATACCTTACCTACAAATTAAGATTACACGAGATAATATATTCATACAGGTAAATCCACATCTTGATCGAGAACCACCTCCTCATTGAAGATTTACTGTCATGGATCTATCACTTTGTACCAGTTCTTGCCATTTATAAAACACGCTAAATCTTCAGCAATTGAAATTACTTGTATAATTTTATTAACGATTAAGAACAACCACAGCAAGTAAATATGCTATTATTTCCGTCAGCAACTAACGAACAATGCAACTGTTTCAAATAAGTGTCACAGAATCGTTACAATAATATAACGCAGCAGACATGTGCCAGAAATAATAATCGATTTCTCAGGGAATATAGTCGAAGAACGAGCTCAGTTCTACCCCTCCCCCAATCAAACTGTAGTTGATTCGCTGATAACATTCCACATAATTAGTTGTCCTACAAATCAATGAATTCATTACAACCTATATATAGCAGATTGAAACATTTCTTGGAATAACCGTGCAGTAGAAATAACAATTACTGTACTGAAGCGCTGCCCAACGGCTCACCCGTTATATAATTTCCTAGCACACAAGCCATAGATACAAGGAAGGAGAGGTTGAAGTTTGTAGGGTTCAAACCTACACCCCCCTCCACTTTATGAAATATAACATGACAGTGCCATTTAACATTATAAAACAAATAAAAAGAAAGACACCATAGTGGTTTTCCCCCAAAAAGAGTAAGTGAGAATTTTTAGGACACATCTCACACTTTAAGCAAAATCTTAACTACGACAATATTCGCGTTTTCGATGTGCAACAATTTTTAGAATCTAAGTGACTTGAGACCCCAATCTATAGACAGAAGCTACGTGTGTACCACAGTTCCAGGGCCTCCTAAACTGTCTCACTCATACAGCGACATCTGGTGAGTTACACATATATAATATCAACACTACCCTTGTGTAGATGGGGTCCAAAATGGGAGTAAAGAATAGCAATACTACTAACCTTTATTACATGTCGAAAGAGGCGCCTAAGGAGGTTATATGGTTGAGTTGGTTGTCCAGTCTCAAAAAGGTCAAAGTGACACAAATCATGCTGAAGTCAGATGTGTCAGACAGAAAGGCGTAGATATCGCACTTAAGCTGCAAACCATGACACAGCGCATTCCGTTCTCCGGACTTCATCCGTGAAGGTAGACGAAGAATGATAACACGCCCGTGATGATTAAATAAATAACGTGTATTCATAAGGAATGTAGGCCAATGTATCAACACGATCTGTTTGCTGTCTCACTCTATCAAACATTTTCTCATGTTTAGCACACAACTCTGAACAAAGCTTACACAGGATGTTAGTGTTTAACTAGTGAATATCCTGGATTTTTTCACAAAATTCCGGATCAATGGTACACCCCGACGTTACCATGTAATCTATCATCGAAGCCACACGATACAATAATTTACACAGACGGCTGAGTAACGCAAGAAACAAACAGGTGTGGTTGGGGTTTTGTGGCCTACCAAAATGGCAAGAAATTGCCTGAAGTCGGCTGCGTACCCCACTACAACATCGAGTATGAGAATGGAAATAGAAGCGGTAACAGCAGCCCTCACTTGACTGGCGACGCAACCACCAACAGACTCAGTGATTCTATCGAACTCTCAAAGTATGCTGCGCAAGATAAAAAAGTGTATGATCAGAGCTGAATGGGTCACTCTTCTCAATAATGCGCAGAGCATTACATGGATTTACTGTCCATGTCATGCTTGGGTCAGGGGAAACGAAAGAGCCGATGTGTTGGCTGGTAAAGTCTTGGTGAACGGCATCGAGATAAGAAGAGACATGATTGAGTTGATTAGAGCAGTCATGGATGCCCAACGAGAAGACGAGGATGGAGTCGAACGTGACAATGTATATAATCAGAGAATGGTAGAAATAAGAGTGACTAGAGGTGATGGGAGAAAGTGCTCCCTCTCCGGAAAGATCAGAAGAACGCGTAATCAGCAACTGACTGGGACACTGAGCGATTACACTTTTAGATGGCTGACGTAACGGCAAACAGAGCATATATGGGAATGCCCCAAGTGCTGTGAAGCTTGCTACTAATAAAAAAATCAAATCTATCCTGCACGATGGTACACTCCGAAGTTAACATGTAATCTATCCTGCTGGATGGTACACCCCGAAGTTAACATGTAATCTATCCTACTGGATGGTACACCCAGAAGTTAACATGTAATCTATCCTGCTGGATGGTACACCCAGAAATTAACATGTAATCTATCCTGCTGGATGGTACACCCAGAAGTTAACATGTAATCTATCCTGCTAGATGGTACACCCAGAAGTTAACATGTAATCTATCCTGCTGGATGGTACTCCCCGAAGTTAACATGTAATCTATCCTGCTGGATGGTACACCCCCCAGAAGTTAACATGTAATCTATCCTGCTGGATGGTACACCCAGAAGTTAACATGTAATCTATCCTGCTGGATGGTACTCCCAGAAGTTAACATGTAATCTATCCTGCTGGATGGTACACCCAGAAGTTAACATGTAATCTATCCTGCTGGATGGTACACCCAGAAGTTAACATGTAATCTATCCTGCTGGATGGTACACCCAGAAGTTAACATTTAATCTATCCTGCTAGATGGTACACCCAGAAGTTAACATGTAATCTATCCTGCTGGATGGTACACCCAGAAGTTAACATGTAATCTATCCTGCTAATCTGTGGCAGTGTGAGAACAAACACAAAAGAAGGAACTTGAAGAACCAATAAAAAATAAATATTACTGTAAAATCAAGTTTAGTTTACTGTTGATCCGGTGACCAACCGCACAGAATACCAATTTGGGATTTTACCACCAGCAGCAAGATTCTTCTTCTTCTTTCGTTCCCTTGAAACATGTCTACATCTGTAATTCTGACTCCTGAATAAAACTCACTGTCTTTTATAGTTCATACAGTGGCCCATAGATCTTTGATTTCATTATTAATTCCCCTGGCCAATATGACTGTCTCACCATTTCATACTATGAACACTCAAGTATATGCTTGTATTATGTGCTGCATGTCCACGTTGCCAATCTTGAACTTTGTGTACATGTGATTCGGTTGTGTTCCGTTCTGAGGCGTAGAATAACAATTTGTTCTGACCTGTTCATAGTTTGATTTGTGGCTTCTTATTGACTTGATGATCTAAGATTTTCTGATGGTAGGTGATTGGCACACCTGGTTGGTCTTTGGCAGCACCTTCCTTAGTCAGTTGGTCTGTTTTTATCAGCGGTAAGATAAAGTCGAGAAAACTACAACCAGTTCTGGATACTTTGAGCATTCTAAGTGCCTCGTCGTTCTCTGTCGGGTCTACGTCACTCTGGTCAGTCTTCTTTACAACATTGTTCCAGCTATGAATATCATCCATCCGGATTGCATTGTGCTAGTCAGCAGGAACTTGAAAACTCATTCAGAAAAAAAAGATATCATGATTCATGGGGGCTTCTATCACTACAGAAAAATAAGATATAATCATGACTCGGGTATTGGATACATCAACTCGAACATGCACCTCTGGGTATGAAATAGGCCTAAAGCTTTGAATACAGCTTCCCGTTGCATACAGGAAAAGCATTGAACAAATGTTGGGGAGCACTTTGTTCGGGAATTCTGTCCAGTGCAGTGTTGAGGCTCGGACTCTGTGAGCAACGTCCCTGTCTTTAGACCTTGCAACATAGCCTAACTCGACTGACGCCGTTGCCCAATACGGCTCATATAGACAGAATTGGGTTCAATACCCAAGGACCGACTGCGAAACTCCTCGTCTGAGATAGGCGTACTCTACCTATTTCTTTGGGTATATACGCAATGGCGAAGAAGATTGAATACACAGGTCGCGCCTGGTGATGGATTGAAAGGCCATCACAAGCTGACGAGGCGAGTGCATGAGAAATGCACTGGGTCAAATCCCATACCCCCGATGTGTTTGGCAAAGCAGTACCTCGTCTAGGACGGTGTATCAACTCTGATACAAATAATACTGCCAACGTTACTTAACACGGTTCATACAGAAAAAAATTAGGTCTGAGACCTAGGGGCACACAGTGTGTTAACGAAATTTTCTTCCTACACGAGGAACAGCTCGCTGGCTGCCAAGCGTCTTGTCGGAGGAAAGACAAATAATGTGTGACACAAGCAAACTATTAGCTCGTCTCGCAACAATGTACCCCATCTTAGTAGAAGGCTCCTGCAATAGACATTGCACCAAGCAGAAAACTGAAGTCTCCAAGGTATGAAAGAAATCTCCCCATTGCACATAGGAAGCAAGAGATAATCGCTTGTTTAATTCACGGAGATCGAAAACAAGCAAACAAACAAACAACAGATATATCACGATCATGAAACATCTATCACTAAGTCTTTATCATGCTCTCAAGGAAACAGTTCCAGTGTATGTTATGAGACCGATTAGAGCATGGATACACCAAATCTTGCCCACCATGTTAATTCTTTCTGATCCTTCAGGCTGATCTGGTCAACCATGTCAATTCTTTCTGATCCTTCAGGCTGATCTAAAAGTACTATATGTACAGGTCCTCAAGCTCTAGAAACACTACTTGGAACTCCATAAGACTAAAGAAAAAAGCTATTTCGCCCAGTTTCACGTGAGGAGGCTCCATTTGGTCAGCTGACACAAGAAGGTAGCCAACTCTGGTTTTAAACATTTTAGATACGCATGTGGTTGCGTCTGTGGATCTCACCAATGGCCCACTAGACAAACTACCCATGCAACAGATAACTTTAGTGGATGACATGCCGTTATATTGAGGTTATCTTCTTAGAGAAGCTTCATGGCACGTCATCTATACAATTGTGCTTTTATTTTGTTGTTGAAATGTGTTTCATGTTTACCTGAATATATATGTATGCACCCTCTGTGGTTGGGAGGGAGCCAGAGATGTACTGTGCAGCGCTGGGGAGGAGGAAACTGACAGTACTGTTTTTTCCTATGGCTGAAACCCATCATAGAAACACAGTGACTCAGGAAGTGACAATCCTTTTGACTTGAACATTTGGTTGCATGAGCAATAGAGAATTTCGGCATAACCAGTCGTCAATTGGTGGCGGGGAATGAGCACAGTGAACCATATCTTGGCTACAGTGGCTACGAGCAGTGCATAGGTTGAAACCTACCTTCCTGGAGGTGAGTTATTTTCTGGCTCTGTCCCGAAATGATGGGGTGTGCTGAAAATCTACCGACTTCCCAGCAATATAATGCCATTTAATGGCATTAGGTCAAAGGGCATGAGCCCATGGACTGCTGGATCAGCAACCAAACAACAAAACATTTGAGATGTCTATATACAGAGTGTCTCAAGTGTAGTATTATGTTTGTTAAACATTTGAAGCAACTAAGAAGGTTTTTGTGGTGGGATTGACTGTTTCATCTCTAGATGGTCAAAGTAACCAGAAATTCATGCTGGATAGATGTGTTGAGCAGAAATGTGTTAATATTGCAGCCAAGCTGTAAACAGTAGTCCATATATTATGTCAACACCTTTCTGACCTCTATCTCTTGAAATCTTCTTCTGTGCACCATCTATAGAATATGTTCCAACCTCTTAACATTGGTCATCATGAGATTCCAGAAATTAGCTATGCAGATGTCACCACCCTAATGTCAAGAGGCACCACATGTGTAGAACACATGATTATGTCAGTTAAACATGTTTGTTTGCTCGTTTGAGAATCCTAGGAACTGCGAACAATTAGCTCTTACTTCCTATGTGCAGTCGGGCGGTTTTTCTGAGCTTTCTTTCATATCCAGGAGACTTCAGCTTTCAGCTTAGTGAAATGTCTTTTGAAGAAGCTTTCTACTTAGAGGCGGTCTGTAATTGTATAGATGACATGCTACAAAGCTTCCATAAGAGAGCCTCAACAAAACGGCATGTCATCTATTACGGTTTACTATTGCATGGGTGGTTTGTCTAATGGGCCACTGGTGAGACCCATAGATGCAACCACATGGTTAGTAAGTTAAATATTGCGAGGCTCAAAATCTTTTTCTCAATGCAAAAAAAGACAAAACTAATGAATATCAACAGAAGTGAACTCATACCTACAATACAAAGAACAATTATAAAATGACAACAACTTGGAGTGTCTAGGGTAAATTATCAATGCCACAGGAGATTACTCTGAAGAAAGTGATTAAATTTTTACCTATGCCAATGACAAGGACTTATAACCTTGTCATGTCCTGATTTGATTCCGAGACTCATTAAGGCCGGGGATAGAGTACGCTTCTTCATAGCACAACGACCAGGCATGTAATATAGACAACGAAATATAGAGATCATGTATTGCATATGCAGTACGATCTCTCTCTTTACCAGCCTTGTTAACTCCAAAGGAAATGTAATACAAATACATGTGGTACAAAGCAAGCTGCAGGAGGGAACAGCAGAGCTGTGCTCTATCTGTCTGCCTATTAGTGCTCCAAACCTAGACCATCTAGATAATCAATATTTAAATTATTAAATGATGAACATGAAATTTACAAACATAGACAAGGGAAATAACTATGTGGTGGTGTCTACTAGTACTGTACCATTGTTCATATGCACATGCAGTCATTGTTTAGTAGATGTATCTTAAGATGTGATTTTGACCCAAATTTCAAGGGACAATGACAAGTTGTCAAAACATCGAAACATTTGTAAAAGTAGCATCTAAAGAAACATCACCTGTGTGTTGAAGGGGCTTGAAAGGGAAGCAAAGAATAGTAACACTATAACTTGCCATACATGTCATAAGAGGCACAAAGGAGGTTTTTGGGAGTGTGGGTTGGCTGCCCTATCAAAAAGAGGGTGATAGTTACTCAGAAGCCATTCTGGTCAAACTGAGAGGTGCAGTTATCACAGTTAAACTATACACCATAAGGCAATACATTTCATTCTCTGGACAATATTTCATTTATCTGCAGGAGTTTGAGACCACAGAAAAAAAGACATGTGCAGAAATAACACAGAAGTCAGATGTATGCATTTCCGATCTCCGGACTACATCCTGCAGGACAACTTGTAGAACCATTACCCTGCTATAAGAGATTCAGAAGTATCAGAACAAATGAAAAAAATGTGCAGAAATTAAGATAATCCAAATTCTTCTTCTTCATTCTCAAACTCCCGCTGGATTTCTCTTGCAACAGGACACTGGTCCTACAAGATTTCCAGTTGAATGTGGTCCAGAGAATGGAAATGCATTGTGTTGCCTTTTTATTTGCACCAGTGGCCCAACACATCAGTCTTCGGCGAGTAATCCTAATTCAGAAAATGATGTTAAAGTAATAATCAAAACTATTAGTTTAACTGAAGAATCACATGGATGCTGATATTTGAAACAAGCAACATATCTCAGCAAAGTCTGAGAGGACTGTACTTATATGTATTAGGAAACATTTACAGGGGCCAATAGCTTTCTCTGAAAAAACAGCAGTATTTCAATGACTGTACTTCCAAAGCCAGAAGAATGAACTTCTTGCGTCTCTAGGATGCAGGCTAGCTCCCATCCTTTGTTGCCCATCTCCTGTGCAGAGAGATTCAAAAAAGGTCAGTTAAGTAATTTTTCTCTGTACTGGTTACTAATTCATAAAAAATATCACCATAGACCTACATACCAGTTATAAGCATGAGTAGGTCAGGACAACATATTCAGACAAGAAGACTGAATGTTGGAGGAGTTACTTATCCGTCAACCAAGCCAGCAAATATAGGGAGGGGGTGTTGAGCCCTACAACAATACCTCCCTATATTTTCTGGCTCAATTTTTAGGGCTCAATACACCCTCCTGAAAATATAAAACAGCACTAAAACTCAAGTAACAATGAGAGTGTAAATCTCCCACCCCAGTGGCGTAGCGTGGGTCAATAGCGCCCGGGGAGGAATCATAATTTTCCGCCCTTGTGGCATTAAAAAAAATATGTCAGCGATTGTGAAAGACTGGACGAAAATAAATTTGCCGCCCTCCCAATGATGCCGCCCGGGACGGTCCAAACCTCCGCCCCCTCCCTCTCCTCGCCCCTGGATGCATGCTGAGCGTATTATGGACAGCGATAAACACCAAAGTGGCATGTGTTAAAAAAGAGTCGAATGTCAGACAATTGGTTAGTTTGTTCCTTCATGCCGCAGGTGGCATATAGTGCACAGGTTTTGACTGGTTTTTCTCCATGAGTTGCGATCCGCTGCCTGCAGAACGTTTTAGTTCTTGTATGGGCTTGCCGACAGTTATCTCCCCTTCTGTAAGTATGGTATTTGTTAGGGTTGCTTTGGGTCTTTTTCGTTTTCTTTTATCTTCAGTTGTCCATATAAGGGCTTGTTGGTTTATTCTGTTTTCATCTAGTCTTAAAACGGAGCCAGGTATTTCCATCGGGGATTTTTTATGATGTTTGAAACATATTCTTTGTGTGTTTTATTTCGTAAATCCCTATTTGTGACGAAATCGCTCTATTTTATGTTCATCAGTTTCCTGAGACATTTGTTTTCGAAGCTGTTTAATTTTTTTGGTCTGTTGCTTGGGTTGATTTCCAGCTTTCACTTCCATACGTTCGTATACTAAATTCATATGCCTAGGAAGTAATATAGCGACAGACGGCAAAAGCAGCAAAGAAATACACAATAGATGTAGTAAAGTATAGAAAGCCCTAGGGCAAATGGCACCAATCTTCAGAAACAAAAATGTTGATGTAAACACCAAAATAACTCTATTCAAAACGATTATTACGCCAACGCTGTGCTGTTTTTTTCTGGCGTAAAAAGATCAATCATATCAAACATTAGGGCCAGACAGTCAAGGTTTCTAGGGCATGTGCCGAGAAGAACACAGCTTGAACGCATAATAACAAGTGGAAAGATCAAGGGGAGAAGAAATATGGAACGATAAAGAGAAAAGTTACTAGATGGATTTGTATTGTGGCACGGTAGAAGCTCATCAATCGAGCTTATTGACAACACAAGAGACAGATAGTCGTGGATAAACTTGATCGCCTACGCCATTCAGCATGACACTTGATTGATTGATTGATTGATTAATTAATTGATTGTGCTACCAATGCTAAACGTGGACAACGACAGCACAAGACAAACGTAAACTTGTGACAGCTGAAATGACATGCTTACGCAGAATCCTAGGAATATCGCTAAGAGACAGGGTGAGGAATTAAGACATTAAACAAGAAACCGACACCATCCCGATCATGGAATATATTAAGAGACAATAGATAAAATGATTTACACACATCAGCAGACTACCATCAGACAGCATAGATATGCTACACAGATACAGCGAAGGCAGGCCTACGGGCCGACCACGAAAACGATGGACTACTGAAATAAAAGAGGCTACAAATTCCACAATATATTCAGCACACAAGAGGGCCGGCTTAACATACATACGTACATACTGGAACAATACAGGAGTTGAATAGCTTTAGCTTGGTGTTTCTTCCTAGATCTTTTGATTTCCAGATATTAGTTAGTTTAGTGAATGCGAGAATGGTTATATAATAGTAATATCAGAAAGAGAACATTTATTTTTGGACACGTTATGGTGGATATGACGAAGATGGGTAAAACTGAAAATAGAAGGAAAGAGAAATTGAGGACGACAACATGAGAGGATATTATATGATGTGTTGTCGTGGCATTGCAAGAAGTCAACAACGAACTTGACAAAAAATATTACAAATAAAGAGATGTGGTATGATGGACTAAGTCATTCATTCTATATGGTTTCTGATTATAATGAATGAACTTCATAAACCAAATAATAATGAAAAGACTATCCAAATAATGAACCTTGAATTTCTTGTTTTCAACGTATCAATAACCCCACCCCACCCCCACCCCAACACTCACCCTTGAAAAACATAATGAAAGAAAACTACACACAGTACAATTATGAACTGCTATATGATTTTTTTAAATACTTGGAGACTTAGTGGATTTAGTATTTAAAAAAAAACAACTAGTTAATAATTTATTTATTGCATTACGAACAGGTGTATGGAAATTACTAGATAGTAATTTTGTAATTTCGGGGGGGGGGGGGGAGCGGGTGGTCATCTGAACAACCTTGATCTATGCCGTGTGCGTCCGTGAGTACTTCGTATGAGTTTAAGAACACATTTGCCAGCTTCCACTATTTTTCAATATTTACTTCTTCCTCAATGTTAATCTCCATTTTGAAAGTGTTTTTCCTCAGAATTATGGATTTCAAATTGCTGGGAGGTCTTAAATACTGCCCCTTTAGGGATTTGATTACTCATGTTGGCAGGTGGATCTTTGGAACGAACACATCCCAAGTATTTACCACTGGCGATTTATATAGATGAATTTTTACAGGATAGTTACCACTAGAGATCTATATAGAAGCCTTTTTATTATAATGTTGAACTTACTTTTCGAAATCATATTGAACCTTGTCATGGCAGCCATCGTCATTTTGTCTTAACTTGCTTATATTTCCGGAATAGATTACTGCGTATTGTTTATTGAATACCGTCGAAGACGTATTCCGATGTGACTGACCGTTTCCGCAAATAGAACGGAGACAATTCATTTACATCCAGCTGGAAATATAGTAGGACAATTGTTCTTTCACAAGAGAGAACTAAAGTGAGTTTGAGAATGAACGCTACAGAAGAAGATGTATGCTAAATCTGCAGACATGAAGATAATTGAAAATCGTTTTGCTGAAACAAGTAAAAATACGGATATTGAATTCTTGATTGACATGTTGAGACAAGGCAGTGTTTTCATTGTAACTCTTATCATAACAAAATCTGACCGCACCGAGTAAGATATTAAATACAGATTGCCTGCTGCAGCCAACTATGCTGCTATTGTACATCAATTAATTAAGTATGTATGAATTTCAAACATTTGTCAAAAATTAGAAAATGCATTATATTTTCTGCACTTTTTTGCGCAAAGTTAATTATTTTTAAAATTTGTTATTGGGGGGGGGGGGGGGATTTCTTTTTACATAATTAAGCAGGGTGTATTCCTAAATTCTTGAGAGTTGGCAAGGAAGGAAGGATGTCAAAACTTGTTAAAATTTGTTTTGTTGACGTACTTTATGGGTTCGTAAATAAACATCACTTTTTGGTGTGTTTGTATATGTATATGTGTATAGTTGGCATGATTGACGTGAGGCTTTCACTAATCTACGAATAATTATGGCTTTCAATTGACAACTTCTGCCGAAGACGGATGTGTCGGGCCATTGGCGCAAACAAAACGGCGACACAACGCATTTCCATTCTCTGGACTACATCCTGCTGGAAATCTAGAATGGATCATGGTCCTGCTACTAGAGAAATCCAGCAGGAGTTTCAGAATGAACGATGAAGAAGAAGAATTGACAACTAATCTACAAATAATTATACGTTTTGGTTACAAACTAATCTATGAATAATTATAGCTTTTCATTCCAAACGAATCTACTTTCATTCAGAACTAGACTGCGTGTAATTACAGCTTTTCATTTCAAACTAACCTGGGGGGGCGACCATCCCCTACCAGGCGCGTCCACAGGTTGCGGATCGTGGAACAACCTCCGGATATGGAGTCTCCATATCTGGTGGTTGGCTGCAATATAAGACAGATCTCTGGACGAATAATCCAGATTTCTGGACGAATAAGCAGTCGCGGACAAACTGGCGATGTTGCCCAACAGGACGGGGTGGGATATCAGGTGGCACTGATATCTCCACTGAAATACCCCATGCGTCTCGTGACGGGCAGCATCAAGCGAGTATGAGCCGCTATAAGCTCAAGCCAACAGCTGGGGTCATTGACCCCAGCATGCGCGCCCCCCAGGGTTGGGGGGACCTTTAAAATAGGGGAATATGGGAAACTATTTTCTAAAACATACAAAGGGAGAAGTCAGTAAAACCCTACTTAGGCCCCAATCAGCTCCATCCCATAAAGGAAAAAGGCAGGAAAACTTAAAAAATTCCCCTAACTGCTGGGCAGGTGGCGCTCAAGAGTCCAGAAAGACAGGCCACCTAGGAGATGGAAAACTCTACACAAAGCCTGGACAGATGGTGCTCATGATCCCGGGAGGGTAGACCATCTAAGGAAAGCAAACCTAAAAAAAATAGCTGGCGGAAATCGGATGCACTTGGCCATATGGCGCATAACAAAGTGCAACGTACCTCATATACACTCATGCAGATTGAGACAAGTGATTCTAGGTATGGTGCTCTGCCTGAGGAGTCCCACCAGGCGGGTAGAGTGCCGGGCCCCATGCCTCGAAGGGGCCCACCCCAAGCTACTGGTGGTCACCCTGGCCCATTTTGGAAGACCAGGAAATGGGAACAGCGGGAAATTATGACTGGTCAAACCACACGACAGACAAAAGGACTAAACATACTGCATTGGAATGCGGAAGGCATTTACCACAAAAAGCAGGCACTAACAGCTAGACTGGATAACGACAAGATTGATGTGGCTTGTATACAAGAAACCCATCTTAACCTAAACCATAGATTCTCTATCAGGGGCTACCAAACATTCAGACAGGACAGAGAAGGTCATAAGGGAGGGGTACTTACACTGATACGCAACACCATTCCAACAAAGCAGATAGAAATAAATACAATAGGAGAATCAGAGATTATAGGAACAGATGTGTACATAGAAAACCAGCCCATCAGAATTTATAACATATACAGCCCAGTAGGAAGAGCCCTTAAATTAGAAACAATGGATATTACAGACACACACTGTATTGTAGTGGGTGACTTTAACAGCCACTCTGAAAGGTGGGGTTACCAGCAAACTGACTCAAGAGGAGAAGAAGTGGAAGAATGGGAAATCGATAACAATCTATTTCTGTTGAATGCACAGGATGATCCCCCAACTTTCTACTCAAGGAGATGGAAATCAACATCAACCCCAGATTTAGCGTTTGCCACTGGCGATTTATCCCATAAAATATGTAGAATAGTTATGAACCAGCTAGGGGACAGTGACCACAAACCAATAAAACTCACTATCAACCTTAACTACACACAGGAAGAGCAGAAACCTCTTCCCCGCTGGAACTATAAGAGAGCAGACTGGGACAAATTTGCAAAACTCTCAGACGCATATAGTGAGCCTATCAACACCCATCAAAAAAAAATTAAGAACATGACGGAAAAGCTAACTGAGGCAATACTTAGGGCAGCAAAAGACGCAATACCAAGAGGGGCAAGAAAAAACTACAAACCGTACTGGTCCAAAGAAATACAAAAGCTTGAAGAAGACCTGAATATGGCCAGAGAATTAGCAGAAACAGAGCAGAGTACAGAAAGCAATATTGCTCTCAAGGCAGCCTCAGCTAAATACAAGAGAGAGGTAAAAACATCAGCAAGGAGGAGATGGATCGAAAAAACCGAGAGCCTTAACATGGACAAAGATGGAAACAAACTCTGGAAACTTGCCAAGGCATTGAGTGATGAAAACAGTAGCCGACCTCCAATAACACTTGAATATAATAACAAAATGCACACGGGAAAAGCAGCAGCAAACATTTTCATTAAAAATTATGCAACTGTGAGCCAGATAAACATACCAAAAGGAAGAAAAATAGAAGTCAAGAATGAAATCCATGGACTAAAGGATATGCCTATGGTTATAGAAGAGCAAATGTTGGCAAAATTTACGGAAACTGAGCTAGAAGAAGCACTACAGAACCTTAAACTCAAGAAGTCACCAGGTAAAGATGGGGTTACCAATGAGATGCTTATGAAACTGGGGCCTAGAGCAAAGAGAAAACTTCTAAACATAGTAAATACTAGCTGGAGAACAGGACAGGTGCCCACCGCATGGAAAGAAGCTATCATGGTACCCATTTTAAAGCAAGGCAAAGACAAACTCGACCCAAGTAGTTATAGACCTGTCAGTCTCCTCAGCTGTATGGGCAAATTAATGGAAAAAATGGTCAACAGAAGACTAATGTGGCACTTGGAAGGAAAACAACTCATAGCAGCACAACAGAGCGGCTTCCGACAACACAGATCAACAGAGGACCAGGTCGCCTACATAGCCCAAGAGATTGAAGACGCATACCAAGAAAAAAAACACACGCTTGCAGTGTGGGTTGACATGGAGAAGGCATTTGACAAAGTTTGGAAAGATGGACTCAAGAACAAGCTCCTTAGACTAGGAATCAGAGGACACTTATATAACTGGATATGCAACTATATGGAAAAAAGAACAGCTAGAGTGCAAGTACAGGGAAAACGTAGCAGGAAGAGAATACTAGAACAAGGTGTCCCGCAAGGAGGTGTACTATCCCCTACACTCTTCTTAATTTACATAAATGATATTATGGAGGGCATACCAACTGGGGTACACTCTGCAATGTATGCAGATGACCTGGCCTTGTGGACAGGAGGGGTGACAATAGCAGTTGCAAAAAATAGAATGCAAGGGGCACTGCACAAACTAGAAAGCTGGACCAAGAAATGGCTGCTTACCATTAATGAAAAGAAAACCACACACACAATATTCACACTAACCAACAAGGTACAGAAAACAACACTAAAAATAAACAATCACGTTCTCCCACTAGAGCAGAACCCAACATACCTCGGAATTACCCTTGACTCTAGAATGACATGGGCAAAACAGACAGAAAAAGCAGAGAAACGAGCCAGAAATAGAATGGCAATAATGAAAAAGTTAGCAGGCACAAACTGGGGAGCGGACAGCAAAATCTTGAAAAGGCTATACACAGGTAGAGTTAGGCCAGTACTAGAGTATGGCATCGCAGCCTGGGCCACAGCATCTAAAACGCAATTCAACAAAATAAACAAAACCCAGAATCAAGCTACACGTATTATCACTGCATCTATGAAATCTACACCCATAAATACATTAGAAACAATAACTGGCCTTCAGTCAATGGAAGATAGAAGAGACATGAAAGTAGTTCAACAAGCAGAAAAATACAAGAGACTCCTGAATCACCCTATGCACCAAAGAATTAATGGCTATGGCAAAAGCAGGCTGGAGAGGAGCAACTTCTCAGCAAATGCAAAGAAACTGATACAAAAGGCACCAACTATAGGACAAGCGAAACCAAGGCCCATACAATTAGTCAGTATCATCCCCCCTTGGGCATACAGACTCCCACAACTAAAAGAACAAATAGAAGGTATAGAAAAGAAAGGAACTCAGACAGAATTGGAGAGAAAGCGTATCACAGAACAACACATCACAGTTAATTACCCACAAGATGCATGGACCCATGCCTATACAGATGGCTCGGCCACAAACGCAATTGAGAATGGAGGTGGAGGAGTGACCCTCAGACTAAAATGCGGGAAAGATGTTACTCTAGCCATAGCTACAGGCAAGCTCTCAACCAATTTTAAAGCAGAAATGGAAGCTCTCAAGAAAGCAGCAGAAACTATCTTACAACACAAAGAACAAGTGCACAGGAATATTGTACTACTAACAGATGCACTCTCTGTCATAACAGCACTGAAGCTACACAAGAGCACCGAACTGAATGAATTGAGGGCAGTGCTAGTTCAGTTGTACAATAATTTCCAAAGAGTAGTGATCCAGTGGATACCGGCACACTGTAACATTGAAGGGAATGAAGTTGCAGATAGACTGGCCAAAGAAGGAGGGAAGTTACCTCAAGAAGACTATCTGGTCAGTTATGAAGAAGTGAAGACCATCATTAAAGGCAACTATAACAAAAAGTGGAAAGAAGACCACCCCAAATATAATGCAGATGACAGGTATTACCAACTGTCCAGAAGAGACCAGGTTATCCTGCTGCGCCTCAGAACTGGTCACAACAAAATGAGACATCATTTGTACACCAAATTCAAAATAGGGACAACTGGGCTCTGCCATTGCAGCCTTGCAAATATGACAGCAGAACATATCCTACAAGAATGTCCCCAGTATGCAGACCTGAGAAACAAAACATGGCCCACCCCAATCAGCGTTGAAGAGAAACTGTATGGCACAGTGGACACTTTAAAACAGACAGCAGCCTATATCATAGAATCCGAAGTCCCAACCTGACTGAGTAATGATCGCCGAAGATTTCAAACTAATATTCGAGTAATTATAGCTTTTCATTACAAACTAATCTTCGAGTAATTATAGCTTTTCATTTCAAACTAATCTTCGAGTAATTATAGCTTTTCATTACAAACTAATCTTCGAGTAATTATAGCTTTTCATTTCAAACTAATATACTATTAATTACAACTTTCATTCCAATATAAATATACTACATATATATGTAGAATATTTATGATGAAATATGAGAATGAAATATAATACATTTCATCTACTAGTAACTAAATCTTTTATTCACATGACTCTACTAGTTAATATACTTTTTTATTCAGAACTAATCTACAAGTAATTACATTTTTTTCATTGAAAACAAAGCTACTAGCAATTACATTTTTCCCCATTCATAACGAATCTAGAAGTAATTACTCATGATTTCATCTATCAATGATGTGTGGGTCTCACCAATGATGTGTGGGTCTGTGGGTCTCACCAATGGCCCACCAGACAAACCACACATGCAACAGAAAACCTTAGTAGATGACATGCCGTTATATTGAGGTTATCTTCTTATAGAAGCTTCATGGCACGTCATCTATACAATTATGCTTCGTATGCTTTTATTTTGTTGTTGAAATGTGTTTCATGTTTATTCGAATATATGTGTGCACCCTCTATGGTTGGGAGGGAGCCAGGGATGTTCTGTGCAGCACTGGGGAGGAGGAAACTGACAGCACTGTTTTTCCTATGGCTGAGACCCATCATAGAGGCACAGTGACTCAGGACGTGACAATCATTTTGACTTGAACATTTGGTTGTATGCCTGGGGCAATAGAGAAGTTCAGCATAACCAGTAGTCAATTGGTGGCGGGGAATGAGCACAGTTAACTATATCTGGCTACAGTGGTTAGGAACAGTGCATAGGTTGAAACCTACCTTCCTGGGGGTGTGATAGTTATTCTCTGGCTCTGTCCCGGGGTGGGTAAAAAATCCACAGGCTACCCAGAAATATAATGTCCTTTAATGGCATTGGGTCAAAGGGCATGATCCCATGAACCGCTGGATCAGCAACCAAGCAACCAGCCATTAATGATGTGTAAAATTCTGGCCAGCATCGCGGTTGTTTGTAACTAAACATAATTGCGTCTTTTTTTTCATGTCTAATATAATGAGATCAGGTTTGTAAGACAATCTCTTTGTATTTCGTTTTGTTTGTTTATTTCTAGTTCGTTGTTGTTTCTTGATAAAAGTCTTTATTAGTTCGTAACATGGAAAAAGTTCTTATCTCTTAGGTTTTTTTAATTTCTTATTAATATTCATTTACTATTTGCTATATTCATCATCGTCATCATCAAACCCATAACCGTCAGGGTTGCCACCCTGGAAACATCCACACAAAACTTTCGCCATGCCTGTCTGTTATCAGTTTTTTGTTTGAGTGGAGAATCTTATTCCTGTCCTGGCTTTAATATTGTCGATCCATACTTTCCTCTCTGATTTCTTCGTCTTCTTCCATCATCAAATATCCCTACAAGATATTTTGTGAAGAATTTGTTATATTACTAACACCTGACAATAATACATTATAATATTTGTTATATTTTCTTAGTTTTGTTACTGAGACACTTTCCACATTGGCGGATATCGTCTGACAGTTTGGTTATTGTTTCACATTGTACTATAATGTCAGTTTATTTGAAAAAGGTTAATAACAAAGCAGACGGAGATGAAATAAACAATAATTTAATGTTATAGCGTAACATGCAGTTTTTCTTTCATTGTGCGTTATTTAATATACTGTATATATATATATATGATAAAATGTACCGAATGGGCCAACTAAGTGGTATATAATGTTGTAATCGTGTACGTTGTAGATTTTGTCTCTCGAAATTAAACCGCAGATGCACATTACTATGTCAGGGTTGTAAGAAATACTCGAAGCAACAAATATAGTATACAGCAGGTGTTCACGAACATTCAGAGGTATATAAAATACTCTCATCAACAAAAGACATCCAACAAGTCGAGAGTTTTAATAAATATAATTGTTTTGCTTATGCCTATACAGGTTTGTAATACTATCGTACTAGAACGTACGCTATTTTAGATTAATTCCGAATGAAAAGCTGTACAGGTAATTACTTCTAGATTCGTTATGAATGAAAAAATATATTAACTAGTAGAGTCATGTGAATGAAAGCTTGCTTTTGTTACTAGTAGATGAAATGTATTATATTTCCTCATATTTCCACCATATAGGACCCTATATTCTACACATATATATGTAGTATATTTATATTGGAATGAAAGTTGTAATTAATAGTATATTAGTTTGAAATGAAAAGCTATAATTACTCGAAGATTAGTTTGAAATGAAAAGCTATAATTACTCGAAGATTAATTTGAAATGAAAAGCTATAATTACTCGAAGATTAGTTTGAAATTAAAAACTATGATTATTCATAGATTAGTTTGTAACCAAAACGTATAATTACTTGTATATTAGTTTTGAATGAATGCTGTAATTACTCGTAAATTAGTTTTGAATAAACAGCAGTAAATACTATAGTCCGTTCAGATTCGTTTGCCGAGATGTTAAATTATTTTTATCAAAAACGTATTGTTCATTTGGATTGATCATTTGAAGTTAGGTTTAGAATAATAATGTCGCTATAGAAATATTTTTTTATCACAGAAATGTGATCCAGTATCAAAGATACCTTATTTAACCTATATTAAAAAAAAGTTAATCTAAATTATAAACAATCGCTGGATTATGTAGATGCTTACATCTCACAGCTGATTATTAAATATAAAGGCATGACCCTCACGGTAGAATGTGCACCGTTCTAAAAGTAGTTGTTTCCACTGTACATTTGTATAAAGCAATGTTACATATGGAAATTCCCGTTTAGCACCAAATATTATTTTTCCTGAACTTAGAATTATGTGAAATCAAAAACGGCTATTCTGAACTTAGAATTATGTGAAATCAAAAACGGCTATTGACTCGATTTCAAGTCACAAGTCAGAGGCACGTCTCAATATTTACAGAAAGTAGGCGGCACTAAGCATATTACCTTCTGCAAGTCTATGTGAGCATGAATCTGAAAGCGAAATATTTTACTGAGCATAACATTGCTATAAAGATTTATCAATACTTCTGCAGAGAGCGTAAAAAGGGACATCTTTATTGTTCTTTATCAAATCCTGAGAAGAGAACAATGCATATTTTAGGTTTGTGTAAACGTTCATTTGATCGAATAGTGGAAGCAAGCGGATATTTATTGCCAACAAATTCACGAAAGCAAGGAAGGAAAGAAAAGATAGACAGTTTCGATAAGGACCTAGTAAAAAGAGAAATATGTAGAATGTTTGATAAAAACGAAGAAGTGACACTTAGAAAGTTGAAGATTTGGCTGAAAACTAATAACGACATTGAAATATCAAAAACTTTATTATGGAAAACTGTAAGAAATGCAGGCTTCACCTTTAGAAAGTATGCTGGTGGAAAAAACATTATTTGTGAAAAGCCACATCTGGTAGCTCTTAGAAGCAAGTATTTACGTGAAGTGAAGGGAATGCGCGAGAATGGTTATGATATTGTGTATTTAGATGAAACTTGGATCAACGCTCATCATACAAATGAAAAGGAATGGCAGTTAGCAGATGGAAGTATTAAAAGATCAGTACCAAGTAGTAAAGGGCAACGTTTGATAGTTGCACATGCAGGTAGCAGACATAATGGGTTGTTGCAGAATGCTCATCTAATTTTCATTTCAAAATCCATTGACAATAGAGACTACCACTCCGAAATGAATGGGCACATATTCGAAGACTGGATCGAAAAAAGTATTCTTCCAATATTAGATAGACCTTCTTGTCTGATAATGGACAATGCTTCATACCATAACGTAGTGAACGTAGAAGATAGAATCCCAACATCATCAAGTACAAAAGATGCAATCAAAACGTGGCTCATAAAAGAACACATACCAGTTACCGACAGGTACTTGAAACCCGAATTGCTTAACCTTGTAAAACAGACACAACGAACAAAGATATTTAAAATAGACAAGTTAATTGAAGAACATGGTCATAGATGTTTGAGACTACCTCCATATCATGCACACTTAAATCCTATAGAGCTAATTTGGGCAAAAGTTAAAGGACACGTAGCATCTACAAATACAACTTTCAAATTATGTGATATTGAGACACTTACAAATCAGGCTCTATCAAATATACATAAAGACTACTGGGTGAAATGTGAGGATCATGTGTTACGCCAAGAAGAGGAATATTGGAAAAAGGAAGGTTTGTTGTTTGTTCAGCCGAAAACAGTAATCGACCTATTTGACTCGTCTGATTATGAATGATCATTACTCTGATTAAGTCTACACTAAAAAAAGTTTGATTTGCAAAATTTACAAGTTGATTTGTAAAACATTTCATTGCTCAATACCACCCAAGCAATTCAAAAAAATGTTATAAGCAAACCATCAACCATTACTTATAAAAATTAGCCCGCTTGATTCAATACAGAAGTTCAGATATCTTGGATCAACTATTACAGACAAAATTTCCTTACATGAAGAAATATATGTACTTATTTCAAAGGCAGCGACAACATTTGTGAAACTCACACCAAGAGCATGGAACAATATCAAATTGACTCTACGAACAAAAGATATATTTTAAATTTTTTTACACCTGCCACCATGTAAAATTTTGTGGACACGCCTATGGGTCATCATTGCACTAGATTACTGTAAAATATTTTGTTTATGGTCGAAATAATATTTACATGGGCAAACATCAAAAGAATTCGCCGCTTTCAAATAACCGTTACAGCTAGACATCAAGTAACACATATGTTTTCGCGACATGGACATTTTAACAACGTATGCCAAAATTCATGTGAAATCATCAAGAACTTTTTGAATTATAAATCATAACATCTCGGCAAACGAATCTGAACGGACTATAGTAGATTACTTTTTAATTGAAAGCTGAATTAAATCGCAGATTGGGTTTACATGGAAAGCGGTAATTTCACATAAATCAATTTGAATTGAAAATCGTAATTGCTCACAGATAACTCAGACTAGTGTTTATCCTTTCGATTGAGAGTGTTGGGAAAGGGGGAAGTGTGTGGGGGAACAAGGTGATGTTTTACCTGTTGAGTTCGAATATGAATAAGGCTGATATGCAGACACTTCATATAAATCGATATTTCATCGAAAGTTAGGCAAAGTAGTGGCACTGTACAACTAAAACATCTGACCTCGAACAGTCCATATTTCGTAATGATAATGTACCCGGTGTTGAAATGTAAAGGTGTTGAAAGAGTCAAATGCAAAACATACCTTAATCAACAATATAAGAAAAATGCAATCTCCTTTTTTTGGCCACTTCATAAGACAGGCAGGTTTAAATAACATAGTCACAACAGGCAAAATTGAAGGCAACAGAGACAGAGGGCGACAACGTGAGATAATATTAGACAGTTTCACAGCCTGGCACGGCAAGGAAACAACAACGACCTTGATACATAATACTGTGGACAGAGAGCTGTGGAGAGCCGTGACCGCCTACGCTATTCGGCATGGCACCTGCTGATAATGAATGTACCCTGATATATATCGTGTGGGCAGTTGTTTACGAAGTGTGCTTCGACATGTGCCGCTTTTAAGCTCCACGTCCCAACTCCAAATTCTATTCACAATATATAGTTAGTTAGTTAGTCGTTGCCGCCGAAGACAGATGTGTCTGGCCATTTGCGCAAACAAAACGGCGTCACACAGCATTTCCATTCTCTGGACTATATCCTGCTGTAAATCTGGTGGGGTCATTGTCCTGCTACAATAGAGATCTAGTGGGAGTTCGAGAAAGAACGCTGAAAAAGAAGAAGTTTGTCGTTGGATTACCATCCCTGCACTCCTGATAAGTCTGATTTACTCTTGCGTGTAGCAATCAATACAGGAATGACAAAGTTCAGTTCCCTGTTCCTTTACAACTATTTTTCTAAGCCAACAGTTGCGCTTATTTCGATTATTTTGGACAAGGAAGAGAAATCCTCATAAATTTAATTTGGCAGTGTTTCTCGTAAGGAGTTTAAAAAGTCGGCACGATCCGTTGCTCTACCACACGACACAGTAGCTGTGCAAGCTAACCGATCTGCTATCTCATTCCCTTGAACATCCACATGACCAGCACGAAAATCAACGTGCCGCATTCCAACATCGATCTCTCCGCTGCCTCAATCCACTATTCTCTTCACTGTCTAAATCCACTATTCTCTATACTTTCTAAATCCACTATTCTCTCCACTGCCTCAATCCACTATTCTCTACACTGTCTAAATCCACTATTCTCTACACTGTCTCAATCCACTATTCTCTATACTTTCTAAATCCACTATTCTCTATACTTTCTAAATCCACTATTCTCTATACTTTCTAAATCCACTTTTCTCTACACTGTCTAAATCCACTATTCTCTCCACTGCCTCAATCCACTATTCTCTACACTGTCTCAATCCACTGTTCTCTATACTTTATAAATCCACTATTCTCTATACTTTCTAAATCCACTATTCTCTCCACTGCCTCAATCCACTATTCTCTACACTGTCTCAATCCACTATTCTCTATACTTTCTAAATCCACTATTCTCTATACTTTCTAAATCCACTATTCTCTATACTTTCTAAATCCACTATTCTCTCCACTGCCTCAATCCACTATTCTCTACACTGTCTCAATCCACTATTCTCTATACTTTCTAAATCCACTATTCTCTATACTTTCTAAATCCACTATTCTCTATACTTTCTAAATCCACTATTCTCTCCACTGCCTCAATCCATTATTCTCTACACTGTCTAAATCCACTAGTCTCAATCCACTGTTCTCTCCACTATCTCAATCCACTGTTCTCTCCACTGCATCAATCCAATATTCTCTACACTGCCTCAATCCACTATTCTCTCCACTGTCTCAATCCACTGTTCTCTCTACTGTCTCAATCCAATATTCTCTGCACTACCTCAATCCAATATTCTCTACACTGCCTCAATCCAATATTCTCTACACTGCCTCAATCCAATATTCTCTACACTACCTCAATCCCATATTCTCTACACTGCCTCAATCTACTATTCTCTCCACTGCCTCAATCCAATATTCTCTCCACTGCCTAAATCCAATATTCTCTACACTGCCTCAATCCACTATTCTCTCCACTGCCTCAATCCACTATTCTCTCCACTGCCTCAATTCACCTTTCTCTCCATTACCTCAGTCCACTATTCTCTCCACTGCCTCAATCCACTATTCTCTCCGCTGCCGCAATCCACTGTTCAGGAGCGCAACCGGTCTATATTTTAATAATCGTGCTCATCGAGTCACTGGGGATACAAAAATGAGTCACTCTATATATACTCGGAGACAGTAATGAATAGCGAAGGTGACTTTTTCATTAGAATCAAATATGACAATATTTTAAGTTTTCCAACCATGAAAACATTCTTCAACTTTATAGCATAGGGTCTTAACAATTGCACTCCATGCACTGAAAATCATCACGGAACCAGAATTGCAAAGAATATAAATATATTCACAGAATGAAAATCCTTACTGGAATCAACCCAGAACACCAGAAATGAAAGCCTTCTGTACAACATCAGACAAGTGTTCAGACACATTAATAAATGATCAGGGAAATAAGAAAGTGGACCCAAAACCATGCTGACGCCGGATGTGTCAGGTAGAAAGCTGCAGCAATGCTGTAAACAATGACACAGCACTCCGTTCTCCAGATTGCATCCTGTTAATCTGCAGGAGTTTCAGAACAATGAAGAAGATTGTTTGTCACTAACCCCAGAAATTGCGAGCAACTTGCTCTTACTTCCTATGTGCAATATGGTGCTTTCTCTGAGCTTTCTTTCACACACAGCATATTTTAGATTTAGGCGTAGTGCAATGTCTATTAAAGAAGCCTTTTACTCAGGTATATGTTACGAGACGGGTTTGTATTTTGTCTGTTACCCACTGTGCATCTTTCCTCCAACAAGGCGCTTCGCAGCCAGTGTATTGTTCCTCGTGTAGGAAGAATATTCCATTACCACCTTCGTGACCCTAGGTCCCAGACCCAATTTCTTCTTCATGAACCTTGCTACAAATAATCGATTTCTTCTGTATGAACCTTGTTGCCAATAATCGATTTCTTCTGTATGAACCTTGTTGCCAATAATCAATTTCTTCTGTATGAACCTTGTTGCCAATAGTAGATTTCTTCTGTATGAACCTTGTTGCCAATAGTCGAATTAGACTCAGTGTTGATATCACTTCCTATGCGAGGTGAATCTTCGACATACACGCCAGGGAAGGGGGGGTGGGTCTGGAATTTTGCTTGTGCATTTGTCACGCACTCGCCTCGTCGGCTTGTTATGGCCTTCCAATTCATCTGCAGGCGCGACCTGTGTTTTGACTCTGGGCTGTTGCATTTATCACCCAAAGATTGCAGCCTGTCTCGGACAAAGAGCTACTCAGTCAACGAACAAATCTCGTGTAATAAGACATCATTCACCTCTGTGTCCTTTGGTACTGAACCCAATCCTCTCAGTATGAGTCGTGTTGGGCAACGTCGATAGTCGAGTTAGACTAGGTTTGCTATGTCCTCAAAGACAAGAACTTGATCCCCGTCTACGTTGCCGACAGCGTTCAGAGTCCGAGCCGCACCACTGCTTCGGTCAGAGATTAGGTTTCCAACATCTGAATCATGACTCCTACTTTAGATGGGGTCAATTGCGGTGAGGTATGTGGGCTTGTGTGGGTTCTCGAGCATGAAGATCATTTCCGCCGTACGGTCTCACATATGACAATTGTGACTTCGATGCCACTATATCGTTTTACAATACACAACGCTGTCATCTAGCGTGTACTGCCGTTTCCAGATTAAATGTGTACTCTGAGTATTGCCATATCCTAGCGAAGTCTACCCATATCGAGACATTAACAGTGTTATACCCTAGCGAAATCTACCCATATCGCAACATTAACATTGTTATACCCTAGCAAAATCTACCCATATCGTAACATTAACATTGTTATGCCCTAGCGAAGTCTACCCATATCGTAACATTAACATTGTTATATCCTAGCGAAATCTACCCATATCGCAACATTAACATTATTATTCCCTAGCGAAATCTACCCATATCGTAACATTAACATTGTTATACCCTAGCAAAATCTACCCATATCGTAACATTAATATTGTTATACCCTAGCGAAATCTACCCATATCGTAACATTAACATTGTTATACCCTAGCGAAATCTACCCATATCGCAACATTAACATTGTTATTCCCTAGCGAAATCTACCCATATCGCAACATTAACATTGTTATACCCTAGCAAAATCTACCCATATCGTAACATTAACATTGTTATACCCTAGCGAAATCTACCCATATCGGGACATTAACATTGTTATATCCTAGCGAAATCTACCCATATCGCAACATTAACATTGTTATACCCTAGCGAAATCTACCCATATCGTAACATTAACATTGTTATACCCTAGCGAAATCTACCCATATCGGGACATTAACATTGTTATATCCAGCGTTGCTGGATGTGCTGGTGTAGAGGTATCAGAGATATTGCTTGTCTCTTTGCAGGCATTTCTTATTCCACCTACAGCCTCTACGTCAACGGACACGATCCCCAAAAGTGTTGGCCAGGAACACAGCTGAAGCCGTTGTGTTTCCTTTTCCAAGGTTCACCACGACGAGGTACTTTTATGATATTGGTTATCTGCTAACCCTGGGTCCGCACGAGAGTAATGTTGAAACCTGTGCACTTCATGCATCAAAGATATAAACCAGGAAAAAACAGAGACCATCATATAAACCAGCAGATGATGAATCATACAAGGAATAAAAACTAACTGCTGTAGAGCTTTCAAGCAGTTTCCTCTGTAACATTTTTCATTCTCTTCCAAAACTCGCATAATTTGTCTTGGCTGATTTCACTTTCCCATACTTTTGATTGGCTGACGACACAAAGTCTACGCAAAATGACAAATTATCAGTTAGATAAGATCCCACTTCCATGAATACAAGATAGTGATCATGACTGATGCCAAATAATCTGTGTTTTGCAATCCCTCCAGAACCTAGCCCCACATTCCACCAGCTGGTGATCACAGGGGAGTTCATCTATGAAATCCGTATCAGTGTCTGACTACGGTCCGAGAGCGAGTAAGAAGCAAAATCATATCTGAACTAAACAACCAAGCAAAATAAATCGTTCTCCAATGGATTTCAGGAAATGAGATTGATAATCTTCTAGCGAAAACAAGCAGGAGCAATTGTTATCTCCATAAATGAAGATCCTCATCACAAGTTCATTACCATGGGCAGGAAATGGATGGAACTCACCTAATCTACGCAACTAAAAAATACAATGGTATCAACAAACTTGGAAGAAAGGAGCAAACAATTTTTAAAAAAAGTTGAGTACAACATTCAACGTACAAACATTCAACGTACTCAAACATTCAACGTACTCAAACATTCAACGTACTCAAACATTCAACGTACTCAAACATTCAACGTACTCAAACAGCACATGTAAAGAATATTTGGGATTGACATCTGTATGTGCCAGGGCCCTGTGGAAAATCTTGAGCAAACACAGAACTGTCCGTTGTACCACACCGAAGAAAACTAACCATCTGAATGAGCCCTAGAGGATAAACTATACGGTTCTGCATTGGGGCTAGCGTCTACAGTACAGTTCGTCGAAGAAATCCATCAATCAATCAATAAACCCATAACCCTTCATGGTCGTAGGGGTACCACATTGGATGCTTCAGCACACAGAGTCCCCCAGCGAATTATATCCTCAGCGATGCGGATGAGTGTGGAAATATCTAGCCCTGTCCATTCCTTGATATTGTCTGTCCATGTCTTTATTTGTCCTCCTCTGCTTCTTCCACCCTCGACAGTTCCCTGCAGTATTGTTTTCGACAAATCCATATCAGGGCTTGACTCCTAGAGAAGAACGAGGGAAAAAGTATCATTGGTCAAGATAAATGCTATTTTGATATTAATGCGCATGACTATATGGAAAAGGGACTGGTTTAATAGAGTGTATTTCTCCTTCCGAGACTAGATAAATGTACACCTTATATGGAACAAAATTCATAGTGAAATCGGATGTGTCAGACCGAATGCGTAGATATCATAGCAAAAGTTATAAACTATGACACATGCATTCCGTTCTCCGGAATCATCATCATCACGTGACATATTCTTTCGATAAAGTTGTCTTTGTAGTTGGTTTCCAGAGCCCGATTCTATCCTGTGCCAATCTCTCTGCTTCCTCCAACGATATCTTCATAGAGTCTGTGATGTCATTTGTCCATCTCCTTCTAGGTCTACCTCTTCTTCTTCCCGGAATTCTGCCCTTTAATATGCGTCTCTCCACGCTATTGTGTCTTTTTATATGTCCGAAATAACTCTCGGGACTACATACTATTATCCAGTATTATGAGAACAAACGCAGAGAAAGTAACAGAATATGGAACACAACAGCTCACAAACACATGCATGTATCACACATAATGGCATTGAGTCATAGGTCATGGACCACTGGATCAGCAATCAACCAAAAACCACCACAGTTTTCATAGACCGACGATGCCTACGCTTTTTATATGTGTAACCAAAACTTATTATGAATTCAATCCTAAGCCCCTAGTGTTCCTATCTATCTATCTATTGTGCTGTATACCCCCATCCCCCAAATCCAATCGTGAGGGAGGGGAGGATTCTCAGTTGTTTTTTTATTTGGTCATTTGAGTTCCATTGGCCATGGTCATCCCGTGTCTATTTAATGTTTTTGTGATTGTCTCTACCCATCTAGTTCTTGGTCTTCCATGTTCCTTGTAGCCCGGTCTTCTGCTGATGTATGCGCGAAGGGCTGTTTGCGCAGGTTCCATTCTCGTAATTTGGCCAAACCATCTGGTTTGCTGCCTCTCGATGTAGTCTTGACTTGAGGTAGTCTTTACTTCTTTCCTGATATCTTCATTACTCCGGCGGTCTCTTCTCGTGATATTTATAGCTTTCCTCAAACATCTCATTTCACAAAATGTGATCTTTTTCACTAGTGTCTTTGTCAATAGTCATGTTTGACATTGGTAACACAAAGTTTGTATAAAAATACTGTTTAACAATTCTCGTTTTGTAGCCGTGCAGATTGATGGGGGTTTAATTAAGTATTGGTGACAGTTTTTAAGTCACAGCATTGGCTTTTTGACATCTTGTTTCAGTCTCTCTTTATTCTTAAGAAAAACCTTATGGGTTAAACGTTCATTTGTCCGTTTTGAACAATGTCCGCTATGAACACTGTCCGTTATGAACACTGTCATCTATAATACTATTGTCGTGCCCGATAGTCTGTGCGTGAACGGTAAACTCACTATCTTGTGTAAATATTTTTGTAAATATGTTTAGGCTCCATTTAATTTTACTGCAGTCTCACTTATTATCGATTATTTAGTCTAGAGAATATTGTCAATCAATAAATCAATCAAGTGCCATGCCGACTGGCGTAGGCGATCATGTTTCTCCACGACTCTCTGTCTCTTGTGTTGTCAATAAGCTCGGTTGGTGAGCTTCTACCGTGCCACGATACAAGCCCATCTAGTAACTGTTCTCTTTGTCGGCCTCTATCTCTTCTTCCTTTGATCTTTCCAGTGGTTATTAAGTGTTCAAGCTGTGTTCTTCTCAGCACATGCCCTAGAAACCTTGACTGTCTGCCTCTAATGTTTGATATCATTGATCTTTTTACGCCAGCATCAATGAGAACCTCTGCATTAGTTTTCTTGGCTGTCCGTGGTATTTTCATCATACTTCTCAGAAACCACATTTCTGTAGCCTCCAATTCACTTTGAATTTTCTTGTTTATAGTCCATGCTTCACATCCATAAAAAAGAATCGTTTCGATATAACATCTCAGCACCCGAATTCGGGTCTGAATTGATAGACTTCCATTGCAAAAAATGGTTCTCAGTTTTTGGAATGCTGATTTGGCTTGTGCTGTTCGGCTCTTTATCTCACTTGAACATTTACCTTCTGATGTTAACAGGGTGCCAAGATATTTCACTTTTTCAACTTGTGCTAATTTTGTGTTATTAATTATTATGTTGCATCTTGGTGGTGTATGTCTCTTTGATACAGCCATTATTTCTGTTTTCTTCTTGTTTAAACTGAGGCCTTTGTTTTCACATTCCTTCACTACTTTATCTAATAGGGCTTGCAGTTCTTGTTCGCTTCATGCGATCAGTACTGTGTCATCAGCATATCTCAAGTTATTTATATTGTATCCTCCCACTTTTATTCCGGACATATCTTCTATATTTTGCATAATGTATTCTGTATACAGGGAGAAAAGGTCCGGTGACATTACACAACCTTGCCTGACACCCATTTCTATCTTTTGAAATCTACCTATAGTGTTGTTAACTCTCATCGCAGCTGTTTGTTTCCAATACATATCTCTTACTATTTTTAGATCTTTCCCATCAACGTTAAGACTTTTTAGCAATTTTATAATCTCTGAATGTTTCACCTTGTCAAATGTTTTGCTATAATCTATGAAGCACAGATAAAGGTCTTGCTGTACTTCTATGGCACTCTCCATTAATGTTCTTACTATATATAGGGCATTTCTTGTGCCTTTTCCTTCTACGAATCCGCATTGTTCGTCTGCTATTTCTGGTTTTCTTTTTCCTCTTATCATCATCAAGTGACATATTCTTTCCAGAACGTAGTCTTTCCTATGGATCTCTTGAATTCTCCGCGGTCTTGAGCAAGTTTCCCTGCTCAAGTTTTCCAGTGACATGCGCAGGCATTCTTGAATGTCTTTTGTCCAACGGCGTCTTGGTCGGCCTTTGCCCCTGTTGCCTTCTATCATCCCCTCTATTAACACTCTCTCCATGCCGTCGTGTCTCTTAATATGACCGAAAAAAGCTAGCTTTTTCTTTAATATATAATATAAGCCAGCCTTCCTTGACGTTAATTGTTCGTAACACCTCCTGGTTTGTTTTCTTCGCTGTCCATGGTATTCTCAAAACTCTTCTATAACACTTTAATTCAAATGATGTTATTCTCTTGGCCACTGTTTTATTTAGTGTCCATGCTTCACATCCATATGTCGCCACAGGAAATACACATGTTCGTAGTAAAAACCATTTGGTTCTTATGTTAGTACCGTGCCATAGTTTCTTTATCTGTTTTAATTTTGCCAGCGCCATTGCCGTTCTTCTCTTGATCTCAACTGCGCAGTCCCCCGCATTGTTTATATTAGTTCCTAAATAATCAAAATGTGTCACTTCTTCCAAATTGCAGTTCTCAATATTAATTTTGGGTCTTGATTTAGTTTTGTCAGTTGCCATTATTTTTGTCTTTTTCATATTTAAGAACAAGTTTTGCTGTTCGCTAAACTTTTGGGTTGACTTAATTATGTTCAGTAGGTCGTGTTCGTTTGTTGTTAATAGCACTGTGTCGTCTGCATATCTAATTTCTGGTATCTGCAGCCCTCCTATATTTATGGGTGTGAAATCAGGCTTTATTGATTCTTGTCTCACATATCTCATTATATTTTCCGCATAGATGTTGAACAAGTATGGAGACAAGGTACAGCCTTGTCTTACTCCTTCTGTATATTGAACCACTCCGATCTTGCACCTTCAACTTTTACCGCTGCTTCTTGATCTTTATACAGCTCTGCTATTAGTCGTGTAGTGTGTTTTGGGAAACCCATATCGTTCATTATTTCCTATAATTGATGGTGATTGACACAGTCGAATGCTTTGGTGTAGTCTATGAAGCATGCATGTAATTCTATGTTATACTCTCTACATTTCTCTATGATCATCCTCATATTAAATATATGATCTCTAGTGCCTTTGCCAGTTCTGAAACCTGCTTGCGCTTCGTGGATCTCATCCTCCATCTTGTTATGTATTCTTTTCATTATAACGTGCAGTAATATTTTACTGGCTTAGCTGATCAAGGCGATTGCTCTATAATTTGAACATATTTGCATATTTCCTCTTATACGCCTCATAATTATGCGCAGTAGAATCTTGGTCATCTGACTCATAAGACTAATTGTTATGTGATATTCGCAATCTACTGCACCAGGTTTCTTTGGTAGGGCTATTAAAATTGATTGTAGCAAATCCGATAGAATATAGCCACTGTTGTAGATGTCATTTAACATTGTGCTATCTTCTTGTTCCGCGTTCGCTCTTTGATAACCAGAACGAATGTCCCTGTGATTTCCGCAGGTGTGCGTGAAGTACGTTGCGCTGTCAACTTCACAGCAGAGCTGCGATATTTTGCACCACCCGGTCCAGCCTATCCGATTTCGGCATGCCTGTTATTCGGGTGGGCTTCCTTAGCCCGTAATAGCCTTCATATTTCTAGCCAGGTGACATATGTGTATTGACTCTACGCTGCGACGATTTATTACCCATTGTGCCTTTGGAATTTAAGGCCAAATCATGTCACCGGGTGTCAGTCTCCGGGGAGTCGGTAATCAAGTATTTAGGTTTGGGTCGACTACACCTGTCTCGCATGAGGTGTTCCGCTGCTAGTGTACTTGTCTCCTGTAATTAGGTGCATTGCTCATGTACCCATCAGGTATTGAACCATTCCTCATCTGTGAACATGATTCCGCTATCGATCTATAAACCCACAACCCGTCAGGGTCGTAGTGGTACCACATTGTAGGCTTCAGAACATATAGTTCTCCACCGATTTTTATCTTCACTGATGCGGGTGAGTGATGAAAAACATTGTCTTGTCCATTCCTTGATGTTGTCTGTCCATGTCTTTATTTCCCCTGCTCTGCTTCTTCCACATTCGACAGTTCCCTCCAGTATTAAAACATAAAATACGTATATTTCCTCTTCGTCGTATTCGGCAGTTGGAGCATGGACTTGAATTATCCTGGGTTTTTTTTGTGTGTGGTCTATAAACGTATTGTTATACGTTGCTGTTGATAGAGATGCAGCTAATGATAGAGTTAACTTTCTCTTTGTGAGCAATAAACCCCATGAGATTCCGGTTTAGGAAAAACGCGACAGTAGAGTTGGGCCTGAGTTCCTTCGCCATCTTAGCCGAGGTGTCATTCACCAATATTATGAACCCCCCGTCTAAGTATGTGTCTTTACATATATTTTAAATCAACGTTGACTAGAGGCTTGTCTCGAGTTGAACAGTGCTTTAGTTCCGATTTCCATGTAGCGTTTTCTCTATTCTATCCTCACGTCTGTGTAAGTAAAACAGCGGCAAAGAAGATCAACGCCTTCGAGCTGAAATGCTACAGAAAGATATTTAGAATATCATGGAAGGAAACAATTAGAGACTCAGATATTATAAACACATTGAAGATTCCAGAGTGTTGGTTACTAAACACAATAACAAAAAGAAAACTACGCCTTTTTGGTCATATCATCATTATCATTAAGTGCCGTCTCCGCAACGAAGATTGGCTGCAACGGATCTCCAACATCTCCTGTCTCTTGTCTTGGTGGTGCATTCTGCTAGACTGTAACTTGTCCATCGTGTGATGTTACTCTCCCATTTGTATCTCTGCCTACCTCTTGCTCGCCTCCCTTTGACTTTACCCTCAAGTAAGATCTTCAATAAGGTGTTATGTCTTTTAATGTGACCAAAATATTTTATTTACCTGATCTTTATTTCTCTTAGTAGTTCTTTCTTCATATTAAGTGTATTTAGTACCTCTGTATTTGTTTTCTTCTCTTTCCATGATGTTCTCCCTATTCTTCTATATACCCACATCTCAAAGGCATCAATTCTATCTTCTAATTGTTTATTTAGTGTCCATGTTTCTGAGCCATATATTAATATAGAGTAGATGTAGCATTTTATAATTTTCATGTTTAACTTGTTTGTAATTTGTTTAGATGTTAATATTTTCCTCATGTAATTGAAGATACTTTTAGCCATTCCTATTCTCCTTTTAACTTTTGTTTCACATCTGCCATCATTTGTGACTATGTTTCCAAGATATTGATACTATTTTACTTTTGTAGTTTCTCTCCATGTATGTTTATGTTTAACTCTTGTTCTTCTGTGTCTTTGCTGATTATCATGGTTTTTGTTTTTTTGATATTTATATCCAGCCCATATTCATGACTTGATTTATTGACTAGATCTATTAGTGTTTGGTCATATAAAGAGACACAACTGTTTAGAAAGACAAATAATGGAGGAAAGAGTACCTGGAATGAGGAGAAAGGGCAGATCAAGAAGACGATGGACTGATGACAGTAAAGATAACATGAATACATCGCTAGAAAATGCAAGCCACATCGCCCAAGACAGAGAGAGGTTCAGAGAGTTCATTGGGAAGACAACGTTCTGGAAGGAATACGTCACATGACACATCTTCACGTGGCGCTGCCCTCTAGCGATGTGCTGCCCTCTCATTATAGTATGCCAGTCTTACTTCCCTTGAGATTTGCGCACGATTTTCGATATTCGTAATGACATCTACCTATCTCGGGACACTGATACTGGCCGCTCCACAATATATCTTCATTTCGGCTGACAGAGCTAGAGTGACTTGCGTCACCATGGGTCGACATTGCCGATGCGTGTGGCGCAGAGTTGTCAGAGATATTGCTTGTCTCTCTCCCCCCCCCATATTTATTATTTTATCTTCAACCTTCACATTCACGGACATGAAATATAAAAGTGTTGGCAAGGAACACAGCATAAGCCGCTGTGCTTCTGTTCCCAGGGTGCACCACGAGAGGGTACTTTTAGAATCTTGGTTTCTGCTCACCCTGGGTCTGCATGATAGCAATGTGGCACTCTTTGCACTATGTATTGTATCATGCTTTACAGCAAGGCTGCAACTTATGCACCATTCGACCTGAAACATCCGACGTCAGAATTTTTTTTGGTTACTTTGACTAATGAATGAGAATGAAACATTACCCGTCCTCCAATAATGCAATTTTATGGAATGCTGCTTATGCTTGTCCTATTCTGCTTATAATTTCGGTCTTGCATTTACCATCTGAAGTTATTGTCATGTGATGTATATTTTCCAGAACGTTGTCTTCCCAATGAACTCTCTGAATTCCTCTCTGTCTTGGGCGATGCGGCGTGCATACACGACCGATGAGAAATTGGGGGGGGGGGGGGGTAATACATAAAAAAGATAATCACTTTGTTTTGTGGAACTTTTGAAGGTTTTTATAAAGAACAACTAGAAAGGAGGAGGATCCTATCTTTTGTCTGTCCATTGTACTAAATATTGAATTTTCTTATGAGGGTGTGGGTTGGAGCACAAGCTCTCTACAGACTTTCTCCAAAACCCTCTTAGTCGCCTCTTACGACATGCATGACATGTTACAGCGACACTATACTTATTTGAACCTCTTTTTGGTCCACGGCAGCACACAGGGGTTTCACCAACGCAACAATAAGCATATTATCTTCTCAATAGTTTTACGTCAATCCTCCGCCCAGAGAGCATGCACGTGCAGACTAAGCGATATCAAATGTTATGGTTGAGTTTTTAATATAATCAAGATGGCGACGCTCAGTATACAGTGTTGGCCAAACTTTAAATACCTATATTTGTGCTTGTTATTTTTGTTTGTTGTAGGTAATGTAGAGTTTATTGGTATAGGAAAATCTATATTCGCTAGAGCAGAGTTGAATGATGACGCCCCACAGCTTCTACCTACAGTGGTAATTGCAACTTCAGTTCGAAATAAAGCTCATTCTTAGCCGTGGTTCTTAGGACTAATTGAAAAGTTGGACTATCCAAAACACCGCATAGGGTTGTGGTAAGATTATTTCATAAATTTGACATGATTGCTTGTTTAAAAAAGGGAGAGGATGACATGGCTTGAAATGAATGTATTGATATAATGTTATATGAACGAAGCGAGATGTCACAATGCCAAAATACTGTTGGCTGTTATGATTGATCATGTACTATTATACTGATTTAATACAAAAATGTACTTAATAAATAAAATAGAGATCCACAGGTCTACAAGAATCACTTTCAATAGTGAAATTTGCCGAAGACGGATGTGTTGGGCCATAGGTGCAAATAAAATGACGACACATTGCATTTCCATTCTCTGGACTACATCATTCTGGAAATCTAATCTAATCAAGAGATATCCAGTGGGAGTTTGATAATGAACGATGAAGAAGAAGAAGAATAGTGAAATGATAAAAACACATGGTTTTATGATTCCTAGTCAAAACAGATCTTGCAGGAAACAGCTGAGGGTGGAAGAAGCAGAGAGGAACAAAGAAAATCAAGGATATGCAACATAACATACTTGACAGGTCAACACTTTTCGTCACTCATCCACATTGCTGAAGATAGAAATCGCTGCAGATGTATGTGTGTGTTGATGTATCCAATGTGGTGCTCCTGCAACTCTTACAGGTTATTGATTTATAGATGAAGATGACGACGAAATAATCCCTTTAGCTATGAACAAGTAACTCTTAACAGCACAATAGCCTGAGAAAATTGTAGATCCTCCTCAGTTTAGTAACAGAGGTGACACTCAAGCGCATAAGGTATGCTGTCTCCAAGGCATATTTGCGTTAAGGGGGTTTATGGATGCATGTTTTGTCCCCTAAGGGAGGCATTTCTAGTGCAGCAGTGTCCCAGGATCATCACATCCTGCCAGGAGTGCAGCATATACAACTAGACCAAGTAGTTCATCATTCTTCTGTCAGATCTGTTCGCCCATTTGCTATAATGGCACACCTAGGAGTCTGCCACAGAAGGACAAAGATGAAATGCCCACTGGCTTGTATTTCTCCATTATCCATGCAGACCATTTGTCATAATTCACTCAAGTAATCAATTGATGAAAGAGATTCACTGACATGACTAGGCAGGAGACAGTGATCATAGATGTGAACTAATATGGATTTTCCGTATTAATACTGATTTCGGCTCCCCCCTCTCTCCCCAAACCCAGTATAATCTAATTTCCTAGTGCCTGTAATTATCATTAATGCTGACATTTTTATCTCACACTCTCATATTGAGGGGCAAAAAAAATAACATTAAAAAAACACACACAAAATTTAGTAGGTGTAAGTGCTAAATACAGACATTTTTATTGAAATATGGAAATTAATTGTAAAAGATATGGATTTATGAAACAAATAAGTTGACACCTATACATATTCATATTCTTTGCACCCTAAAAGACTGGAAGCCCAGGTCTCAGTTGCCACACATATGTTAGATTTATAGATAGAGAGATAAAAAATTTAATAAAAATGATAATCTTCCCCTGCAAAATTTCCTCTGTTTCATGCATGTGAGATTCAGACTGCAGTTTGGACAGTCCTCAATGCCTCATGTACAAATCACACTCACAGTGGCATTTTTAGACTAACAGTTTAAATTAAATGTAAGTTAAAGTAAAGAGTAACCCATAGCATTTATTAACGCTGTAGGGGTGTGAGATGTTAGCGATCTCACATTTCAGAGGCTCTGCAAATGAGGGCGATAGCCATCTCCTCTCTCTCGCAGTCTTTACTTCCCAGATTAATCCGGTACCCATTTAAGGCTGGGTTGACCCAGGAGCCGTTGCGATCTGAAAAACATTTCCGCCTCAACTGTGCAGTGAACCCAGGACCACTCATGCGAAGCCAGTGCGCTAACGCGGCTCCCCAAATTATATTTGCAGGGTGTTAAATCTGGTGCCTTGTACTCTTTAGAGAGCTGAGTAAGAAACAACATCAAGAGCTTTAGTAATGTCTTTAGTAATAGTCAAAGCATCATACCAGTTAAATGAGTTGTTAGTAACAATGAAAACAGAGCTAAATGAGTTACACAATTTTAATGAATTCACATTACGAAAAATTAATTAGCAGTACAGAATGAAATAGTAATCATTTTAGTCAGATCAGTGTTTCTCAACCTTTTTTTTACCATGCCACCCAAGTCTTTCTAAAATTCTGATGTAGTATGTAATATATATACATTTTGTAATATTTAAAAATGTTATTATTCCCTGAATGAATCCTAATTACAACTTTCAAATTGCTACCCTGAACAATCAAATTACCCCCTGAAGGGTGTGGACTCCCACATTGGGAAACACTACTCTAGTTTTCACATTATTTAGAAACAAAGATTAAATAAATCAAGTTTAATGGAAACACTTGTACCATATCATTTTTCTATCCTTACCTGAAAATGTGTGGATACACTGCTTCTTCAGTGTTGTAGAGCTAGTATCTTAATGTTTACTGTCAATGATTTGTAATAACATATTCACAAACTTTACTTTTTACTGTCCACAGCTCACAAAAAAAATGTTTGAATTTTTGTGTGAAGTATATTGCTCTGATGTGGACTATTTGGACAAGAGCAGCAGATGAATTCAATGTGATTTAATTTTATCAGACAGAAAATGTTGATTTGTAACCAGATTTTAATAAATATTTGTTTCACCTCATCACTAATTCAGTTTATCTTCTTCTTCTGCATTTGTTCTCAAACTCATGTTTATTAACAGGATGTAGTCCTGATAACGTATTACTTTGTCATGGTTTATAGCTTGTCAGTGATAGCTGCACTTTGACCGTGACTGTTTGACACATCCAATATCAACATGGCTTCTCTGTCGATTTGATCTTCGATGAGATGGGACTGCCCAACAAAATCTAAGGAGTTTACTAAAAAATTAACATTCTGTGATCAAATTGATACTTTGTGAAGTTCATATAGAAATAATTTCTGTTGACATTCACTGTATCATAATTGTGAATTATTTATTCATCACTTGTAAATGGTATGACTTTTTGTGTGAAATTTTATTTTCACTTTCTAGTTATTTTTAAATTTAATGACAGTTCATTACGGAATGTCATTTTTAACGAAACAAACCATACTTTATTTAACAAAACTATATTTCAATAAAGACAAATAAACCACCACATCCAACGATCTTCTCACTACAATGATCCTGGGGGGGGGGGGGGGGGGGGCTCTCAGTGTGTTGTGTGCAGATCATTTCATCTGCAGCAAAAGTTGCGACTTTTTAATCTCTGAGTCACGAAAGCTGTATGAAAGTACGCATTATATTAAAATGTTGGAATGAATCACATGATGTGGACACATCATTCCGTAATGAACCTTAATGAAAAATGGCACATTGTTTGTGTCAGAATAGTGTAATAGCGGATTCAAGGGGGAAAAAGAACTCCATTCTTGTGGGAATCTAGATTAATGATATGTAGATCTGCACATAATTACTCATGTACCTGGTAAATACAGGATAATGAAGTTTTACAAATCACAACCAGCAATCAAGAAATCAATCAATCAATAAACCCATAACCCTTCAGGGTCGTAAGGGTACCACATTGGATGCTTCAGCACACAGAGTCCTCCAGCGAATTCTATCCTCAGCGATGCGGATGAGTGTGGAAATATCTAGCCCTGTCCATTCCTTGATGTTGTCTGTCCATGTCTTTATTTGTCCTCCTCTGCTTCTTCCACCCTCGACAGTTCCCTGCAGTATTGTTTTTGACAAGGAATCGTGCCTGCATACATGTCCGAACCATGCTAGTTTTCGTCGTTTCACTATTGAAAGCAATGGCTCCTGGACACCTGCACACATCTCTACTTTATTTCTTACGTACACATTGGTCTTATGTTCCCTATAGGAAATTCGAAAATCAAGAAATACAAATTTTGGTAGCATATCCTACTCAGGATGTAGTCATCAGTCATACCTGTCAACCTCGTGGATGAAGCAGCTGTACCACAAGAAACTAAAAACCTGTAAAAATCACTATAAACTTGTACGGAAAGCAAAGTCTTTCATGTATATTCCTGCGTAAATTTCTCCATCTAATTCAGAGTGGGTGGGGGAGTGAGTTTGGCGGGACTGCATCTGGTCAACATTTTGTGTCTGTCTAGTAAAATCCCATTGTAACAACTTGGTCCGGATAAACAAAATATGTAACAAAAATTATTATATACAGTATAAAGAATAAGTAAATTGAGTATTTTGAACCCCATCGAGGCCAGAACCTTGAAGTGGTGATGGGGCTTAGTTCAGCCATCAGAGGCTGGAAACTAAGACTGGTCGGGCACTCCCACTCGAGCAGGACCATAGTCCGGCCCAAGTAAGCAGAGTGCTGAAGACGGAGGCAACCAGCCAAAAGGCGCACAGATAATCAGGTTGCCACGCATAAAACACAATGGAAACATGTCTGCATCTAATAAACGTTATGGTGCCTGCCCTGTGGCGGACATTCAGGCAGGGACGGTGCCGGGCCCTATACCTCGAAAGGGCCCAACCTCAGTTACTGGAAGTCCTTCTCAATTGCCCCGAGGAGCCAGGAGGCAAGGGAATAGAGCTACTGGCCAAACAAACAAACGACCAATAAAAATAATGCAATGGAATGCTGAGGGTGTCAACAGTAAAAGAGATGGATACAGCAAAAATTTGGAACTTGAAAATGTCCTCAGTGAAGAACAAGTAAATATATGCTGTATCCAAGAAACACACCTCAGCAGCGACATAGCCTTCAAAATCAGAGGCTACCAGTGCTACCGATCTGACCGAAAAGACAGGCGAAAGGGTGGAATTCTGACACTAGTTAAAAACAATATCAGCGCATGTCAGCTGGAAGTATACATGGACGGGGCAGAATACCAGATGCTCCACCTAAAAACAGACAGTGCAGAATTCCATCTCCTGAACTACTACTGCCCAAATGATAAACCATTGGCACTAGACACAATTCCAGACAAAGAAAGGCTTATGGTGTGTGGTGACTTCAACAGCCACTCTCAGAGCTGGGGCTACGATCATATCGACAAGAGAGGTGAGGAACTTGAGAGCTGGCAGGATGAAAATAATCTCATTCTTATTAACCAGCCAGCAGACTCACCAACCTTCTACTCGAGAGCATGGCACACCACCTCTACACCAGACCTGGCATTCTACTCACCAGGCCTGGAATGGAACATCACACGTGTCGTTGGAAAGCAGCTTGGGGGTAGTGACCACAGACCAGTATTTCTGGAAATTCACAATGAATATACCAAGGACAGCAGCACGCTCACTAGGTGGAACTATAAGAGGGCAGACTGGAAAATGTACCAGCATTTAACCAGTGTTCTAGCTAAGGACATGAACTTGGACAAAGACATCAATAGAGCAGTGAGTGAATTTAATAGATGTATACTACATGCTGCTAGTAAAACCATACCCAGGGGGGCACGCAAAAACTACAAACCCTACTGGAATGATGAACTGGAAAAGCTGCAAAATGAGATGGAAACATCTAGAAAGCAGGCTGAGAACAGACCTAGCCAAGAACATCACAACAAATATCAGCAAACAAAGGTTAAATTTCAAAGAGCCAAGTTACAAGCCAGACGGAGCAGCTGGAAAGAAAAAACAGAGTCGCTGAACCTAGAAAGAGATACTAGGAAATTATGGAAACTTGTAAAACAACTAAATGATGAAGGTACAGGGAGAAATACCAGGATCACACTTTATAAAGATAGAAACATTTTAACAGGTAAACATGCAGCTGATTACTTTGCAGATTCCTTTGCAGAAGACAATAACGTCAAAGTCAGCCCAGACAAACAACAGGAGGTTCGAGAGAACCAGCAAAACATTGGACAAGGTGAACCTATACCTGAAGTCATGGAGGCACCAATCACAATGAGAGAACTGGAGCATGCAATATCCAAATTGAAAATGAAAAAGTCCCCTGGAGCTGATGGAGTGTCCAATGAAATGATTAGAAACCTGGGAAGTGCAGCAAGAGCAAAGCTACTGCAGATCTTTAACACAAGCTGGTCCACAGGTAATGTACCACAGGCGTGGAGAGAAGCAATAATGATACCACTCCTCAAATCAGGAAAAGATGGCAACACAGTCTCCAACTACAGGCCCATCAGCCTCACAAGCTGTCTATGTAAAACAATGGAACGCATTATCAATCTTAGGATGCAGTGGTACCTTGAAAGTGAAAACCTTCTGGTATCACAGCAAGCAGGTTTCAGACAGTGCTACTCTACTGAAGATCAGGCAACCTACCTCTCCCAAGAGATTGAGGATGCCTTCCAAGAAAAGAAACTGGTACTAGCAGCATGGATAGACCTCAGGAAAGCATTTGATAAGGTCTGGAAAGAAGGGCTCCTAAAGAAATTGCGAAATTGCAGGGTTAGCTCAAGAATGTACAAATGGGTAAAAGCATACCTGCATAATAGAAGAGCCAGGGTACAATTAGATGGTTGCAAGAGCAAGAAAGTTCTACTGCGTCATGGAGTCCCCCAGGGAGGAGTCCTGTCACCCACACTTTTCTTGGTTTACATCAATGACCTAGTTGCTGACTACCACATGGGATCAAAGTGGCAATGTATGCTGACGACCTGGTGATCTGGTGCACGGAAGAACATGCAACAGTGGCCACTAAACAAATACAAAGAGCTATCGATGCCCTAACCTTATGGGCTAATAGATGGTGCGTCAGCATTAACACAGATAAGTGCAGCACTACACTCTTTACCCTCTCACCAAAACAAAAAGCTGGTCATATCAAGATAGATGGAGAGCTCTTGAAAGAAGACAAACAACCCACATACCTCGGAGTTACTTTTGATGATAAGCTGACATGGAAGCAGCACATAAACAAAGCAACAACAAAAGCCAGAAGGAAGCTAGCTATCCTGAGAAAACTAAGTGGAACCACATGGGGAGCCAGTAGACATATACTCAGTAAAGTTTACCAGCAAGGCATAAGACCACACCTGGAATACGGTTCAGCTGCGTGGTGTCCTGCATCAAACACCACATTACAAGATCTAGATAAAGTGCAAAACCAGGCACTTACAATAATGTTGGGAGCAATGAAATCAACACCCATAGCAGAGATGCAGAAAATGGGAAGAATGCAAACACTTGGCGAACGCAGAGACACAAAAGTACTAATTCAAGCAGAAAAGTTTCAGTGTATGCCAAGTCATCCAATGAAGGAAAGATTCCAAAATCTAGCAATGGGACGACTGAAAAGGAGCAGCTTTATCCATCAAGCTAAACGACTCCGTAGACAACTTACAGACCTACCTGAAGTTGGCAGCCCCTTAAGGTCTGTACCAGAGCAAACCCCGTGGAGTGAAAGCCATGGAATGCCAATATACATTCAGACCCATGTGAAAGGAATACTAAGCGAGGACGAACAGAACAGTGTGCAGCGAATGACAATCACCCTCAGTTTCCTGGATGAGGAATATCCACAAGATATATGGGTCAGAGTGTACACAGATGGGTCAGCACAGAATGCTGTGAGGAATGGAGGTGCAGGTGTATATATAGAATATCCACACAAGCCTAGAGATACAATCAGAACACCGACAGGAAAAGTCTGCAATAATTATGATGCAGAAATCCAGGCAATTAGTGTGGCAGCTAAAAAAACTGCTGAACTCCAACTCTGACCTACAGCCTGTGGTATTCCTGACAGATGCAAGGTCAGTGCTTCAAGCTCTCCAGTCTGGAAAACTAACAGACTTAAAAAAACTACTTAGCGAATTGTCTTACCAGTATAGGGTAACCATGCAGTGGATACCCTCTCACTGTGGAATACCAGGAAATGAAAAAGCAGACCAACTGGCTAAGGAAGGTGCTGCCGAAGACCAACCAGATATACCAATCACCTACCATCAGAAAAAACAGATGATAAAGTCAATAAGAAAGCCACAAACACCAACACAAGATGACTATCACAATATGAACAGATCAGAACAAGTTATAATTCTACGTCTCAGAACAGGACACAACCGACTCCGCAGTCACATGTATACAAAGTTCAAGATTGGCAACACGGCCATGTGTACATGTGGACAGGCAGCACAGAGTGCCAAACATATACTTCAAGAGTGTTCTGAGCATGAAACGCTGAGGCAGACATATTGGCCAGAGGAAACAACACTGGAATCAAAACTCTATGGGACACTGTATGAACTACAAAAGACAGTGAGTTTTATTAAGGAGACAGAATTACAGATATAGACATGTTTCAAGTGAACGAAAGAAGAAGAAGAAGAAGAGTATTTTGAACAGTATTGTTAAATATGAAATTTTGTTATAAAAAGATCCACTGTAGAGATATATTCACATTTGTCCATTATATTCACATGTGGTTGTTTGTCATTACTTTCTGAACAAACCAGATTCACAATTGCCTGTAGAGATTGTGAACCCAGTACCCTGGCCATCACAGCATACTCTTTACCTCTCTGCCACAACTCCAGACACACAAAGTTGATGTTTCAACCAAAAGGACTTTATTAACTCATTTGCTACAGAATATTTTTAGCGTTTGAACGGAATGAATGTTTTTGAGATATGTTTTTTTCACATCCATCACGAGAACAAGAAATAATAATTATAAATATATTTTAATTATAATGTAATATATATATTTTGAAGCATAAATTGACAGAGAATGTGGTTATCAAAAGTATATTTTGAATACAATTGCTTTTATTATTTAAAAATGAAATATAATTTATAAATTGAAATGTAGCAAAATTTCTGACATAAAATGTGAACTTACCAAACTTCCCAATGAATAACTTCTACTCAAACTGTATCAGTTTTGTAGACAATCCAATTGTGAATACAAAAATGTATAATATATAGGTGTAGTGCTTCAATTATGCTTGTTATTCCCGAAAATCAGACATGTTCTATGATATTTGAAGGTAGATCTAACACTTCAATAGACTTTTTTGTCAAATTTTTCGGTACAGTACAAGTAGAAACCATCACATAATCAAGTTATTTTCCTTATCTATTTTTGTAAATTTCAGGTTCATCATTTAATAATTTAAATATTAATTTTATTTTAGGGTTGGGTTAGGGTAGTTGTGTTTTACATAACTAACCCTAACACCAACCCTATATAAATAAATATTTCAATTATTAAATGTTGAACATACAATTTACATACAGAGAGAAGAAAAATAATGAAACATGTGGTGGAGTCTTCTTGTACTGTACAGATTTTTCTTACAAATTGATGTAAATCTGCTTAAGGATGTTGGCAGTTTGGTTTTCAATAATTAATATGACCAAAGTAAATAAAAATTGTATACTTTCACACAACATATGTGAGCACACAAAAAAGAGAGAAAATTTCAGGAAAAATGGTGTCATATCACACATGTTTAAAACTTATCAATAACTTACAAAATTGATATTATAGCACATCTATATAATGCCAGAACTAATGTGGACATATCACACTATAGCTTAGATCTATCCTGTTGATATAAATGCCAAAAATTATTAAATAAAACAAAAATACTGTGCCACTTTATCGACGTAATTTGTAATGGTATCATAGTATTGATTAAAAGACGATACTTAGCGAAAATGTTGAAAACAAAACATGTCATAACTTGATAAAAGATGGTACATAGCGAAAGAGTTGAAAGCAAAACATGTCACAACTTGATAAAAGATGGTACATAGCGAAAGAGTTGAAAGCAAAACATGTCACAACTTGATAAAAGATGGTACATAGCGAAAGAGTTGAAAGCAAAACATGTCACAACTTGATAAAAGATGGTACATAGCGAAAGAGTTGAAAGCAAAACATGTCACAAATTGATAAAAGACTTTTTGTCATCAAAACATTGAAATGCAAGCATTTTCCTTTGTCTATGTGATTTTTGTTTTTTATGTGTGTATGTAAGTAATTTGTGTTTCCTTTGTGTATATAAATTATTTGTGTTTTTCTGTAAGTATTTATGTTGTTTGTGTTTTTGTGTGTGTGTGTAAGTTGTGTATTTCTGTGTGTACGTAAGTGATTTGTGGGTTCTTGTCTGGAATGAGCGCCTACCTATGTTTACACAACTCATTATTTTAACATAATTTTCCGATCGTTATTTTTATGACGTCATATACAAATGCGTGTAAATAGAAAATAGGAAGAACACAGTTTTTGACACACAGACATATAAAGTTTGGGAAAGGGGGTGGTAGGAGTTAGAAGTAGTTCTAAAACTATGCCTAACTTGACATAACTATGTCTAACTATGCCCATCCCTCTCTCCCTAAACTCTAGCATTATCCCTTCTCATTGGATCGTGGCATAATTTCGTTAACATTAGCCATTTTTATTATTTGTTACAACAGGCTCTGCAAATGTCATAAAATCATTGATCTCACGAAAACTATGCACACCATAATGCATTTTTAATGAATCTGTGCATGATAACTAAGTTCGTTCCACATTCTGCTTATAGACGAACTATTATGTAGGCAGTGTTCCAGACAAGAACTGATTTGTGTTTTTCTTCTATATGTAAGTAATGATGTTTCTCTCTTTGTGTATGTGATTCGTATTTTTCTGTATGTATGTAAGTGATTTGTGGTTTTCTGTGTGTATGTAAGTTATCTTTTTTTCTGTGCGTATGTAAGTGATTAAAAAAATTTCAGGCCTGTGAGTTTTATTTTTCTTCCTGTCTGATTAATATTCATTGTACACTCACATATTATCTATTTATTAATTCAGAGTTTTATCATTCTTCAAAAAGTTTTCACTTCATATTAATAAAGATTTTCAGTGTTGTTGATAATTTATATTATTGCACTATTTGCTCTTTCTCAAACTCAAATAAATTAAATTTATATTTTCAATACTGTTTTTGTAATCATAGTGTTTTTCTTGCCTCTTCTATGATTTTATGTTGTAAACCACTTTGTTTTTTTACTGTTATTAAAAGTTGCTTAAATATTATATTCCGGACATAGCAATTACCACAGCATATTTTAACTGTGGTTGCGATTAGGAAATATTTATATTTAGGTCTTTGCCAATGATTTCTATCCAGCTGCCACATCTGAAATCAAACCATAAATCTTGGCTATTCAAGACACACCTTACTTCTCATTGCAGAGTCAGACTTGCTGTTGTTATAAATACAATATTTTGCTGCTGTCATTCACTTATAAATGTGATATCGGGGATTCTGTCAAACATCTATGATGTTGTTGTTGTCAATATCCATATGCTGCTGTCATTCACGTAGAAATTCAATGTGGGGATTCTTTCGTCTTCTTCTTTCGTTCACTTGAAACATGTCTATATCTGTAATTCTGTCTCCTTAATAAAACTCACTGTCTTTTGTAGTTCATACAGTGGCCCATAAAGCTTTGATTCCAGTGTGAGGATTCTTTCAGACATCGATGTTGTTTTATCCTTGGCAGCAAAATACCATTCTTTTTTAAAAAGTAGTCTTCTGAGGTTGACTTAGTAATTCATACAGTAAGTTAGTGACAAGGGTGGCTGCAAACGTTTTTTAGTGGCAGTTGACAGGTAAGAACAGTCAAAAAAGAAGGTATTACACTGTTTCGTTGGGATGAGAGCATTGTCTACAAATGAGTAGTTTGATATAGTTTAACTACCTATTATTTCCTGTTTACCTATGAATACTTATGATAAACAAAGCACCAGTAATAGACGGCATACCTATAGAACTAATAAAAATCTAACAGGGAAAGGGGTAAAATGGCTACACAGACTGTTCAATTTGATATGAAAGACACCCCAGTAGTGGAATACAGCACTGATTGTTCCCATCTGGAAGAAAAAAGGCACTAAGTATAGAGGCATATCACTCTTAAACCACTTAGGAAAAATCTTAGCAAGATACTAGAGAGAAGGATGCATGCATATATAGAACCACGGTTCAACAACACACAATTGGGCTTTTGGAAAAATAAAAGCTGTACAGGTGCAATCTTTGTTCTCAAACAACTTTCAGAAAGAGCGACAGAACATAAACAAGTCTTATATTTGGATTTCGTGGACCAAGAGAAAACTTTTGACATGGTGGATAAAGCATAACTATGAATTAAACTACAGACATGGAGTTTCCAAACATTTGATAAGCCTATGTCAAAACATATAAGCCAATAGTCTATGCTCAGTAAGAACGAGCACAGGTACATCTGATAATTTTCAAATTCACTTTGGATTTAAACAGGGATGTGTACTGCACCCCCCCCTCTATTGTTCATAACATACATAGATCACAACTGCAAAGTAGCGCAAAGACAATGAAAGAAAACAATCTGAAGGATACATTAAACGAATTGCTATTTGCAGACGACCAAACACTAGCAGCAGCATCAGAAGAACAATTACAAAGACAAATAGACAGATTACATCAAACATACCAAACCTTTAACATGAAGATAAACATAGAAAATACCGAAGTAATGAAGATAGGAAGAACAGAAAGAATCACCAATATATATATATATATATATATATATATATATATATATATATATATATATATATATATATATATATATATATATATATATATATATATATATATATATATATATATATATATATATAGGATAAAACAGACTGAAACAAGTGACAGAATTCACATGCCTAGGAAACAACAGACGACAAGAGCAGTAAAGAAATACGCAATAGATGTAGTAAAGCATTCTAAGCCATAGGCAAATGACACCAATCTTCAGAAACAAAAATGACAATCAATACAAGGTAACTGCGTGAAATGTAACAACAATTTCATTCGTTCATTTTCCTTTTGCGCTGAAGTTGGCGCAGAGGTCAGATCTCTCCAATTCTGTCTGTTTAAAGCTATTCTGTGCAGTTCTTGAATAGTATGAATATTGGTTGTTTTACTTTCTCTAAGTATTGCTCTTCTGAGTGTTTCTTTTGGTCTACCCCTTGCTCTTTTGCCTGTAGGTATCCATTCAAGAGATTGGTGGAGTATTCTGTTGGTGTCTGCGCGTAGGACATGCCGATATAGGATCAACGGCGTTTTCTGATAACATCTGTGATGAAATTTTGATGTGTCTCTTCTCTGATTTTATCATTCGATTTGAATTCACTCCAATAGGTGTTAGTTATTCTATGAAGACATTTGTTCTCGAAACTCAGTAATTTCTTTTCTGAAGATAGAGAGCTTTCCCAGCTCTCATATCCATATGATAGCACCGGAATAACGCAGGAATTAAATAAGCGCATTTTAATGCGTGTGCTTAACAACAATTAGACCTACGTAAAACACAGGTTTATATATCGCTTCAAAGAGACACGACAGACTATAGCTAAAACTAGTAGGTAATGATGGGCAATGATGAGCACACAAGAAATCATAAAAATTACAATACACAAATCATTATTTCGATAGTCTGTCGTGTCTCATTGAAACGATATATAAACCTGTGTTTTACATAAGAAACAAAAATGTAGATTTAAGCACCAAAATAACATTATTCAAATCGATTATTATGCAACACTGTGCTACCAAATCCAAACATGGACAACGACAGCAAAAGACAAGCGCAAATGTGTGAAAGCTGAAATGGCATGCTTAATCCTAGGATTATCGCTAAGAGACAGACGGATTAATGAGGACATTAGACAAAGAACCGGTACCACTCAAATCTTGGAATATATCAAAAGACAACAGATCAAATTGTTTGTACATATCAGCAGACTACCATCAGACAGCAGACCACAGTAAGCTATGCTACATAAATACAGTGAAGGCAGACCTAGCTGCCGACCATGAAAACGACAGGCGACAGAAATAAAAGAGGCAACAAACTCCACAATATACTCAGCACACAAGAGGGCTCTCTCCAGAAAACGTTTCTACCCCTGACGCTGAAAGGCAACAAAGGGTTTAGCGAATAGATAGATAGAACCACAGATCTTCCAACAGTTCTTATAATATATAGTTCTATATCTTCATAACTCACACGATCTCTTTTTAAAATCAGTGTCAATACATTACACACATTGCATCCATATTTCAATAAAGTGAACGTATCCAGGCTTAGGAGGGACAGATCGTTGTTGGACAAGCAGACGATATCATCAGACAATTATATGATTCTGGGAAACATATAATATCCACTATGCATACATTACGTGTTATTTTTCTGTAGTCACTACACACTAAATAAACTGCAGGGGAAAATACGGTGGCGATGGATACAGAGGCCAGGGCGGCACTCTTGACAATCACTCCAGATAATAATGTAATAATGTATATTGTTGTGTTAGTCATTCGTCATCAACGCTGTGTTTGGACATTTCTGCACGGTCTGGTGGGGGAAAACTGTCAAAGAATCCAAAGATACCTTCACTGTAACCACGAGCAGTTTTGCGATATTGAGTTAGAGACTGTGACGTAGGCACGATCATAGCTAGTGGTGCTGGACTTTTCTCATGTATGCACCGAACCTACTTAATACAGTATTCATTTAACATTCTCCTCAAAGTAGAAACGGGTGTCGTCCGACGTCAAATGGTGCAGTTATTGACACAATATATGACAAGACATGCAGGCTTTAAGGATATTGAACTAGTCGATACATTGGCGAGCATAACCACCGTCTCAATAAGTAGGCCTTCATCAATAGATCCATCTGACATTGCGCTAAGGGACGTCGTCCGCTCAGAAGATATGTAAAAATGTAAATTATGACCGCTTTTAAGATTTCGTGAGAATGGTGTAAAGGTCAGAAAAGACATTAAATAAAAACATAGGCCCTAATAGATATACGAAGAGACTGATAAATCCGCATTGAACTGGAACTGTCTGCCGCTAAAGTCTGATTGATTCATTGAGACGAGAATCGGAGCACCTATGGACTTGTCTGGTGTGCGCTGATGATAACCTGCAATAGTAACTCATCTTGTCTTTTCCCGTAGTCGTAACCTTTGATAACAGTTACCATGCTGTTCCGACAGGCTGACGTTGTGCTTGAACTAGTTACGGGCACGACGTGGGTGAATGGAACAACAAAGAAACCTGTCGCAAGGGCCAGAGTTGTGTCCTGATGTCGACGTCTGTTTCGGCGGGATTAGACTCGACACACCGAGTCAGCTGGCTGCTGGGACAGAGGGCGGAGCACTTATGGGAATGCCCCACGTGCTGTGAGGCCAGTTTCTAATAAAGAATTTCTGTTTGTTGCTTTTTTTTTTTTTAATTGAGATTTCATTTCACACGTAGTAAGCTTTCTCTCCTGTTCTTTAGTTAGTATCGATGTCTGGCATTGATAACACATTTTTTGGTATGAATATTGAATTTATGATTTGCCTTTTGGTTTCCTTTGGAATAGACGTGTGTTTCAAGATTTGTGTGGGGTAGTTTCCCAACGTGGGGACTACACCTCACAGGAGTGGGCAGGCAATTTGATTGTTCAGAGTTGAATAATACAATTTCTTAATATTGAAAAATATAGTTATATTACATAGCTGGCATCAGAATTTTAGAAAAACGTTGGTGTGATATAGTAAAAAAAAGGTTGGGAAACACTGGTGTATCGCCTATCGAGGTAAGTTCATAAATAGCGAAATAAGTGCAACCCATAATTCACGAATCACGGGAGATCACTCTATTATTCCGTCAGACCAAGAATGTCCTAATGAAGACCTGATGGTTGACAAGTCTAATTAAATAATGAGCTATTTACTTCAAACGTTGTTATCTAAAAATGAAGTTGACAAAGCCATTAGAGAAACTGAAGATGATGTTCTTGTCCTTAGATTTGGACGAGATTCAGATTCAAGTTGTCTTCAGCTTGACGACATCGTAGGCTAAATTTAAATTAAAATATCATCATCTGACATCTGATTGAATCTGAATGATTCTGAATTTTTGTTATTTTCTTCTTCTTCATCGTTCATTCTCAAACTCCCGCTGTATCTCTCTTGTAGCAGGAGCATGGTCCTACTAGATTTCCAGCAGGATGTAGTTCAGAGAATGGATATGTGCTGTGTCGCCGTTTTATTTGCACCAATGGCCCATCTTCTGCGGGTTTTATGGAGTTCAAAACATCAGCTCGATCCATTGCCCTATCGCCCTGTGCAATTCGTTGTGAAGTCGGATGTGTCAGGCAGAAAAGCACAGACTAGATATCACAGCAATGCTGTAAATTGTGATACAATACATTCTTTTCTCTGAGCTATATCCTACTGACAATCAGGAGTTTGAGATGAACGCAAAAGAAGAGAAACATATTTTTTTAACGTCCAGAGAACAGATACGTGTTGTGTTGCCGATTTATTTGATACCTTTGAAAACAAATACAATTATTTTAGTGGAAACCTTCTCTTTGTCATTGCAATTTTTCATTATTCATCTCCTAGGATTCGAAGTGATCACAACGTAGATAATTCAACTGCAATGTTGACAGAATGGCTGTCGGCTGTGTCTCATTTATACCACCATGTTGATGTTAAACTGACCACAAAAATAAAGGTAAAAGTATTTTGTAAAAATTAGATTTAATAGACGTAAAAATTAAAGGAAATAATTTGTGAGTTTATTTGTCTAATTTAATACCAGCTGGTGCATACAATCAATGACTTTCACATTGTCCCATCCCAACTCTTGCAGATTCTTGAACTTTATGACACCACTCAATAGTTACAAAACAAAACTCTTGCAGATTCTTGAACTTTATGACACCACTCAATAGTTACAAAACAAAACTCTTGCAGATTCTTGAACCTTATGACACCACTCAATAGTTACAAAACAAAACTCTTGCAGATTCTTGAACTTTATGACACCACTCAATAGTTACAAAACAAAACTCTTGCAGATTCTTGAACTTTATGACACCACTCAATAGTTACAAAACTCTTGCAGATTCTTGTATTTGACGATGGCTGCTAAAAATCAATAAACTCATCATCATGTTCAAACTCCTAAAACTTAGAACATCCTACTAGCAAGCTGAAATTTGAGAATGAACACAACAACTAATCCACAGCCATTAAACATCACAGTGGAAGAAAGATATGAATATTGATCAGAAACTTCCGCCGAAGACATTGGCGCAATAAAACGGCGACACAACGCATTTCCATTCTTTGGACTACATCCTGCTGGAAATCTAGTAGGACCATTGTCCTGTTACAAGAGATATCCAGCGGGAGTTTGAGAATGAACAATGAAGAAGAAGACCCCATTCACCAACTTCATAGGTAACAACAGACCACCATCTTTCGACTTAGGACAAGCTTACAACAGGTGTCTCTGGTCTTAGGAAAAGCTTACAGCAGGTGTCTCTGGTCTTAGGACAAGCTTACAACAGGTGTCTCTGGTCTTAGGACAAGCTTACAACAGGTGTCTCTGGTATTAGGACAAGCTTACAACAGGTGTCTCTGGTCTCAGGACAAGCTTACAACAGGTGTCTCTGGTCTTAGGACAAGCTTACAACAGGTGTCTCTGGTCTTAGGACAAGCTTACAACAGGTGTCTCTGGTCTTAGGACAAGCTTACGACAGGTGTCTCTGGTCTTAGGACAAGGTTACAACAGGTGTCTCTGGTCTTAGGACAAGCTTACAACAGGTGTCTCTGGTCTTAGGACAAGCTTACAACAGGTGTCTCTGGTCTTAGGACAAGCTTACAACAGGTGTCTCTGATTTTAGGACAAGCTTACAACAGGTGTCTCTTATCTTAGGACAAGCTTACAACAGGTGTCTCTCATCTTAGGACAAACTTAAAAAACGTGTAAACTGCTCTTAACTCCTTTTTTTGGGTCATAAAATAATTGTTTCTTTTCAAATTGAAAATTGAAAAAGCACAACTATAATCAGTTGTTCAATTGTAGTTTATTGGTTCATCTTTAGGATATACAGATGAAGAATCTCCGTGTGATTGGACAGAAAAACGGTTTGCAAATGTGATTGGTCTGAGGGAAAAGGCTCTAGAACATGCTCGGAATATTTGGGCTGACTATCTGTTTGTGAGTTAATTTTTACTGTTTAGTATTTAACATTAACTTGTAGTAAGAAACATCACAATGAGGTGAATAGAAAAATAAATTAGTAGTAAAAAACATCATAATGAGCTGAAAAGAAATTAGTAGTAAAAAACATCACAGTGAGCTGAATAGAAAAAGAAATTCTTAATAAATGTAACCGATTTTGAAAGAACATTTTCTAGTATATGTCACATTAATTGTCGGATTGTGTGACTTCATCTTCTGCATTTGTTCTCAAACTCCTGTAGATTAGCAGGATGTAGTCCTGAAAACAGAATTCAATGTGTCATGGTTTACAGCTTTGCTGTGATGTCTATGCTTTTTGGAAGGACACATCTAATGTCAGCAAGGCTTCTAGGTCACTTTGATCATCCTAGGATGGGACAGCAAACTTCATCCCAAAGCCTCCTTAGTTGCCTCTTACGATATGCTTGGCAGGTGACAATGGCACTGTTTTTTGCACCCTGAACTAGAAGCTCAGGCCATTACTTCTAATACATTACTTCTAGTTACATTACTTCTAGTTACATTACTTCAAATACATTATTTCTAGTTACATTGCTTCTTATACATTACTTCTAGTTACATTACTTTTTATACATTATTTCTAGTTACATTATTTCTAGTTACATTATTTCTAGTTACATTGCTTCAAATACATTACTTCTAGTTATATTACTTCTTATACATTACTTCTAGTTACATTACTTTTAGTTACATTACTTCTTATACATTACTTCTAGTTACATTACTTCTAGTTACATTACTTCTAGTTACATTACTTCTAGTTACATTACTTCTAATACATTACTTCTATTACATTACATCTAGTTACATGTTTTTTAAGCATCCACTTGATGATTATTTAATTTCACACCATGGAAGAATACGGACTGGGCAGTTCTCCAGCAATTGAAAAGACAATTGTAATATCACGCAGGTGTGCTGCAAATAAAACAACAAATTCAGTTTATTGACTGCTGAAAGTCATGCTGAAGTCGGATGTGTTAGGCTGAAAGGTGTAAATACGTAACCCCTTAGTTTTAGTGATAGTCCATCATGTTCAAGTGAAACTTTCAAAAACCTGTGTTCTACATAAGTACTATTGTTGTTCCATTTCACTGCAGTAGTACCTTATATTGACTGTAAAACATGACAAAACACATCCCATTATTTGAACAACATCAAGCTAACTAGCAGAACTGCAGAATTAACGCAGAAGAAGATGAAGCTGCTACTGCTGTAACATGATTGACAGAAGGGCACAAAGGACTACAATGAACACACCACTCACTATTCAAGTATATATTTCATCTTCTCTGTCGTTCATTCTCAAACTCCCGCAGAATGTCTCTTGTAGCAGGACATTGGTCCTACTAAATTTCCAACAGGATGTAGCCCAGGGAATAACAATGCAGTGTGTTGCTGCTCTATTTGAAGCATTAGCCAGACACAACCGTCTTCTGCTGTTGTTGTTTTCGATATCCAAAAACTACTGAATAGTTGCATTATACAAGACTATTATTATCCCATCACTGTGCTACCAGTGCCAAACCTGGACAATGACAGCACAAGACAAAAGTAAAATAGTGACAGCAGAAATGACACGTCTACGAAGAATACTCGGAGTGTCATTCATCATCATCATCATGTGCCATGCTGACTGGTGTAGGCGATCATGGCTGTCCACAGCTCTCTGTCTATAGTATTATGTATCAAGATCGTTGTTGTTTGCCTGCTGTGCCAGGTTATCAAACTGTCAACTATTTTCTCACTTTGTCACCTTCTGTCTCTGTTGCTTTCAATCTTGCCTGTTGTGACTATGTTCTCCAAACCTCCCTGTCTTATGAAGTGGCCAAAAAATGAAGATTGTCTTTTTCTTATCTTATTGATTAAGGTCTGTTGCGCATTTGACTCTTTCAACACCTCTACATGGACAGACAACATCAAGGAATGGACAGGGCTAGATATTTTCCACACTCATCCGCATCGCTGAGGATAGAATTCGCTGGAGGACTCTGTGTGCTGAAGCATCCAATGTGGTACCCCTACGACCCTGAAGGGTTATGGGTTTTTTGATTGATTTGATTGATGGTATTCTCAGCATTCTTCTATAGAACTACATCTCTGTTGCTGGAGTGACATTAAGAGAGAGAATTATAAATGATAACATCAGACAGATAACCAAAACAATACCAGTATTGGAACACATCAAAAGACAACAAATCAAGTGGTTTTCACATGCTTCCAGACTACCAACAGACAGCATGCCACAGATGGCCATTTCACATAGACAAGCTATAAAGCCAGAGGCAGACCATGTAAAAGATTGATCACAGAAATCAAAGAAGCCACAGGAACAAGCTTACAAACAGCACACAAGAAGGCTATCTCCAGAGAACTCTTCTACCCCTGACACTTCAAGGCAAACAAGGGATACAGCTTATAGATAGATAGATAGACTGAGTAGTTCTACTCTTGTCTTGGCAGCGTGAAGCCATTTTTAAAAAAAATGTGCAGGTCTTCTAAAGTTGACTTAGTGATCCATACAGTGAGTTTCAGACTGTTAACAGTGTCTGTACAAGTTTTTTCCTGTCAGTTGAAATGTAAGGACAGTCATTAAGGAGGTGTTCTACTGTCTTCGGCGGTAGAGTGTATATACTTCGTTGTATTGAATGCAAAATGATTTTTACCGATTAAAAAAAATATTGTCCACATGCAACTAGATAATGCAGGTTTTTATCTTTTTGATAGATGATCGATGCTGATGTGACACTAGAAAATAATAGAACTCTTCAAATTCTTATGGGGCAGAAAAAGTAAGTGTGTTGTATGCTCTTGTACATTTAATGAAACTTTACAGCTGAAATGGCATGTGTTGGGTCATTGATGCAAATAAAACGATGACAAAATGCATTTCTCTTGTCTGAACTACATCCTGCTGGACAGTTTCATGTTAGAACAGGCCGCTGCAGACTATTGGGTCACCACTACTGACTAAGGATCTCGTACACAGATAAATGTCAAGAATCCAAAGCCTCAAATACATACTTCAGTTTGGAGTTTGATAATGAATGACCCAAACAAAATTGATTGAAATATTCTTTGCCTGAGATGTTGATGTGTAATGTATTTGTTATTATTATTATTTGAACAGCTGGTATGATTTTGGATATTAAGAAAACGTTACGTTTGTTTGAATCACTAGGAATTTTGAGAAATATAATTCTTCTTTTGTGCAGTCGAGGGGTTTCTCCAGAGCTTTATTTCACACACACTAAGGCTGCAACTCTCTGTGGTTTGCAATTATTTTGAAGAAGCCTTTTACTGAGAGGGAATGAACATATAGCTGCATAGATGAAGTGACGTGAGGCTTCCACGAAAGGAAAGCATCACTATATTTGCACGTCATCTACTAGGTATTTACTGTTGCATTCTGGTTGGTCTGATGGTCCGCTGGTAAGACCTTCAGCATGCCAGATGAAAATGTTATGGGTACACAACTGTTATTATTATTATTATCCACTTGTGACAATATCTTTTATAAGACAGCGATGACTTATGATGTCAGTCCAGTTTTATATTTGTTAGAGTGTTAACTTCTTGAATACATATGTGGTAGGATCCGAAAGGGTAGCAAAGAATAGCAACACTGTTTACCTTCCATGCATGTCATTGTTGTTGTTATTGTTTGTCCATCACAAGTGATTATGACTATTTGTTTCATCCACTTTTTGTCTTCTTCTTCTGCATTCATTCTCAAACTCCTGTAGATAAGCAGGATGTAGTCTGGAGAACGCAATGCGTTGTATCATGGTTTACAGCATTGCTGCGATATCTGCGCCTTTCAGCCTGAAACAACTGACTTCAGCATGGCTTTGAGTGACTGACCCTATATGGGATGGGACAGCCAACTCCATCCCATAACCTCCTTAGTCGCCTTTTATAACATTCGTGGAAGGTAAACAGTGTTGCTATTTGCTCCCCTCTCTGGCCCAGGCAACACATGGACGACATCCACTTTGAAATTCAGTTAGAGTTATGTCCTTAATTAATAGGCCATGCATGTCATAAGAAGCAACTAAGGTATTTTGTGGTGAAATTGGCTGTTCTATCCAATTTAAATCACTCAGAATCCTTGCTGAAGTTCAATGTGTCAGACTGAATGCCGCAGATAATCACAGCTCAGCTGTAAAAAAACAGCCTAGAAGCCATGCTAAAGTTGTTGTATCAGGCAGAAATGCATAGATAACACATTCCATTCTCCGGACTACATCCTACTAATCTGCAAGAGCTTAAGAACAAATGCAGAAGAAGAATACATATCTTATTCCTGTTTTATATTTGTTAGTGTGGGTAATATCTTGAATTATTAGAGTGTTAACATCTTGAAAAAAAAAATATATATATATATATATATTATGTCCTGTTACAGATGTGTTAAAGTGTTAACAAGCCTGCGCTTGTAGGTAGAGCAAAGAATAGCACTACTGTTTACTTTCCATGCAAATTATTAGAGAAGGAGACTAAGGTTTTGGAGGTGGAGTTGTATGTCCCTTCCCAAATAGGGTCAAAGTGACCCAGAAGCCACATGTGTCGGGTCGAAAGGCACAGATATCACAGTTAAGCTGTAACCATGTCGACACAATGCATTCCATTCTCCAGAATACATCCTGTTAATCTGCAGAACTTTGAAAACAAATGCAGCAGAAGAAGAATAATACTCTGTATTAAAAGGTACTTTCAATGCTATATAACCATACAGGTTAAGTTAACGGGATCTGGAAGGATGGATGAAAGTATATTACATTTGTGAGCTACAGAAATTTTACCGTGTATCCTTACACCATCTGCCGGAAGCGATCCTACATTGGTAGTAGGCAGCTTTTTTCCATGGAGGAGGCAACTTCATATTTTCTGGTTGTTGTTATTGTTGTCAATAATGCCAGGAATTGTGAGCGATTTGCTCTTAATTCTTGTGTGTAGTGGGAGTGGTTTCTCAGATCTATCTTTCATACCCAAGAGACTTCAGCTTCTGGCTCAATGCAGTGTCTATTGAAAAAGACATCTACTCGGAGGGGGTATGAATACTTTCCGGTAACACGCTCTGAAAAGCTTTTTCTCTGTTTGACAGACTAGTTGTATACAAAGTCAAAGCTTTTGTTGTTTACAATAGACATACATCAAAGAGTTGTTTCCTCCTTGGACAATGTCTCCATTCAGAACTTTACTTTATCTGACAATGTTTTCATTCAGAACTTTTTTTTTAATTTGACAATGTCTCCATTCAGAACTTCACTTTATCTGACAATGTTTCCATTCAGAACCTTACTTATCTGACAATATCAAAGTTTAGACATAATGATTGCTTCCTAATTAATATTTAGCATCATAGTTTGCAGATTGGCTAGCTTGTAATTTGATATTTTCTGAATTCAGAGAGTAGTGCATATAGTAATTCTAAATCAGATATAATTTAGCCATAAAAGGAGACATAACAAAATGGAACAATTAATAATGGAAGGTATGGTTCCTGGAAGCAGAGGTAAGGGCCGCCAAAAAGACAAGGATGGATTAGAGACATCTCAGATTATTTAAACTCCGCCGAAGATCGATGTATCGGGTCATTGGTGCAATTAAAACAGTGACACAACACATTTCCATTCTCTGGACTACATTCTGCTGGAAATCTAGTAGGACCATTGTCCTGCTACAACAGAAATCCAGTGGGAGTTTGAGAATGAACGCTGAAGATGAATGTTTAAACACGCCCCTTCCTGCGTCAGGTCTACCCTAAAGACAACTACAATCTGGAAAGAATATGTCATGTGGAATATATATAAATCAGCCTGGAAGACCAGTAATAATTACTTGGTGGGTTACCTGCCTTACACGAACCTGTGTGTCAGCCTAGTCTGCAGTTAAGTATGATTAGATTCTGATACCTCTGAAGATGGATGTGTCGGGTCATTGCCTCAAATAAAATGGTGACACAACGCATTTCCATTCTCTGGTCTATATTCTGCTGGAAATCTAGTAGTGCGATTTTCCTGCTACAAGAGAGATCCAGCGGGAGTTTGAGAATGAACGCTGAAGAAGAAGATTATGATAAACAATCCAACATTTCTTTTATTGAGAAGTGAGTCACAAATGTTTCTTGTATTCCTCCTCAGGGCTACTACATTCGTAGTAGTAACTATCTATCCATTGTAGACCGGGAGATTTTTGGAGTGTTTCCTGTTCCTATGGTGCACTCTGCTATTCTCATCAACCTGCATCACTACCTTTAACCGAATCTTTCCTACAATAGACCTCCAGTGGGATATAGTGGTCCAAGAGATGACATCATTTTATTTGCTCATTCTGTGAAAGCTTTGGGTAAGTGGGTGTTGGTTCATCATCATCATTAAGTGTCGTTATTAAAAACGTGATGCTACATGGCAGTCCAAGGTAGAATGCAAAAGAAGAAGATGAGGAGAAGGATGGTGATAAAAAACAGTGACTTTAACCTTCACAATGCTTATGTAAACACTTGTCGATAAACACAAAAAATGGCGGCTCTTGCCGTTGTCGATAGAAGTCATCCAATGAGATATTGTGTTAAATATACATACCAGAGCCTGATTGGTCAATGCACATACTCGGGAAACATATGCAATTGAAGCCGATACATTTCTACGCCCATCATGATTGTAGTGAAAATTTCTACGTAGAAGTAACACGTTTTATACCAATTAATCTGACCACATCTGCACACCGGTACGATGCCATGATGGTGAATCGGGTTTATAGACCGTTGTATCATTGTATTTTGAATAAAATAACATTGAATCGTGGCTTGAATCATGAATTATTGGGTTATTTAGTTTCACAGCAGTAAATATACAGAATGGCGTGTTGGTGTGGGGACTTTCAGATGTTTGATATCGAATATGTTGAAGTGGCACCAAAAATAACTCTAGGCCTAAGCTCAAAGAACGATTTTACTGCAAATCTACATGTTTTATATAGTTCCCCCGGCAATATTTTGATAATGAAAGACCATAAATACAACAGATTTGTGTGTGATTTAGTGTACAGTGTTGCCAAACAATTCAATAAGTAAAATAAGTTATTTTTTTACTAATTTTTCTGCTTTATTTGTTATAAAATATAAGTTTTTTTGTGAAAAACATCTTTAACACTTTCTCATACGTCTGGTATCAAACACACATGTACAGAAATTACACCAATATATGCAGAATTCAATTCTTTATTTATATGTGCAAATATTAAATATCTCTAACAACCAAAAAATTATCACATTTTCAAAACAGTCACCATCAATAACGCAAATTGTCAAAAAAGAATCTGGTGGCAGGAAGACGTTTTGTATTTTTTAATCCGTCTTGCTAATGGTTAAACTGTAGTTACCATCGAAGATGGATGTGCTGGGCCATTGGCGTAAATAAAACAGCAACACAACGCATTTCCATTCTCTGGACTAAATTCAACTGGAAATTTTGTAGGACCATTGTCCTGTTGCAAGAGAAATCCAGCGGGAGTTTGAGAATGAACGCTGAAGAAGAAGAAACTGTAGTTCAAACTTTTTTTTGTGTAGGATCGCCCTTTACGACATGTGTCGAAGGTAAACAGTGTTGCTATTTTTTGCTCCCCTGCAACACACTGGTGATTATGTAATATTAAATATAACTTATGGTAGGTTAGTGGTTCATGAGTTCATGCCCTTTGACCCAAATATAACTCATCAAAATGTGAGCAGTTTCTGTGTTCTCGGTTAATAGACTGATGCGACACACACACATGGTTAACATACGTTGGCAAAAACTCAAATTAAATTATGAAGAAATAATTGTTAACGAGTTACAATATCAAGCTAAACATTAAATATGTCATGTTTAAATTGTATTGAATTATATATGCCTCAAATGAAATAGTAGCACATCATACTTCATGCTCCATGGTGGAAATGAAAAAATAAATTTGTGTTGTTTACTTGAGAGCCAACGCACAAGTAGAAGATATTCTGAACAATCTTCGAACAATATAGAATATTTTTTCCATATTGAAAGCCTTATATAAAATGTTTTTGACCATGGGTCACTTTACATCTAAATAAAATGGGGTTGTGACTCAAGAAAAGTTGAGAACTTATGGTTTAGATGATCTGAAATGTGTTTGTGAAGTATTTATTGAATCAGAGTTGAATTTGTGCGGACAGTAAATATTTAACTGATCTGAGACCTGACATACCAAATGCTTACAGATTCGCCTACAGTGCAGAGAAGCTGATCCTGGAGGTAAGCAATACTTGATGATTTCCTTGATGATGTTCTTGAACAAAGTGTATAATATTTTCATTACAAGAAGTTTCTCCTCTGTACAGTTCACCTCATGTGTATATACCAGAGAAGCCTAAAGACAAACTAGGATTTGATCAGTCAAGTTATATGTCATTTTGTTGTAGTTTGTATACATAGGATCTGATCAGGCAAGTTATGTGTCATTTTGTTGTAGTTTGTATACATTTTGTTAGATAACATGGTTGGTAAACAATATCATTTTGTTGTAGTTTGTATACATTTTTTGTTAAATAACTGAAGGTAAACTTTTAGTTTTAAAAGTTGTAAAGGTATTTTATAATATTTATTAAGTTTTTTTTTTTGGCTGCGTAAAATGTTCATCTTATGGTAAAATTATGCTCCTTTCAGTCGCAAAGTTAATCCAATTCGGTTATATCAGAGCTTTTAACCATAAAAGCGAAAGTGTGTTTCCAGGGCCCAAAAGGGGAACTTTTTGTTCTTCAGTCAGATATCAGGTTACAGCGCCAATAGCTTCAATGAACTGTGTAATTCGCTTCAGGTCATCCATGGAACCCCTCAAGTCTGGAAGTTCTGCTGTCTCAGTAGGAAAATAAACATATTTTCTCACTCTCTTCTTGGTAGATTTGACAGGCATGAAGGATGTGTTCTGCAGTCTCTGGGCTCAGTCCACAGTTGCACAGGTCTGTCTACAAATTTTCAACTTTCTGAACATGTGACTTCTCAGTCTGTTATGGCCAATTTGTAGTCAATAGGGGAGCAAAGAATAGCAATACTATTTATCTTCCATATATCTTGTAAGAGGTGACTAAGAAGATTTTAGGATGGTGTTGGTTGTCACATTCCGTATATGGTCAAAGTGACCTAGAAGTCATGCTGAAATCGGATGCGTCAGACCGAAAGGTGCATATAACACAGTCACGCTGTAAACCATGACGCAACACATTCTGTTCTCCAGACTGCATCTTGATAATTTCTAAGAAGTTTGAGAATGAAAGAAGAAGAATGTGGAGGTTGCTGTTCTGATAATCCAACCACCATGAACTTCGTTAATTAAAAACATTTATACTCATCAGGTAGCATATCCTGTAGCAGTCATCACAGCCTTTCGAAGCTTCTGTCAATCTTGAGCTAGTCTTCCTGCTTCTGTTACTGTCATGTTCAGGTGGTCTTTGATGTCTTGCATCCATCTTCTGGGTTTCTGGGTTTGTCTCTTGTACGTCTCCCTGGCATTATCCCCTCCATTATGGTCTTCTCTAGGCTGTCTGGTGTTAAAAACTTTATTTATTCATATTTGCAGATATACATGATCAACTTGAAACAACGGCCGGCTAGAAGACTTCGGATGCTGACAGCCTTTGACTACTTGGGGATAGATGCCAAAATTGTGGATGCTGTAGATGGAAAGTTAGTATAAATACCAACTTCTCTCCTGTTATTTGTAATTTTGTTGTAAACTCGCAGTATGACATTCATTAAAAAAGGAGTTTTCATGTTTTCACTTTTTCCATTGAGGCGTAGTGGGGAGTATGGGGTTAAGTCTGTATTTTTCATTGACCAACATCATACCTGCGGCTACTTTCCCAGAAGATCTGGTGCCCTTTTCTTAGGCTGGGTCAACCTAGAAGCCATTAGTCTTCTTCTTCAGCGTACATTCTCAAACTCCTGTTGAATTTCTCTTTTAGCAGGATCATTGTCCTGCTGGATTTCTTGCAGGATGTAATCCAGAGAATGGAAATGCGCTGTGTCTCCGTTTTATTTGCGCCAATGGCCTGATACATTCGTCTTCGATGGGAAAATTGGTATAAGTTCATAAGTTACATAGTTGACTTTTTAATTCTTGTCTCAACACTGTCCATTCTTCAGTCAGCTGTACAAATGCTCCCAAAATATTTAAATTTCTGCCCTTGCTTTACTTCAGTAGTTGATCATTTATTTTGATTGTATTGGGTTTTCTGCCTATAAACATTACTTCTGTATTTTCTTTATTGATCTTCATGTTGTGATTGAGGCAGCTTTCATTGAGTAGGTTTATGTGATCTTTCAGCACTTCACTTGAACTGTGGAAAAGGCACTGATGGTCAGCAAAGAGTGGTTCAATTAAGTCATTTAAGTAATGGTAAACGTCTGGTGGTGTTTTACTGTTTTTATAATGTTATCCATGTAAATAATAAACAATAATGGTTTGTCAGTCCTGCATTTGTTCTAACTGCAGATGTTACTCGTTTGTTAGTCCTGCATTTGTTCTAACTGCAGATGTTACTGGTTTGTCAGTCCTGCATTTGTTCTAACTGCAGATGTTACTGGTTTGTTAGTCCTGCATTTGTTCTAACTGCAGATTTCTAATAATAAACTACTGGTAGATACATTTATGAAATGTGTTGAAAAGTTTCAAAATCAAAAAATATATTTATAATGATAAACTAGATACATTTATGAAATGTGTTGATAAGTTTGAAAAAGAAAATCAAAAAATATATTTCTAATGATAAACTAGATACATTTATGAGATGTGTTGAAAAGTTTGAAAAAGAAAATGAAAAGATATATTTCTAGTGATAATCTACTGGTAGATACATTTATGACGTGTTGAAAAGATTGAAAATCAAAAAAATATATTTCTAATGATTTGACAATCAATATATGAGATGTGTTGAAATGTTTGAATAAGAAAATTAAAAAATATATTTCTAGTGATACACTACTGGTAGATACATTTATGAGATGTGTTGAAAAATTTGAAAAAGAAAATCAAAAATTATATTTGTAGTGATAAACTATATACATTTATGAAGTATGTTGAAAAGTTTGAACAAGAAAATAAAAAAAAATATAATTCTAATGATAAACTACCGGTAGATACATTTATGAGAAGTGTTGAAAAGTTTGAAAAAGAAAATAAAAAAATATATTTCTAATGATAAACTACCGGTAGATACATTTATGAGAAGTGTTGAAAAGTTTGAAAAAGAAAATAAAAAAATATATTTTTAATGATAAACTACCGGTAGATACATTTATGAGAAGTGTTGAAAAGTTTGAAAAAGAAAATAAAAAAATATATTTCTAATGATAAACTACCGGTAGATACATTTATGAAATATGTTGAAAAGTTTGAACAAGAAAATTAAAAAAAAATATTTCTAATAATAAACTATATACATTTATGAAATGTGTTGAAAAGTTTCAAAATCAAAAAGTATATTTCTAATGATAAACTAGATACATTTATGAGATGTGTTGAAAAGATTGGAAAAGAAAATCAAAATATATATTTCTAGTAGATACATTTATGAAATGTGTTGAAAAGTTTGAAATTTAAAAAAAATATATTTCTAATAACAAACTAGATACATTTATGAAATATGTTGAAAAGTTTGAACATGAAAATAAAAAAAATATATTTCTAATGATAATCTACCAGTAGATACATTTATGAGATGTGTAAGTTTGAAAAAGAAAATAAAAAAATATAATTCTAATGATAAACTAGATACATTGCTGAAATGTGTTGAAAAGTTTCAAAATCAAAGAAATATTTTTCTAATGATAAATTACATACATTTATGAAATGTGTTGAAAAGTTTGAACAAGAAAATTAAAAAAAAATATTTCCAATGATAAACTATATACATTTATGAAATGTGTTGAAAAGTTTGAAAAAGAAAATGAAAAGATATATTTCTAGTGATAATCTACCGTTAGATACATTTATGACATGTGTTGAAAAGATTGAAAAAGAAAATTTAAAAATATATTTTTAATTGTAAACTACCGGTAGATACATTTATGAGATGTGTTGAAAAGTTTGAAAATCAAAAAAATATATTTCTAATGATTTGACAATCACTTTATGAGATGTGTTGAAACGATTGAAAAAGAAAATAAAAAAATATATTTCTAGTGATACACTACTGGTAGATACATTTATGAGATGTGTTGAAAAATTTGAAAAAGAAAATCAAAAATTATATTTGTAGTGATAAACTATATACATTTATGAAATATGTTGAAAAGTTTGAACAAGAAAATAAAAAAAATATATTTCAAATGATAAACTACCGGTAGATACATTTATGAGAAGTGTTGAAAAGTTTGAAAAAGAAAATCAAAAAAAAATATTTATAGTGATAAACTAGATACATTTATGAAATATGTTGAAAGGTTTGAAAAAGAAAATAAAAAATATATGTCTAATAATAAACAAGATACATTTATGAAATGTGTTGAAAAGTTTCAAAATCAAAAAAATATATTTCTAATGATAAAAACTAGATACATTTATGAAATGTGTTGAAAAGTTTGAAAATCAAAAAAATATATTTCTAATGATAAACTATATACATTTATGAAATGTGTTTAAAAGTTTGGAAAAGAAAATCAAAAATTATATTTGTAGTGATAAACTATATACATTTATGAAGTATGTTGAAAAGTTTGAACAAGAAAATAAAAAAAAATATAATTCTAATGATAAACTACCGGTAGATACATTTATGAGAAGTGTTGAAAAGTTTGAAAAAGAAAATAAAAAAATATATTTCTAATGATAAACTACCGGTAGATACATTTATGAGAAGTGTTGAAAAGTTTGAAAAAGAAAATAAAAAAATATATTTTTAATGATAAACTACCGGTAGATACATTTATGAGAAGTGTTGAAAAGTTTGAAAAAGAAAATAAAAAAATATATTTCTAATGATAAACTACCGGTAGATACATTTATGAAATATGTTGAAAAGTTTGAACAAGAAAATTAAAAAAAAATATTTCTAATAATAAACTATATACATTTATGAAATGTGTTGAAAAGTTTCAAAATCAAAAAGTATATTTCTAATGATAAACTAGATACATTTATGAGATGTGTTGAAAAGATTGGAAAAGAAAATCAAAATATATATTTCTAGTAGATACATTTATGAAATGTGTTGAAAAGTTTGAAATTTAAAAAAAATATATTTCTAATAACAAACTAGATACATTTATGAAATATGTTGAAAAGTTTGAACATGAAAATAAAAAAAATATATTTCTAATGATAATCTACCAGTAGATACATTTATGAGATGTGTAAGTTTGAAAAAGAAAATAAAAAAATATAATTCTAATGATAAACTAGATACATTGCTGAAATGTGTTGAAAAGTTTCAAAATCAAAGAAATATTTTTCTAATGATAAATTACATACATTTATGAAATGTGTTGAAAAGTTTGAACAAGAAAATTAAAAAAAAATATTTCCAATGATAAACTATATACATTTATGAAATGTGTTGAAAAGTTTGAAAAAGAAAATGAAAAGATATATTTCTAGTGATAATCTACCGTTAGATACATTTATGACATGTGTTGAAAAGATTGAAAAAGAAAATTTAAAAATATATTTTTAATTGTAAACTACCGGTAGATACATTTATGAGATGTGTTGAAAAGTTTGAAAATCAAAAAAATATATTTCTAATGATTTGACAATCACTTTATGAGATGTGTTGAAACGATTGAAAAAGAAAATAAAAAAATATATTTCTAGTGATACACTACTGGTAGATACATTTATGAGATGTGTTGAAAAATTTGAAAAAGAAAATCAAAAATTATATTTGTAGTGATAAACTATATACATTTATGAAATATGTTGAAAAGTTTGAACAAGAAAATAAAAAAAATATATTTCAAATGATAAACTACCGGTAGATACATTTATGAGAAGTGTTGAAAAGTTTGAAAAAGAAAATCAAAAAAAAATATTTATAGTGATAAACTAGATACATTTATGAAATATGTTGAAAGGTTTGAAAAAGAAAATAAAAAATATATGTCTAATAATAAACAAGATACATTTATGAAATGTGTTGAAAAGTTTCAAAATCAAAAAAATATATTTCTAATGATAAAAACTAGATACATTTATGAAATGTGTTGAAAAGTTTCAAAAAGAAAATAAAAAAATATAATTCTAATGATAAACTAGATACATTGCTGAAATGTGTTGAAAAGTTTCAAAATCAAAAAAATATTTTTCTATTGATAAATTACATACATTTATGAAATGTGTTGAAAAGTTTGAACAAGAAAATTAAAAAAAAATATTTCTAATGATAAACTATATACATTTATGAAATGTGTTGAAAAGTTTGAAAAAGAAAATGAAAAGATATATTTCTAGTGAAAATGTACCAGTAGATACATTTATGACATGTGTTGAAAAGATTGAAAAAGAAAATTTAAAAAATATATTTCTAGTGATACACTACTGGTAGATACATTTATGAGATGTGTTGAAAAATTTGAAAAAGAAAATCAAAAATTATATTTGTAGTGATAAACTATATACATTTATGAAATATGTTGAAAAGTTTGAATAAGAAAATAAAAAAAATATATTTCTAATGATAAACTATATTCATTTATGAAATGTGTTGAAAAGATTGAACAAGAAAATACAAAAAATATATTTCTAATGATAAACTACCGGTAGATACATTTATGAGAAGTGTTGAAAAGTTTGAAAAAGAAAATAAAAAAATATATTTCTAATGATAAACTACCGGTAGATACAATTATGAGAAGTGTTGAAAAGTTTGAAAAAGAAAATAAAAAAATATTTTTCTAATGATAAACTATATACATTTATGAAATATGTTGAAAAGTTTGAACAAGAAAATAAAAAAAAAATATTTCTAATGATAAACAACCGGTATTTACATTTATGAAATGTGTTGAAAAGTGTGAAAAAGAAAATGAAAAGATATATTTCTAGTGATAATCTACCGGTAGATACATTTATGAGATGTGTTGAAAGTTTGAAAATCAAAAAAATATATTTCTAATGATTTGACAATCAATTTATTAGATGTGTTGAAACGTTTGAAAAAGAAAATTAAAAAATATATTTCTAGTGATACACTACTGGTAGATACATTTATGAGAAGTGTTGAAAAGTTTGAAAAAGAAAATAAAAAAAAATATTTCTAATGATAATCTACCAGTAGATACATTTATGAGATGTGTAAGTTTGAAAAAGAAAATAAAAAAATATAATTCTAATGATAAACTAGATACATTGCTGAAATGTGTTGCAAAGTTTCAAAATTAAAGAAATATTTTTCTAATGATAAATTACATACATTTATGAAATATGTTGAAAAGTTTGAATAAGAAAATAAAAAAAATATATTTCTAATGATAAACTATATTCATTTATGAAATGTGTTGAAAAGATTGAACAAGAAAATAAAAAAAATATATTTCTAATGATAAACTACCGGTAGATACATTTATGAGAAGTGTTGAAAAGTTTGAAAAAGAAAATAAAAAAATATATTTCTAATGATAAACTACCGGTAGATACAATTATGAGAAGTGTTGAAAAGTTTGAAAAAGAAAATAAAAAAATATTTTTCTAATGATAAACTATATACATTTATGAAATATGTTGAAAAGTTTGAACAAGAAAATAAAAAAAAAATATTTCTAATGATAAACAACCGGTATTTACATTTATGAAATGTGTTGAAAAGTGTGAAAAAGAAAATGAAAAGATATATTTCTAGTGATAATCTACCGGTAGATACATTTATGAGATGTGTTGAAAGTTTGAAAATCAAAAAAATATATTTCTAATGATTTGACAATCAATTTATTAGATGTGTTGAAACGTTTGAAAAAGAAAATTAAAAAATATATTTCTAGTGATACACTACTGGTAGATACATTTATGAGAAGTGTTGAAAAGTTTGAAAAAGAAAATAAAAAAATATATTTCTAATGATAATCTACCAGTAGATACATTTATGAGATGTGTAAGTTTGAAAAAGAAAATAAAAAAATATAATTCTAATGATAAACTAGATACATTGCTGAAATGTGTTGCAAAGTTTCAAAATTAAAGAAATATTTTTCTAATGATAAATTACATACATTTATGAAATGTGTTGAAAAGTTTGAACAAGAAAATTAAAAAAAAATATTTCTAATGATAAACTATATACATTTATGAAATGTGTTGAAAAGTTTGAAAAAGAAAATGAAAAGATATATTTCTAGTGATAATCTACCGGTAGATACATTTATGACATGTGTTGAAAAGATTGAAAAAGAAAATTTAAAAATATATTTTTAATGGTAAACTACCGGTAGATACATTTATGAGATGTGTTGAAAAGATTGAAAAAGAAAATTTAAAAATATATTTTTAATGGTAAACTACTGGTAGATACATTTATGAGATGTGTTGAAAAGTTTGAAAATCAAAAAAATATATTTCTAATGATTTGACAATCAATTTATGAGATGTGTTGAAACGTTTGAAAAAGAAAATCAAAAATTATATTTGTATTGATAAACTATATACATTTATGAAATATGTTGAAAAGTTTGAACAAGAAAATAAAAAAAATATATTTCTAATGATAAACTACCCGTAGATACATTTATGAGAAGTGTTGAAAAGTTTGAAAAAGAAAATCAAAAAAAAATATTTATAGTGATAAACTAGATACATTTATGAAATATGTTGAAAGGTTTGAAAAAGAAAATAAAAAATATATGTCTAATAATAAACAAGATACATTTATGAAATGTGTTGAAAAGTTTCAAAATCAAAAAAATATATTTCTAATGATAAAAACTAGATACATTTATGAAATGTGTTGAAAAGTTTCAAAAAGAAAATCAAAAAATTAATTTCTATTGATAAATTATATACACTTATGAAATGTGTTGAAAAGTTTGAAAATCAAAAAAATATATTTCTAATGATAAACTAGATACATTTATGAAATATGTTGAAAAGTTTGAACAAGAAAATAAAAAAAATATATTTCTAAAGATAAACTATATACATTTATGAAATGTGTTGAAAAGTTTGAAAAAGAAAATGAAAAGATATAATTCTTGTGATAATCTACCAGTAGATACATTTATGTGATGTGTTGAAAAGTTTGAAAAAGAAAATAAAAAAATATAATTCTAATGATAAACTAGATACATTGCTGAAATGTGTTGAAAAGTTTCAAAATCAAAGAAATATTTTTCTATTGATAAATTACATACATTTATGAAATGTGTTGAAAAGTTTGAACAAGAAAATTAAAAAAATATATTTCTAATGATAAACTATATACATTTATGAAATGTGTTGAAAAGTTTGAAAAAGAAAATGAAAAGATATATTTCTAGTTTGTTTGTTTTGTTTTTCGTTCGCTCCATTGTAACCATCACGGATATCCGTGCGATTTCCGCCGGGAGCGTGATTACGTTGTGCCACCGTTATGCGCCTTGTAGGCCTAGCACATCCGATTTCGGCATGCCTTGACAATTCGGGTGGGCTACCCTTAGCCTGTGATAGCCTCTATATCTGTCTCCAGGCACGCGTAGTGAAGACTCTTCGCCCAGACGATTTTCTTGCTCTCGTCTCACTCGAACGAGGTGTTCCACTGTCTATGAACTTGCCTCGTGTAATTGGGCGTGCTGTGCCTGTGCCCATTGGGTACTGAACCGTTTCTCATCCATGAGCCTGGTTCCTTAAGGGGAAGAACTCAACAGAGGAGTTGGACCCTGGCTCTTTCGCCCTCTTAGCCGAGGTGTCATTCACCGACATCGTGTACCCCTTGTCCCAGTTCGAGTCTCACACCACGCGTTTGAGAGCAAGGCGTTCTCGAGCTGAGCGTCCTTGTCCCAATAGCGCCTGAGCCCATCAGGTACTGAACCCTTTCTCTCTTCAAGTGTATTTCTGGTGTAGGAAAACCTGACAGTAGAGTTGGGCCAGGGCTAAATCGTTGTCCCTTTTGTGCCTGAGCGAATCGAGTACGGAACCCTTTCTCTCTGCAAGTTACTTCCGGTATAGGAAACCTTGACAGTAGAGTTGGGCAAGGACTGCCATCGTTGTCCCTTTCTTGCCTACACCCATCGGGTACAGAACCCTTTCTCTTTGCAAGCATATTTCCGGTTTAGGAAGGCTCGACATTAGAGTTGGGTTAGGTCTTTTGCTTTACCAAACGCCGATGGATGGGTCTGGGTCTCTGCCTGTTAGGAACTCTGGTAACTAGAAGCCCGTCTCGAGCTGACGGAGCTTGTAGTTCCCTTTCCTAGGGACTTTTCACTTTCTATTTGCAGTTCGCGCTGCCCTCTAGCGCTGTTCTGCCCTTTCATTGTTTCATTGTACTCTGTATGAAACATATTTGTCTCTCGCCATGCATTTACCTTTACGTGCATTTTACATTGGCCGCCCCTCCAATGTTCGGACTGGACTGACTAGCTTCACTGTATGTCGACAGTGTTGCTATATGTGGTGATGCTGGTGGTGTCGGAGATATTGTCTGTCTCTTGTGCAGTCAAATCTCTTTCCATCTGCTACCTCCACATCCTCGGACACGATCCCCAAATGATTTGGCCAGAATCAGCACGAGCTGCTGTATTTCTGTTTCCAGGGTGCACCACGTGGAGGTACATTTGGGATCTTGGTTATCTGCTAACCCTGGGTCCGCCTAGAGCAATGCGTTCCCTTTGCACCCCATATTTCTAGTGATAATCTACCAGTAGATACATTTATGACATGTGTTGAAAAGATTGAAAAAGAAAATTAACAAATATATTTCTAGTGATACACTACTGGTAGATACATTTATGAGATGTGTTGAAAAATTTGAAAAAGAAAATCAAAAATTATATTTGTAGTGATAAACTATATACATTTATGAAATATGTTGAAAAGTTTGAATAAGAAAATAAAAAAAAAATATTTCTAATGATAAACTATATTCATTTATGAAATGTGTTGAAAAGATTGAACAAGAAAATAAAAAAAATATATTTCTAATGATAAACTACCGGTAGATACATTTATGAGAAGTGTTGAAAAGTTTGAAAAAGAAAATAAAATAATATATTTCTAATGATAAACTACCGGTAGATACAATTATGAGAAGTGTTGAAAAGTTTGAAAAAGAAAATAAAAAAATATATTTCTAATGATAAACTATATACATTTATGAAATATGTTGAAAAGTTTGAACAAGAAAATAAAAAAAAAATATTTCTAATGATAAACAACCGGTAGTTACATTTATGAAATGTGTTGAAAAGTTTGAACAAGAAAATTAAAAAAAAATATTTCTAATGATAAACTATATACATTTATGAAATGTGTTGAAAAGTTTGAAAAAGAAAATGAAAAGATATATTTCTAGTGATAATCTACCGGTAGATACATTTATGACATGTGTTGAAAAGATTGAAAAAGAAAATTTAAAAATATATTTATAATGGTAAACTACCGGTAGATACATTTATGAGATGTGTTGAAAAGTTTGAAAATCAAAAAAATATATTTCTAATGATTTGACAATCAATTTATGAGATGTGTTGAAAAGTTTGAAAAAGAAAATTAAAAAATATATTTCTAGTGATACACTACTGGTAGATACATTTATGAGAAGTGTTGAAAAGTTTGAAAAAGAAAATAAAAAAATATATTTCTAATGATAATCTACCAGTAGATACATTTATGAGATGTGTAAGTTTGAAAAAGAAAATAAAAAAATATAATTCTAATGATAAACTAGATACATTGCTGAAATGTGTTGCAAAGTTTCAAAATTAAAGAAATATTTTTCTAATGATAAATTACATACATTTATGAAATGTGTTGAAAAGTTTGAACAAGAAAATTAAAAAAAAATATTTCTAATGATAAACTATATACATTTATGAAATGTGTTGAAAAGTTTGAAAAAGAAAATGAAAAGATATATTTCTAGTGATAATCTACCGGTAGATACATTTATGACATGTGTTGAAAAGATTGAAAAAGAAAATAAAAAAATATATTTCTAATGATAAACTACCGGTAGATACAATTATGAGATGTGTTGAAAAGATTGAAAAAGAAAATTTAAAAATATATTTTTAATGGTAAACTACCGGTAGATACATTTATGAGATGTGTTGAAAAGTTTGAAAATCAAAAAAATATATTTCTAATGATTTGACAATCAATTTATGAGATGTGTTGAAACGTTTGAAAAAGAAAATCAAAAATTATATTTGTATTGATAAACTATATACATTTATGAAATATGTTGAAAAGTTTGAACAAGAAAATAAAAAAAATATATTTCTAATGATAAACTACCCGTAGATACATTTATGAGAAGTGTTGAAAAGTTTGAAAAAGAAAATCAAAAAAAAATATTTATAGTGATAAACTAGATACATTTATGAAATATGTTGAAAGGTTTGAAAAATAAAATAAAAAATATATGTCTAATAATAAACAAGATACATTTATGAAATGTGTTGAAAAGTTTCAAAATCAAAAAAATATATTTCTAATGATAAAAACTAGATACATTTATGAAATGTGTTGAAAAGTTTCAAAAAGAAAATCAAAAAATTAATTTCTATTGATAAAGTATATACACTTATGAAATGTGTTGAAAAGTTTGAAAATCAAAAAAATATATTTCTAATGATAAACTAGATACATTTATGAAATATGTTGAAAAGTTTGAACAAGAAAATAAAAAAAATATATTTCTAAAGATAAACTATATACATTATGAAATGTGTTGAAAAGTTTGAAAAAGAAAATGAAAAGATATAATTCTTGTGATAATCTACCAGTAGATACATTTATGTGATGTGTTGAAAAGTTTGAAAAAGAAAATAAAAAAATATAATTCTAATGATAAACTAGATACATTGCTGAAATGTGTTGAAAAGTTTCAAAATCAAAGAAATATTTTTCTATTGATAAATTACATACATTTATGAAATGTGTTGAAAAGTTTGAACAAGAAAATTAAAAAAATATATTTCTAATGATAAACTATATACATTTATGAAATGTGTTGAAAAGTTTGAAAAAGAAAATGAAAAGATATATTTCTAGTTTGTTTGTTTTGTTTTTCGTTCGCTCCATTGTAACCATCACGGATATCCGTGCGATTTCCGCCGGGAGCGTGATTACGTTGTGCCACCGTTATGCGCCTTGTAGGCCTAGCACATCCGATTTCGGCATGCCTTGACAATTCGGGTGGGCTACCCTTAGCCTGTGACAGCCTCTATATCTGTCTCCAGGCACGCGTAGTGAAGACTCTTCGCCCAGACGATTTTCTTGCTCTCGTCTCACTCGAACGAGGTGTTCCACTGTCTATGAACTTGCCTCGTGTAATTGGGCGTGCTGTGCCTGTGCCCATTGGGTACTGAACCGTTTCTCATCCATGAGCCTGGTTCCTTAAGGGGAAGAACTCAACAGAGGAGTTGGACCCTGGCTCTTTCGCCCTCTTAGCCGAGGTGTCATTCACTGACATCGTGTACCCCTTGTCCCAGTTCGAGTCTCACACCACGCGTTTGAGAGCAAGGCGTTCTTGAGCTGAGCGTCCTTGTCCCAATAGCGCCTGAGCCTATCAGGTACTGAACCCTTTCTCTCTTCAAGTGTATTTCCGGTGTAGGAAAACCTGACAGTAGAGTTGGGCGAGGGCTAAATCGTTGTCCCTTTTGTGCCTGAGCGAATCGAGTACGGAACCCTTTCTCTCTGCAAGTTACTTCCGGTATAGGAAACCTTGACAGTAGAGTTGGGCAAGGACTGCCATCGTTGTCCCTTTCTTGCCTACACCCATCGGGTACAGAACCCTTTCTCTTTGCAAGCATATTTCCGGTTTAGGAAGGCTCGACATTAGAGTTGGGTTAGGTCTTTTGCTTTACCAAACGCCGATGGATGGGTCTAGGTCTCTGCCTGTTAGGAACTCTGGTAACTAGAAGCCCGTCTCGAGCTGACGGAGCTTGTAGTTCCCTTTCCTAGGGACTTTTCACTTTCTATTTGCAGTTCGCGCTGCCCTCTAGCGCTGTTCTGCCCTTTCATTGTTTCATTGTACTCTGTATGAAACATATTTGTCTCTCGCCATGCATTTACCTTTACGTGCATTTTACATTGGCCGCCCCTCCAATGTTCGGACTGGACTGACTAGCTTCACTGTATGTCGACAGTGTTGCTATATGTGGTGATGCTGGTGGTGTCGGAGATATTGTCTGTCTCTTGTGCAGTCAAATCTCTTTCCATCTGCTACCTCCACATCCTCGGACACGATCCCCAAATGATTTGGCCAGAATCAGCACGAGCTGCTGTATTTCTGTTTCCAGGGTGCACCACGTGGAGGTACATTTGGGATCTTGGTTGTCTGCTAACCCTGGGTCCGCCTAGAGCATTGCGTTCCCTTTGCACCCCATATTTCTAGTGATAATCTACCAGTAGATACATTTATGACATGTGTTGAAAAGATTGAAAAAGAAAATTAACAAATATATTTCTAGTGATACACTACTGGTAGATACATTTATGAGATGTGTTGAAAAATTTGAAAAAGAAAATCAAAAATTATATTTGTAGTGATAAACTATATACATTTATGAAATATGTTGAAAAGTTTGAATAAGAAAATAAAAAAAATATATTTCTAATGATAAACTATATTCATTTATGAAATGTGTTGAAAAGATTGAACAAGAAAATAAAAAAAAAATATTTCTAATGATAAACTATATACATTTATGAAATGTGTTGAAAAGTTTGAAAAAGAAAATGAAAAGATATATTTCTAGTGATAATCTACCGGTAGATACATTTATGACATGTGTTGAAAAGATTGAAAAAGAAAATTTAAAAATATATTTTTAATGGTAAACTACCGGTAGATACATTTATGAGATGTGTTGAAAAGATTGAAAAAGAAAATTTAAAAATATATTTTTAATGGTAAACTACCGGTAGATACATTTATGAGATGTGTTGAAAAGTTTGAAAATCAAAAAAATATATTTCTAATGATTTGACAATCAATTTATGAGATGTGTTGAAACGTTTGAAAAAGAAAATCAAAAATTATATTTGTAGTGATAAACTATATACATTTATGAAATATGTTGAAAAGTTTGAACAATAAAATAAAAAAATTTTATTTCTAATGATAAACTACCCGTAGATACATTTATGAGAAGTGTTGAAAAGTTTGAAAAAGAAAATCAAAAAAAAATATTTATAGTGATAAACTAGATACATTTATGAAATATGTTGAAAGGTTTGAAAAAGAAAATAAAAAATATATGTCTAATAATAAACAAGATACATTTATGAAATGTGTTGAAAAGTTTCAAAATCAAAAAAATATATTTCTAATGATAAAAACTAGATACATTTATGAAATGTGTTGAAAAGTTTCAAAAAGAAAATCAAAAAATTAATTTCTATTGATAAAGTATATACACTTATGAAATGTGTTGAAAAGTTTGAAAATCAAAAAAATATATTTCTAATGATAAACTAGATACATTTATGAAATATGTTGAAAAGTTTGAACAAGAAAATAAAAAAAATATATTTCTAAAGATAAACTATATACATTTATGAAATGTGTTGAAAAGTTTGATAAAGAAAATGAAAAGATATAATTCTTGTGATAATCTACCAGTAGATACATTTATGTGATGTGTTGAAAAGTTTGAAAAAGAAAATAAAAAAATATAATTCTAATGATAAACTAGATACATTGCTGAAATGTGTTGAAAAGTTTCAAAATCAAAGAAATATTTTTCTATTGATAAATTACATACATTTATGAAATGTGTTGAAAAGTTTGAACAAGAAAATTAAAAAAATATATTTCTAATGATAAACTATATACATTTATGAAATGTGTTGAAAAGTTTGAAAAAGAAAATGAAAAGATATATTTCTAGTTTGTTTGTTTTGTTTTTCGTTCGCTCCATTGTAACCATCACGGATATCCGTGCGATTTCCGCCGGGAGCGTGATTACGTTGTGCCACCGTTATGCGCCTTGTAGGCCTAGCACATCCGATTTCGGCATGCCTTGACAATTCGGGTGGGCTACCCTTAGCCTGTGACAGCCTCTATATCTGTCTCCAGGCACGCGTAGTGAAGACTCTTCGCCCAGACGATTTTCTTGCTCTCGTCTCACTCGAACGAGGTGTTCCACTGTCTATGAACTTGCCTCGTGTAATTGGGCGTGCTGTGCCTGTGCCCATTGGGTACTGAACCGTTTCTCATCCATGAGCCTGGTTCCTTAAGGGGAAGAACTCAACAGAGGAGTTGGACCCTGGCTCTTTCGCCCTCTTAGCCGAGGTGTCATTCACCGACATCGTGTACCCCTTGTCCCAGTTCGAGTCTCACACCACGCGTTTGAGAGCAAGGCGTTCTCGAGCTGAGCGTCCTTGTCCCAATAGTGCCTGAGCCCATCAGGTACTGAACCCTTTCTCTCTTCAAGTGTATTTCCGGTGTAGGAAAACCTGACAGTAGAGTTGGGCCAGGGCTAAATCGTTGTCCCTTTTGTGCCTGAGCGAATCGAGTATGGAACCCTTTCTCTCTGCAAGTTACTTCCGGTATAGGAAACCTTGACAGTAGAGTTGGGCAAGGACTGCCATCGTTGTCCCTTTCTTGCCTACACCCATCGGGTACAGAACCCTTTCTCTTTGCAAGCATATTTCCGGTTTAGGAAGGCTCGACATTAGAGTTGGGTTAGGTCTTTTGCTTTACCAAACGCCGATGGATGGGTCTGGGTCTCTGCCTGTTAGGAACTCTGGTAACTAGAAGCCCGTCTCGAGCTGACGGAGCTTGTAGTTCCCTTTCCTAGGGACTTTTCACTTTCTATTTGCAGTTCGCGCTGCCCTCTAGCGCTGTTCTGCCCTTTCATTGTTTCATTGTACTCTGTATGAAACATATTTGTCTCTCGCCATGCATTTACCTTTACGTGCATTTTACATTGGCCGCCCCTCCAATGTTCGGACTGGACTGACTAGCTTCACTGTATGTCGACAGTGTTGCTATATGTGGTGATGCTGGTGGTGTCGGAGATATTGTCTGTCTCTTGTGCAGTCAAATCTCTTTCCATCTGCTACCTCCACATCCTCGGACACGATCCCCAAATGATTTGGCCAGAATCAGCACGAGCTGCTGTATTTCTGTTTCCAGGGTGCACCACGTGGAGGTACATTTGGGATCTTGGTTATCTGCTAACCCTGGGTCCGCCTAGAGCATTGCGTTCCCTTTGCACCCCATATTTCTAGTGATAATCTACCAGTAGATACATTTATGACATGTGTTGAAAAGATTGAAAAAGAAAATTAACAAATATATTTCTAGTGATACACTACTGGTAGATACATTTATGAGATGTGTTGAAAAATTTGAAAAAGAAAATCAAAAATTATATTTGTAGTGATAAACTATATACATTTATGAAATATGTTGAAAAGTTTGAATAAGAAAATAAAAAAAATATATTTCTAATGATAAACTATATTCATTTATGAAATGTGTTGAAAAGATTGAACAAGAAAATAAAAAAAATATATTTCTAATGATAAACTATATACATTTATGAAATATGTTGAAAAGTTTGAACAAGAAAATAAAAAAAAAATATTTCTAATGATAAACAACCGGTAGTTACATTTATGAGATGTGTTGAAAAGTTTGAACAAGAAAATAAAAAAAAAATATTTCTAATGATAAACTATATACATTTATGAAATGTGTTGAAAAGTTTGAAAAAGAAAATGAAAAGATATATTTCTAGTGATAATCTACCGGTAGATACATTTATGACATGTGTTGAAAAGATTGAAAAAGAAAATTTAAAAATATATTTTTAATGGTAAACTACCGGTAGATACATTTATGAGATGTGTTGAAAAGATTGAAAAAGAAAATTTAAAAATATATTTTTAATGGTAAACTACCGGTAGATACATTTATGAGATGTGTTGAAAAGTTTGAAAATCAAAAAAATATATTTCTAATGATTTGACAATCAATTTATGAGATGTGTTGAAACGTTTGAAAAAGAAAATCAAAAATTATATTTGTAGTGATAAACTATATACATTTATGAAATATGTTGAAAAGTTTGAACAATAAAATAAAAAAAATTTATTTCTAATGATAAACTACCCGTAGATACATTTATGAGAAGTGTTGAAAAGTTTGAAAAAGAAAATCAAAAAAAATATTTATAGTGATAAACTAGATACATTTATGAAATATGTTGAAATGTTTAAAAAAGAAAATAAAAAATATATGTCTAATAATAAACAAGATACATTTATGAAATGTGTTGAAAAGTTTCAAAATAAAAAAAATATATTTCTAATGATAAAAACTAGATACATTTATGAAATGTGTTGAAAAGTTTCAAAAAGAAAATCAAAAAATTAATTTCTATTGATAAAGTATATACACTTATGAAATGTGTTGAAAAGTTTGAAAATCAAAAAAATATATTTCTAATGATAAACTAGATACATTTATGAAATATGTTGAAAAGTTTGAACAAGAAAATAAAAAAAATATATTTCTAAAGATAAACTATATACATTTATGAAATGTGTTGAAAAGTTTGAAAAAGAAAATGAAAAGATATAATTCTTGTGATAATCTACCAGTAGATACATTTATGAGATGTGTTGAAAAGTTTGAAAAAGAAAATAAAAAAATATAATTCTAATGATAAACTAGATACATTGCTGAAATGTGTTGAAAAGTTTCAAAATCAAAGAAATATTTTTCTATTGATAAATTACATACATTTATGAAATGTGTTGAAAAGTTTGAACAAGAAAATTAAAAAAAAATATTTCTAATGATAAACTATATACATTTATGAAATGTGTTGAAAAGTTTGAAAAAGAAAATGAAAAGATATATTTCTAGTTTGTTTGTTTTGTTTTTCGTTCGCTCCATTGTAACCATCACGGATATCCGTGCGATTTCCGCCGGGAGCGTGATTACGTTGTGCCACCGTTATGCGCCTTGTAGGCCTAGCACATCCGATTTCGGCATGCCTTGACAATTCGGGTGGGCTACCCTTAGCCTGTGACAGCCTCTATATCTGTCTCCAGGCACGCGTAGTGAAGACTCTTCGCCCAGACGATTTTCTTGCTCTCGTCTCACTCGAACGAGGTGTTCCACTGTCTATGAACTTGCCTCGTGTAATTGGGCGTGCTGTGCCTGTGCCTATTGGGTACTGAACCGTTTCTCATCCATGAGCCTGGTTCCTTAAGGGGAAGAACTCAACAGAGGAGTTGGACCCTGGCTCTTTCGCCCTCTTAGCCGAGGTGTCATTCACTGACATCGTGTACCCCTTGTCCCAGTTCGAGTCTCACACCACGCGTTTGAGAGCAAGGCGTTCTTGAGCTGAGCGTCCTTGTCCCAATAGCGCCTGAGCCCATCAGGTACTGAACCCTTTCTCTCTTCAAGTGTATTTCCGGTGTAGGAAAACCTGACAGTAGAGTTGGGCCAGGGCTAAATCGTTGTCCCTTTTGTGCCTGAGCGAATCGAGTACGGAACCCTTTCTCTCTGCAAGTTACTTCCGGTATAGGAAACCTTGACAGTAGAGTTGGGCAAGGACTGCCATCGTTGTCCCTTTCTTGCCTACACCCATCGGGTACAGAACCCTTTCTCTTTGCAAGCATATTTCCGGTTTAGGAAGGCTCGACATTAGAGTTGGGTTAGGTCTTTTGCTTTACCAAACGCCGATGGATGGGTCTGGGTCTCTGCCTGTTAGGAACTCTGGTAACTAGAAGCCCGTCTCGAGCTGACGGAGCTTGTAGTTCCCTTTCCTAGGGACTTTTCACTTTCTATTTGCAGTTCGCGCTGCCCTCTAGCGCTGTTCTGCCCTTTCATTGTTTCATTGTACTCTGTATGAAACATATTTGTCTCTCGCCATGCATTTACCTTTACGTGCATTTTACATTGGCCGCCCCTCCAATGTTCGGACTGGACTGACTAGCTTCACTGTATGTCGACAGTGTTGCTATATGTGGTGATGCTGGTGGTGTCGGAGATATTGTCTGTCTCTTGTGCAGTCAAATCTCTTTCCATCTGCTACCTCCACATCCTCGGACACGATCCCCAAATGATTTGGCCAGAATCAGCACGAGCTGCTGTATTTCTGTTTCCAGGGTGCACCACGTGGAGGTACATTTGGGATCTTGGTTATCTGCTAACCCTGGGTCCGCCTAGAGCAATGCGTTCCCTTTGCACCCCATATTTCTAGTGATAATCTACCAGTAGATACATTTATGACATGTGTTGAAAAGATTGAAAAAGAAAATCAAAAATTATATTTGTAGTGATAAACTATATACATTTATGAAATATGTTGAAAAGTTTGAATAAGAAAATAAAAAAAAAATATTTCTAATGATAATCTATATTCATTTATGAAATGTGTTGAAAAGTTTGAAAAAGAAAATAAAAAAATATATTTCTAATGATAAACTACCGGTAGATACAATTATGAGAAGTGTTGAAAAGTTTGAAAAAGAAAATCAAAAAATATATTTCTAATGATAAACTATATACATTTATGAAATATGTTGAAAAGTTTGAACAAGAAAATAAAAAAAATATATTTCTAATGATAAACAACCGGTAGTTACATTTATGAGAAGTGTTGAAAAGTTTGAAAATCAAAAAAATATATTTCTAATGATTTGACAATCAATTTATGAGATGTGTTGAAACTTTTGAAAAAGAAAATTAAAAAATATATTTCTAGTGATACACTACTGGTAGTTACATTTATGAGAAGTGTTGAAAAGTTTGAAAAAGAAAATAAAAAAATATATTTCTGATGATAAACTATATACATTTATGAAATATGTTGCAAAGTTTCAAAATTAAAGAAATATTTTTCTAATGATAAATTACATACATTTATGAAATGTGTTGAAAAATTTGAACAAGAAAATTAAAAAAAAATATTTCTAATGATAAACTATATACATTTATGAAATGTGTTGAAAAGTTTGAAAAAGAAAATGAAAAGATATATTTCTAGTGATAATCTACCGGTAGATACATTTATGACATGTGTTGAAAAGATTGAAAATCAAAAAAATATATTTCTAATGATTTGACAATCAATTTATGAGATGTGTTGAAACGTTTGAAAAAGAAAATCAAAAATTATATTTGTAGTGATAAACTATATACATTTATGAAATATGTTGAAAAGTTTGAACAAGAAAATAAAAAAAATATATTTCTAATGATAAACTACCCGTAGATACATTTATGAGAAGTGTTGAAAAGTTTGAAAAAGAAAATCAAAAAAAAATATTTATAGTGATAAACTAGATACATTTATGAAACATGTTGAAAGGTTTGAAAAAGAAAATAAAAAAAATATATTTCTAATGATAAACTATATTCATTTATGAAATGTGTTGAAAAGATTGAACAAGAAAATAAAAAAAATATATTTCTAATGATAAACTACCGGTAGATACATTTATGAGAAGTGTTGAAAAGTTTGAAAAAGAAAATAAAAAAATATATTTCTAATGATAAACTACCGGTAGATACAATTATGAGAAGTGTTGAAAAGTTTGAAAAAGAAAATAAAAAAATATATTTCTAATGATAAACTATATACATTTATGAAATATGTTGAAAAGTTTGAACAAGAAAATAAAATAAAAATATTTCTAATGATAAACAACCGGTAGTTACATTTATGAGATGTGTTGAAAAGTTTGAACAAGAAAATAAAAAAAAAATATTTCTAATGATAAACTATATACATTTATGAAATGTGTTGAAAAGTTTGAAAAAGAAAATGAAAAGATATATTTCTAGTGATAATCTACCGGTAGATACATTTATGACGTGTTGAAAAGATTGAAAAAGAAAATTTAAAAATATATTTTTAATGGTAAACTACCGGTAGATACATTTATGAGATGTGTTGAAAAGATTGAAAAAGAAAATTTAAAAATATATTTTTAATGGTAAACTACCGGTAGATACATTTATGAGATGTGTTGAAAAGTTTGAAAATCAAAAAAATATATTTCTAATGATTTGACAATCAATTTATGAGATGTGTTGAAACGTTTGAAAAAGAAAATCAAAAATTATATTTGTAGTGATAAACTATATACATTTATGAAATATGTTGAAAAGTTTGAACAATAAAATAAAAAAAATTTATTTCTAATGATAAACTACCCGTAGATACATTTATGAGAAGTGTTGAAAAGTTTGAAAAAGAAAATAAAAAAAAAATATTTATAGTGATAAACTAGATACATTTATGAAATATGTTGAAAGGTTTGAAAAAGAAAATAAAAAATATATGTCTAATAATAAACAAGATACATTTATGAAATGTGTTGAAAAGTTTCAAAATCAAAAAAATATATTTCTAATGATAAAAACTAGATACATTTATGAAATGTGTTGAAAAGTTTCAAAAAGAAAATCAAAAAATTAATTTCTATTGATAAAGTATATACACTTATGAAATGTGTTGAAAAGTTTGAAAATCAAAAAAATATATTTCTAATGATAAACTAGATACATTTATGAAATATGTTGAAAAGTTTGAACAAGAAAATAAAAAAAATATATTTCTAAAGATAAACTATATACATTTATGAAATGTGTTGAAAAGTTTGAAAAAGAAAATGAAAAGATATAATTCTTGTGATAATCTACCAGTAGATACATTTATGAGATGTGTTGAAAAGTTTGAAAAAGAAAATAAAAAAATATAATTCTAATGATAAACTAGATACATTGCTGAAATGTGTTGAAAAGTTTCAAAATCAAAGAAATATTTTTCTATTGATAAATTACATACATTTATGAAATGTGTTGAAAAGTTTGAACAAGAAAATTAAAAAAATATATTTCTAATGATAAACTATATACATTTATGAAATGTGTTGAAAAGTTTGAAAAAGAAAATGAAAAGATATATTTCTAGTTTGTTTGTTTTGTTTTTCGTTCGCTCCATTGTAACCATCACGGATATCCGTGCGATTTCCGCCGGGAGCGTGATTACGTTGTGCCACCGTTATGCGCCTTGTAGGCCTAGCACATCCGATTTCGGCATGCCTTGACAATTCGGGTGGGCTACCCTTAGCCTGTGACAGCCTCTATATCTGTCTCCAGGCACGCGTAGTGAAGACTCTTCGCCCAGACGATTTTCTTGCTCTCGTCTCACTCGAACGAGGTGTTCCACTGTCTATGAACTTGCCTCGTGTAATTGGGCGTGCTGTGCCTGTGCCCATTGGGTACTGAACCGTTTCTCATCCATGAGCCTGGTTCCTTAAGGGGAAGAACTCAACAGAGGAGTTGGACCCTGGCTCTTTCGCCCTCTTAGCCGAGGTGTCATTCACTGACATCGTGTACCCCTTGTCCCAGTTCGAGTCTCACACCACGCGTTTGAGAGCAAGGCGTTCTTGAGCTGAGCGTCCTTGTCCCAATAGCGCCTGAGCCCATCAGGTACTGAACCCTTTCTCTCTTCAAGTGTATTTCCGGTGTAGGAAAACCTGACAGTAGAGTTGGGCGAGGGCTAAATCGTTGTCCCTTTTGTGCCTGAGCGAATCGAGTACGGAACCCTTTCTCTCTGCAAGTTACTTCCGGTATAGGAAACCTTGACAGTAGAGTTGGGCAAGGACTGCCATCGTTGTCCCTTTCTTGCCTACACCCATCGGGTACAGAACCCTTTCTCTTTGCAAGCATATTTCCGGTTTAGGAAGGCTCGACATTAGAGTTGGGTTAGGTCTTTTGCTTTACCAAACGCCGATGGATGGGTCTGGGTCTCTGCCTGTTAGGAACTCTGGTAACTAGAAGCCCGTCTCGAGCTGACGGAGCTTGTAGTTCCCTTTCCTAGGGACTTTTCACTTTCTATTTGCAGTTCGCGCTGCCCTCTAGCGCTGTTCTGCCCTTTCATTGTTTCATTGTACTCTGTATGAAACATATTTGTCTCTCGCCATGCATTTACCTTTACGTGCATTTTACATTGGCCGCCCCTCCAATGTTCGGACTGGACTGACTAGCTTCACTGTATGTCGACAGTGTTGCTATATGTGGTGATGCTGGTGGTGTCGGAGATATTGTCTGTCTCTTGTGCAGTCAAATCTCTTTCCATCTGCTACCTCCACATCCTCGGACACGATCCCCAAATGATTTGGCCAGAATCAGCACGAGCTGCTGTATTTCTGTTTCCAGGGTGCACCACGTGGAGGTACATTTGGGATCTTGGTTATCTGCTAACCCTGGGTCCGCCTAGAGCAATGCGTTCCCTTTGCACCCCATATTTCTAGTGATAATCTACCAGTAGATACATTTATGACATGTGTTGAAAAAATTGAAAAAGAAAATCAAAAATTATATTTGTAGTGATAAACTATATACATTTATGAAATATGTTGAAAAGTTTGAATAAGAAAATAAAAAAAAAATATTTCTAATGATAAACTATATTCATTTATGAAATGTGTTG